>JARJCQ010000013.1:1200000-1601420 GCA_029281465.1 Mycena epipterygia | reverse complement strand
GACAGAAGAATTCTCACAGTTTCTCACCATATTAGCCGCATAAGTATGTAATCCCCTGAATCCCTTGCAAGCGCTGTCGCTCTTGTTCTTCGAGCCATGTCGTCAAAGAATGCCAATGTGGACCAGCAGCTGGAGGCCACCAATAGCTTCGACGGCCCAGATGCTTCAAAGGAGTCTTACGAGGTCGACAGGGTTATCATTGACCCAGAAGCAGAACGAAGGCTTGTGCGAAAACTTGACTGGATTCTTCTGCCGTTGTTCACCTTGATCTGTGAGCGCGGCGATTTCTGATCATTTGCACTAGCATAACCGTCTGCTAGACTGCACGAATTTTGTGGACAGGTGCGTATTAGAACATGATCATAAAACCTTTAATGATAACCTTTTCGCAAAGAACTGCGATAGGAAATGCCAAAATCGCAGGTGACTGGCAACCACTACAATTACCTCTGAGATAGAAATGCTCATAATTCACGACAGGAATTGAGAAAGATCTCGGTATGGTCGGCTTTGACTACAACATCGCGCTGACGATATTTTACATTTTTGTACCTCTTTCGATTCACAAACTCAATTGCATTGCTTACATCTTACACAGTACATCGCCTCGGACATCCCGTCCAACCTTGCCTTGAAGCATTTTGGCTCAGCGTGGCTCGCTGCTATGGTGACTTTATTCGGTATCGTGACTATCTCGACAGCTTTTGTCAAATCCTACTCTGGTTTGATCGCGACCAGAGTCTTCCTCGGAATGGCAGAAGGCGGGACTTTGGTCCGTCCGGTTTCAAATATTGATGCTTGATACTTTGCCTGATATTTTGAGCTAGTCTGGTCTGACATATATCGTATCTCGCGTATGTTTTGGTTATCACTGCCGATTAAATCCATGCTAAGATGCCAAGTACTACCGACGCACAGAACTAGTCATGCGAATAGGAATTTTCTTCGGCATCTCAGCTCCTTTGGCTGGTGCATGTGAGTTTCAATTATTTCTCGTCTCCCGACTTCGAATTAAAATTTTACCTACTCAGTCGGGGGTCTCCTTGCTTCGGGATTGCTACATATCGGAGATATCGGAACAGTAAAATCCTGGCGTAAAATATTCCTTGTCGAAGGTAAGTCTTATCGACAGATATCTTCGAAAACTGATCGAATTTCACCCGGCGGCGGTAGGCATTATAACTACTGCCATAGGACTCCTCTGTTTCATTATAATCCCCGCCGATCCACAGCACACGCGGATGCTTAGTGCGGAAGAAAAGGCTCTCGCGTTAGCCCGTATTGATGCAGACCAAGTGGTTCGCACATACGGGCGGAAGGAGCCCACAACGTTCAGGTTGATTTGGAAGTCGTTCAACATAAATGTAAGCGAGGGTTTTCGCACCTTGCAGACGTCCGTGCTCATTATACTAGACCACCCTTTGCCTTCTCTGTTATCTGATGGCAAATATCTCGTTCCAAGGATTGAGCCTCTTTATGCCCACCGTGATTGCTACCCGTATGTTGTCTCATCGAGTCGGCCTTCAACGCAACTGACCAATGTCCTTGGCCGTGTCCAATAGTTGGGCATTTTAGTATGTGGTTTCTGCTCATTGTGTTTTAAACCGCTGAAAAGCCGCATACAGCTGTTGTCGAATCTCAGCTGCGAACTGTCCCACCGTACCTCGTTGGTGTCGTTTGGGCTGTGATTACCGCGTATATATCCCTCCGGATAAAGCAACGCGCAGGCCCCATTTTTGTATCTGGGACTTTTATGGTCCTTGGTTATGCAATTGCCGGCGAGTTGAGTCTGAACATTCTCGAGCGACTCTAAAATTTATTATCCAGTTGGGACCAAGAACCCACATGCAAGGTAGGCGGATAGACCTGGAGTATCGTGACAGTCGTATTTATTGGTTCCGACTAGATACGCGGCATGTTTCTTTTCGATAATGGGGGGAAGTCCTATTGCGCCCCTTGAACTTGCATGGGGAACGGATAACGCGGCACCAGATACAATTCGGGCAGTCACGAGTGCAATTATTCCTGGTGCGTAAAATTGGGTATTGTTCCTCGATTTTCCGAATGACGCGCTTGGGCGTTTCAAGGATTTGGTGCTCTGGGAAGCGTCATCGCCGTGGTATGTGGATGGTTGCGCATGAACAATATATATCTGACTTCCCCTCCATTTCAGTGGACGTACTTGCCTGCAGATTCGCCCAATTATCATAAGGGCAACAGTCTCAATCTTGGGACAACCAGCGCGATCTGTCTCCTCACCATTATCGCCGCGATTTACATTCGGCGGGAGAATGCCAAGCGTGAGAGGGGCGAACGAGATTATCGTCTGGATGGGAAGACGGAAAAGGAGCTGGAGGAGCTGGGATACCTTCATCCAAATTTCCGTTATCAGTTGTGAACTTGATTTGTTGCAAATTTGTTGTATTCAAATGACCCGAAAACTATTGGTGACGTGCACACCGCAGAATGAGGACGAGCACTGTGATATTGGGGATTTTGCGACTCAGCTGAAGGCTATGCCAATCGGATTCCTGGGACCGGGGTTTGCGCCGGGAGGACTTCGGAGGAGAGGGAGAGAGGATTGGTGAACACGTGAAAGAGGACGGGTCCTCCACGTGACGCGCCGTTCCTTCCTCCTGCCAAGGTTCAAAAAGCCGAGTTACATTTGCCAGCTTTACACACTCCATCTACATTTGATGTAAACTCAAGGAGCGACATCTAGCATGCTAAAAGTCCTCGACGGCATTGACACACGTTGCCTGAACGTTCGACGCGGCAACATCGGCATCCCAGTTGGATCACCCAACTAACTTAAACTTAACTGCTGCTCGCGACCCTGGCCAGGCACCTCATCCAAATTTCGTGTCTGCCACTGTCTACCTGTAACACTGTCTCCTTCGGTTTTTCAGTATAGGCGCGCGCGACATTCGGAGACTTTCGGTGATTTCAAGCGGTTCAAATTGTGTACGGTAACCAAACGGTAACTTTATCTTCGTCGATAAGAGCTACCCAGCCCGCCCGCGGCAATTTCACGCTACCCGAGGATATTTTGAGGCGGCATTAGAACAGCCTTCCTACACAAATCACTTTCAATCCACTGCTGGCATTATTCAACCGTCACCGAGGCAACAGAATAGGCACTGCCGGTAGATATCCGACGATGGAGATGCATCCAAGGGACCAGCGTCTCTTATCCGGTGATTTCTCTGCTTCAATGGATTCCTTCCTCAAATTTCGACTTCAACTTCAGTCTGAAACTCAACTATATTTACTGAACTTGATGCTCGTACCTCACTGAGAATGATGTTTTTTCTCTCTTTCATGACAGTTCGCCCTTTGTTCCTGTACCTCGGATACATTTGATGTCCTCAATGCAATAGAACCTAGAAAAGTCCTTTCCGGATCCCCATTCTCGGCTCAAGTCGATGACATAAACATTGACATCATCATTTAAAGGGCTGGCCCAAAGCCTCTATCGCTTTACCCCCACCTCCATGCCTCACACAATCCAAGAAATTCCTACCAAGCCTTTCGACGGCCAGAAGCCCGGCACCTCTGGTCTCCGGAAAAGGTCCCCAATTCCTTTCCCCTTATCGTTTCTCTAATTGACGCGTCTCGTAGGGTTAAAGTGTTCCAGCAAAAGGTTGGATGATCGATCTGGCACGCGTATTCATCCCCTCGTATTCACTATATGTCAGCACTACACCGAAAACTTCATCCAAGCCATCTTTGACTCGATCGAGGCGAAGGGGTCGACTCTGGTTATTGGTGGAGACGGCCGCTACTTCTCCCCCGAGACGGTTCAGACGATCCTCAAGATCGGGGCTGCCAATGGCGTCGCAAAATTCATAGTCGGAAAGGACTCCATCCTGTCTACGCCCGCCGTGTCGAACATCATCCGGAAGTACAAGGCGAACGGTGGGATCCTGCTCACCGCGAGCCACAACCCCGGAGGCCCAGACAAGGACTTTGGTATCAAGTACAACGTATCCAATGGAGGGCCTGCTCCGGAGAATGTCACCAACAAAATCTACGAGAAGACCAAGACGATTGCATCGTACAAGATTATCGAGGCCCCGCCGGTGCGTGTACTCGCTTGCCATTCACGCGACGCACTGTTGACAAACGTGCGTGTAGGTGGACCTTTCCAAGATCGGAGAATTCTCGTACGGACCAACCAAGGTCTCGATCATCGATTCCGTCGCCGATTATGTGGTTCTGCTCGAATCGATCTTCGACTTTCCCCTCATCAAGTCCTTCCTGTCTTCCCACACCAACGACTTCCGCGTACTATTCGATGGACTGCACGGTGTCACCGGCCCGTACGCCCATGCTTTGTTCGTGGACGTTCTCGGCCTACCGAAATCCTCGGTGCAGAACTGCATCCCGCTCCCGGACTTTGGCGGCGGACACCCCGACCCGAACCTGACGTACGCGCACACTCTCGTGGAAGCGGTGGAGAAGAACGGGATCGAGTTCGGCGCGGCGAGCGATGGCGATGGTGACAGGAACATGATCTACGGCAAAGGCGCGTTCGTGACGCCGTCGGACTCGGTCGCCATCATCGCCCACTGGGCGGACTCCATTCCCTACTTCAAGAAGGGCGGCGTCAAGGGTTTGGCGCGCAGCATGCCCACCAGCAAGGCGATCGACCTTGTCGCTCAGAAGAAGGGCTTCGAGTATTTCGAGGTCCCGACGGGTGAGTTTATACATGCCGTGCGGAGTTGTTTGTTAAATGGGCTGTAGGCTGGAAGTTCTTCGGAAACCTCATGGACGCAGGCCGACTGTCCATCTGCGGCGAGGAATCCTTTGGAACTGGTTCCGACCATATCCGCGAGAAGGACGGGCTGTGGGCTGTCATCGGTGAGGAAACTCGGATTGTCTACCGAATAGAAGAAATTGATGCACTTTCCCAGCTTGGCTGAACATCCTCGCCGCTGCAAATGCCGAGTCGCCCAACAAGCTGATTGGGATCAACGACCTCCTCTACGCGCACTACGAGACTTACGGCCGCTCGTTCTTCAGCCGGTACGACTACGAGGAGGTCCCTTCCACCGGGGCGAACGCGCTCGTCGCGCACCTCAACCTCGCGCTCGACTCGGGCTCGCTCACCAACACGATGCACACCTCCGCCTCCACCGGCACGAAATTCACCGTCTCCGGCCTGTACGACTTTGCGTACACAGATCCCATCGATCACTCCGTGTCGAAGAACCAGGGGCAGGTCATCACCTTCACGGACGGCTCGCGTGTCGTCTTCCGGCTGAGCGGAACTGGAAGCGAGGGTGCGACCGTCCGGATGTACGTTGAGCGATATGTTGCCCCCGAGGCGGGTGCAGCGGAGCTCAAACGCGAGGCTGCTGATGGGCTCAAGGGCTTGATTGAAGTTGCGCTTGAGTTGAGCAAACTCAAGGACTTCCTGGGGGTGGACAAGCCGACTGTGATTACTGTGAGTTGGATTCCTTCTTACTGGAAACGCCGAACTAAAATGTCTGCAGTGAATGACGGACACTTCAAATTAAATGGATACATTGTACAACATTACTATAGACTTTGGAACCAAGATTTAAACTCAAAAAAATCTAGAAGTACGTACTGCAAACATATGGGCAGCGATACAGCGACAAGATACATGTGTATATTCAATCACGCTTGGAATCTGCAGGGGAAGTTGTTTTAGGCAACGAATTAGACCCTGGACCCGAGTCAGGAGCAGCTCCCTGTCGTGTCGGTGCGAACATAGATGGGTCAGAGTTGAGCCAAGGCATCGGGTAGTGAGTCTGGTTTGAGGGAGGCAACGGCGACGGCAGCGATGCAGGATCAGTGGTTGAAGTCGACTGCGCAGGGGAGATTTCTGGTATTTGCGGTTGGTGAAATGTCCCGACAAGAAGAAAAAGCCTACCGTTCCCCAAATTGCGTCGGTGGAGAGGACATTTATCCGACCCCTCCTGCGTGCAGCGTTTGCAGGCTTGTTCCATGCAATCCCATCCCCGTCGATCGCAAGGACCGCAAGGACGATGTCCATCACATCGGATTTTGTTGCGTCTGTTCAGGGAATGGGTTTCAGGTGGATACATAATGGAATGCACTGTACCTGCAACTAATGCACGCCTAACAATTCAATTGAACGTCAATGTTTAATCTAGCCGAGCACAAAAACACGGACCACTTTGACGCGGGTTCCACAGCCGCGTCCTTGCCGAGCCAGATTAACGCACTCTGACCCGGCAGTAATACAGTTTTGACAGGGCCTGGCGTCTTCGCAGCGCACGTTGTGTTTTCTGCACCTTTCGCACCGGAGCCTAGCTTGCTTGGGTGCGCGCATAAAGGGGACGCATGTTTCCGAGCGCGCAACACACCGCGAGCACGGCCGCTGGTTATCGCACTGAAACACACACACATTGAAAAGCGCGCAGAGGCCAATAGGGGGGCGTCCAAACCTTCTTGTTGTCATTCCTGCAGCTTTGGCACGCGGATTTGACTCGCTCGCTGGACTCCGGGGGCGCGGGCGGGGACGCGCCGTGCACGAACGGTATCATCGACGCCTCCTCCGTGCACTCGATCTTCTCCGCCACGCAGCGGGTGCAGCGGTCTCCGGTCCTGGGAAGTCTTTTCAGCGCGCCGCCCACGTAGCCACTCCTTGGGCCGCCAAGAGTATATTAAAAAAACTCACTTTTCACACCGCGCCCGCACGCGGCGGCACGCATCGCAGCCATCCAAGCACTGCAGATTTTTCCTGGCGCACCCGCTGCACGGCCGGGCGCCGTCGCACCGCACTTTATCCCGTCTGCGGCGTGTTTAGGCTGGCAATGTGCGGGCAAATGGGTCCAAACCTGCAGTTGGAACATGCCTGGGAACGATGCAGGCCGAATGAGCTTCGCGGACGACGGCAAGTCGGGGGCGCGCACCTTGGCGGTTCTCCGGGGCCATTCGTTGTTAGCGACGGGAATCGAGGAGCCCGAGGGTGTGGGCGGCGGAAGAGAGTCCATAAATATGTTGCTTACGGAAGTTTTGCCGGTGACAGACTGTCGCGATCCCGTGACATCTGGGAATGGCGCGCGGACCGCGCAGGAGCTGTCGCAGGCCAAGGCCTCTGTCAAGATGAGTGAGATGAAAATTGACTGGTTCCGCACACCACTTAATTCTCTTTCTAACATCATTCAAGTGTTGCAAGGCAGCAAATTAATTGCCACAGCCACAATAATAGGCCTTCATTCAGATCTCAATGAACCGCGCAGAGAATTCTATTCCAGCGAAGTCATAATGTAACCCAGTACATTTAAGTATCAGTAAGTATATACAAATCCAGCTTCAATGCCTCGCAAATGAAGAGCAACCGTTAAGACCTGGAAAAGCGAGAGTAGTATGTATATAGGGTAGACATCTATGAGGGAGAGTGGCGGATACACAGGGATCAACGCGTCGAGCGAACGTGTATGTGAGTATAGTAGGGAAAAGGAACCGGAAGCCGCGTCTGGGCGGCGCGTCGGCGCCTGTACAAGCGTGCACTGGTGCGCGCGGGTGTAGAAATACAGTAGGTCGTTTCGTTTCGGTTTGATACATGTATGATGATGGATCATGATTCGTACACGGAGACGTAGTTGAGCATCCATTGGGCGGCTGCACATGTCAATCATTTAGTTTGGGAGGAAGAGGGCATACTAAGAAAGGACGCACTGTCGTAGTTGCTGGGATTTGCAACCGCAGCAGCGCATGCAGACTGGCCACCCGGGAAGGCGGCGCCAGCCCAATCACCGCAGAGCGTCGTATCGAACTAGAATCGGCGACGATTAGCTTCAATTGATCAGTCGAAAGACGAGGAAATGGACGCACAGTCAGAACATGGTTCTTGAAATGATCTGCAATGTTGCAAGACGACGATGAGAAGAACGCCACAGGCTTGCCCCAGTTGTCAGGGTTGGGCTTCTGGGCCGTGATGTCTGCGGGAATCGCGGTGCGCGGGAATTGCCAGACCTTGATGCCCGAGTCGGCAACGATGTGCGCGTACACTCCTCCCGCCTGCAAATCGAAGTTAGGAAACGGTTGAGAAGGCAAGTGGAAAAAGACCAACAATCATATTGAAGGCATGGCCGTCTTTCAAGAGTCATGAGCACCAGTCCGAGTGTAGAAAAGGCCTGGGGTACTCACAGACGTCGGGAGAGGAGACCGTGATACCGCACCCGTTGTTCTGCCCGTTGTCGCTCTGGCAATCCGTCGTGGCGGTGGGCTTGCCGGTGAATTGGCTAGCGTCGGATGTCGCGAGCGAGCAGCCCGCAGAGGTGTGAAGTGTGATTTGGTTGGTAGTAGAATCGCCCACGCCCTCTAAGCGGTCGGTGCATTAGCAATATTCAACGCGGGAGGAGAGATCTATGTACCAAGTATGTCGATTTCTCCACCGTTGGGCCAGTCGGGTCCAACAGTCCAATAGGCGGGCCATACACTGCAACACGGTTATCAGCGTCGATCCAGAGTTGAGAAAATGTACACACGTTGGTCCATGGGGCATAGCGAACACGTCTGTTAATCGTGATAAGGTTTAATGATAAAATTAATTGATAGTAAACATACCAGTAATGAAGAGACCAAAGTTGTACGAGTTGGGCGAGCTGATTCGTACGCTGTTGCCACAGTTACCAGTAAACTTCTACTACACGGGGATAACGCGTGAATACACGCACGAGTCGCGGTTGGCGCCTGGCTTCAAAGTGGATTTGCTGTCGACGGCGAGGACAGTAGTTCCGTCTGCCTGGACATAGGCGAGGCCCTTGGCGGTGGCATCGGCCTTGGAGAGATAGTTTACATTGCCATGAGTTGGGTCGCTTGCGGAGAAGAAGTCCCAGTTCCTATTGGAAGTGAGAAAGGACACTTGGGACAAAGGTAAACTGTGGCGCACAAGAAATCGTTGCCGGTGAAGTGGTCCTTCAGCGTATATGTGGTCCGGGACTGCAGGTGGGTGATGTTGGAGTGGCGGCGGATTTCGGAATGGGGCACGGCGAGGGCCGCGAGGGGCAGGGCAAGGAGAGCAAGTGTGGAGAAGGCAGGCATTGTAGGTGGAGGTTGGGCGGAGAGGAGAGGGGGGTAAACCAAAAAGGGACGGAGTACAAAAGGAAGAGGAAAGACCTGGGAAACAATGGCCTACAGAACGACACATTATATACAACAACCGGGTTTACGAGCAGCGCCACCTGAAAATAGATGATCCATGGGGGTTAAAGCCGTTATTCTTGGCTCCCACAGGCACCGCAGGCCGAGATAAACACTAATATCCGATTGCAGAGTGGGCTGGAGCGTGAACCACATGGAAAGATAATATTTTGCCTCATCAGAAGTTCCCTTAGGCACCGAGAAATTAGTGGTTCGTGGAGCCTCCCCAAAAATCGAGGGTTGTGAGCAAGCCATGACCGTTGAGGAGCGACCGAGAGGAGAAGGGCATTCACAGGGGCGCCATTGTCCGGGCGCAGTAAGCGCAAGTGATGGTAGCAGCCTAGTAGTGATCGGTCTCGATTGACGGACAATGCTGTGCTAGGTACTGCTATTTATAAAACAATGGCACGGCCCGCCCCTACCCGTCAATGACGCATTGCAAGCAATGTTGTCCAAAGCAATTCTCGCTCAAGTCAAGCAGCTCATCCCGCCGCTCGATGGTTCGCTGCACAAGGGCCAGTCTGGTAGGATCGGTGTCCTCGGCGGTGCATTGGAGTAAGAGACCAACGGACTACCGCGCATGTCTCCGCTGATTCAAATCCAGTTACACCGGCGCGCCTTTCTTCGCGGCTATCTCTGCACTGCGCTTCGTGGGTCTTGAATAAATCTAAAAAGTAAAACCTCGCCAACAATCCGCAGGGCGCCGATCTGTCGCATGTAATCTGCTCACCAACGGCGGCAAGCGCAATCAAGACTTATTCGCCGGATTTGATTGTACACCCCATCCTGCGGGAGGACACACCGTCCGAAAAAGTCTCCCCCGAGCTCAAATCTATCCTCTCGCGTCTGCATGTACTCGTTATCGGGCCTGGTCTCGGCCGCGAGGCCTACATGCAATCGTTCGCCAAGCTCGCCCTGTCGCTCGCGCGGAAACAGGGCATGTTCGTCGTCCTGGATGCGGACGCCCTCTGGATGGTCGGGCAGGACATCTCGTTGATTAAGGGGTACCGCCGCGCGGTAGTTACTCCCAACGTCGCGGAATTCGCGCGCCTGAGCGAGCAGGTCGGCATCGACCCGAAGAGCCCCGCAGATAAACGGGCGGGCCTCGTGTCGCGCGAGCTGGGCGGTGTTACGGTGCTGCAGAAAGGCGCCACGGATATCATTTCCGTGGACACGACGGGCGATGCGGCAGACCTGGAAGCCAGCCAGTTGTCCGGTGCGGATCCGGAAAAGGAGAAGGCCCAGCAAACGGTCGAGGTGGACGTTCAAGGCGGACTCAAGAGATGCGGCGGGCAAGGAGACGTGTTGAGCGGCACCGTGGGCACGATGCTGGCGTGGGCCAAGTGCTACGAGGACGGGGTTTTTGGGTAATGCACCCTTCACTGCAGTGAAACTCGCTAACGAGAGTACTAGTGATAAATCGATTCCCGCGTCGCGCTTTCCTTTGCTGGCGGCAGTTGGCGGCAGCATGGTGACGCGAGTTTCGAGTCGCCGCGCTTTTCACAAAGAGGGTCGTGGTGTTGTGACGCAAGACATGCTACCAGAAATCGGGAAAGCATTTGCAGAAGTATTCGGCGAGGAAGCGCAAGGGCAGGATGAAGCGAAACTGTAGACAGAGGCTATCGCACGTGTAATTTTAAAGCTGCCGACCAACACAAGCTACCAGAAATCGGGAAAGTATTTGCAGAATTATTCGGCGAGGATGCGATGAAGCGAAACTGTAGACAGGGGTTATGATCGCACGTGTACTTGTAAAGCTGCCGACCAACACAAACAAATAACCTTCCTTCGTGTGCTGTGCATGTCCTCTCCCGAACGGTCCGCTAAATCTCCCCCTCATCACCTGTTTTTCACCTCCACACTCTAGTGCGCCTGTCAGGGTAACCTATTTGTCCCGCTCCAAGGCAGGTCTCCTAGGTGCCAGGTAACCACCAACTGACAATAGGTTCATTAGAAGAACAAAAAAGCCCCTGGCGATACCGCCTACGCGTACGCGCATTTCGCGTCTACATGCCACTTTTCTAAACCCAATATTCTGCAGTCCCTCGTCGGATTTCGAAGAAGAAGAGGATACCATGGCCGCGAAGCCACCCAGCAAAGCATCTCGCAAAGAAACCGCGCCTGCCGCACCCGCCGTACGTAGTGGATGTGCCGCCAGCTTCTGCCACCCATTTATTCGCCCTCCAGTCGCCCGGAAAGGTGCCCAAGAAAGTAGAGGTCTAGTTAGTCGCGTTCTGCCCTCCCGTTACCATGGTCTCACGCGATATCAGCCTTCCGGGCCCGTCACCTAGAACCGCAAAGGCAAAGGCGGAAGCCGGCAATGCCACTCCTTCGGCCAAGAAAGCCAAAACCTTACACACTCGTTCCGTTTCCTCAATAAGCTCTATGAAGCGCATCGCCGACGATGCCAGTGCCACCGACTCTCCTTCGAAAAAGCCAATATCTGCGGTTAACCGCAAGTGGGTGTATTGCTCCGGGTTTTTTCGCGCATTAACATGAGTTGTGGCAGGCGATTCGCGACGCCCGATACCGTCGACGACAACGCGTCGGTCGCCGAGTCGTCGATGGGCGTCGGCCAGATCCGCCGCACCGAGGCTGAGCGCATCGAGTACTTCAACAACCAGCCCGACTGCTCCAACATCGAGCCGCACAGCGTAATGTGCACGCGCTGCAACAAACTTGTAAACCTAGGACGCAAGCAGACGTATACTGTGAAGCCCTGGGAGACGCACCGGAAGCGGTGCGACCAGAAGGTGCCGACCGGATCCGTCTTGTGCGTCTATTTGCTGCTTCCCTGTTTATCCCTAGCTTATTCCTGACAGCGACGACGGGGCGAGCGTGCAGAGCGACATGCGCTCGGAAGTGGCAAGTGTACGCACGACCCAGGCGGAACGCAAGGCGATCCTGGACGCCGACGACCGCGCGGAGACCGTCGAGACCGATCAGGTCCTGTGTCGCAAATGCCAAAAATGGATAAGATGTTCTAAGAGAACCGCTTATTCGTTGGCGAATTGGAACGCCCACCAAGCGAAATGCGCGGACGTGGAGTTAGTGCTGATCGTATCGTCTGAACCGAATCTCATGCTCATGCACGCTATGTAGGATAAGCAGTCGCGTCGCCATGGCCCAGCGGAAAATACGCCTGGTGAATGACTCGCAGGCCAAGTCTTCGGGGCCGCGTAATGTCGAATGCCGCGTATGCGGCACCAACGTCGCGCTGGAGGGCGAGTGGGACTACACGCTAACCAGCTGGGAGCTCCATAAACAGACGTGTCCAAGGTGCGTGTCTGCTGCTGCTGCGAGCGCAGCTGATCGCTGATGGCGTGGGTGGCGCAGCCCATCGTCCCCTAGCAAGCCCGCGAAATCTCCTCGCGCACCGCGATCGTCTGCGTCTACCGAAGCCACGGTTGTCGCGGGGGACGCAGAAGCTTCATCGAGCCGCGGCACCAAGCGGCGTCTGGAGGACCCTGAGCTGGAGGTGGACGATCCAGACGTGCGGGCCCCCAACCGTCCGAGGAAGGAGACCTACGAGCCGGTTCAGAAGGATCCTCCCAGTCTGCTGGGATGGTTCCTCCTGCCGTTCAAAGCGTTTATACATGGTTTCAAGGAAAGCATCGCCGAAACGCCCCCCTGATCTCGCCCACCCACCCACCCTCATTAACTAGGATAATATCTTGTACTTATGTTCACTCATTACCGAATTCCCATCTTGAATGACTTGTTGCACAGTCTACATGCGAAAGAAAGAGGAACGGCGCGTGGTAGACGCGCCTTACGTGCGTTTAGTTGTAGCTTGTTTTGATACGCCTGCCTGACGCACGCGGCCTCTATAAGTACGCCACGGCCAGCTTCTTCCTTCCTCCACTCACTCCCTCTTCGACCCCACCATCGCCAGCGTCACCCCCCAATCCCTTTAACGCGTCGCCCCAACGGTAGCTCGCGTTCATTCTCGCTGCAGCAGCGCGTCTCTGAAGCTCTTCCATTTAGTACAGATCTCGATGCCGCCCTATATCACGTAGGTCCCAGCTAGATATGCGCCACGCCGTGCTTAATTCCGCGATGCAGACCCCGGGACGCCGACCTGAGCGACGCCGAAAGCGCGCGGTCCGCGCAACCTCCCAGGTACCGCACCGGTCATTTGCGCCACCTGCGCTCTACGCTAACTCCCCTAAGCGCCCCGTCCAAGAAGGAGCAGCGCGAGATGCGCCTCCGCGAAGACAAGCTGGCCGACGTGCAGGGCCCGACGCTCGTGCACTGTCTGAACTGCGGCGCCGCGATCAAGCTGTCGCTCAAGAGCGAGTACGACGCGTCTCACTGGATCCGGCACCGCACGCGCTGCGTGAAGAAGACCAAGGCGCGCGAGCTGGAGAGGGGGATGCAGGTTGGTTCGGAGTTTATCCTGGCTGTGATGATACCGGTTTTCTTATTTACTGTAAATTCTAGTCCGCGTCTTCAACAGCCGGGTCGTCCCCAACAACCTCGGCGCGCGCCCTCACGCCGCACGACGATGACGACTCCCGGATGGGGGCCCCGCGCCCCAGGATCACGATCCCCGATCCACTCGACAGAACGCGCCCCGCCCTCCGCACCGACTTTCCTGTATTTTACGACTGGCAAGCCTGGGATTGGTCCCAGCTCAAGTCCCGATTCGATACTCCCTGACACGCCCCCAAGAGTTCCCTAAGCTTCCGATTCCCCGTCTTGCAATTTATTCTGACATAGCACGCAGCTTCATAAATGTATACGATATTCTTGTATCTCGACCCTTTCGCATCTAACGTATTATGTATTCCTACTGTAGTGTATATACTATCGATCTAACGAACGAACTCCTCGACTGGTTGTGTATCGTCTTCTGGGGGCTTGACGATCCCGCTCTGCAGCATTTTTGAGACGATAGGGTCCGTTGTTCCTCTGGCAGAAGATGAGCATCTGGACGCAGCAGGGATTGGATAGACGCACAATACAGCCTTGACGACGTCGCGGATAATCAGTCCGCTGGCCATGTCTATTCTCTCGATTTCCTCGATATTGTCCCCGCGCGACGGGCCCACGTTGAGCAGCAGAACCGGCTTCCCCAACTCAACAGCGCGCTTCAGCAATCTTGATTGTGGTTAGAGGGGCATTAGAATGGAATGGAATTTAGGAACACCTAAAGGCGGAGTACGTGGCGAGCGTCGTGCCAATTACGAGTAGCCGGTCTGCCTCCTCGACGTCACGGAATCTAAAGTTCAGAGCATGGAGACGTCGCGTAATCGAGCGAGAACCAACTCACGACTGCTCTTTTACGGGCTGCGGGATCGATTCTCCGAAAAAGATGACCTCAGGCTTGTGCTAGAGGAGCGACACATCGTCGGGAAGTTACTTTGACGGCGATGGGCGAATCTTACGACTGAGTTTATGCGGTCCTGTGACAGACAAGAGGGGCAGAGCGGGACGACGAAGGTGCTGTAGGACGTTCCCAAGCTCTCGATAGCGACCTACGCTGGAGGTGAGGTCGAATTCCCGCTCACGAGCTTGTGTAGTTACATCTCCATCGGGGTTCGTCCGCGGCTTGTTGCCCGTCCTCTCGGTCTCCTCTGCAAAGGCTTTCCATTGGGGATTCTGAGCGGAAAGCCAGTCCTGGAACGTCGTGCGATCGACGACATGGCCGTGTTTGCAGTGGACGTGCTGCGAGAGAAATCGAAGCAGTGACAGCGATTTTTTGCATGGAAACTAACGTGCAAGCTCCCGTGGAGTTCGAGGATATTTTTCGTGGTTCCGGGCGAGAGGTTCAGAGCTCGATGGTGTAGCCCGTCTACATTCTTTGAAATAATAAATAGGAGAAACAAGGATGGACGAAGAGTTATAAAATACCTGGGTTATGAGTCTGGGGGCAATACGAGCGTGTTGAAGCGCGGCTAAAGCGAAATGTGTGGGATTGGGAAGCGCATCCCGAATGGTTGGATATCCGAGGTAGGATCTAAGCCAATAACGCTGTCTGCAGAGGTCACTGGAGCTCTAGCGATTCCAAGCTCCGACCAACCGAAATGCATGGCCCGCCTCGCTCTCATCCATAAGTTGGTGGTAGAACAACGGTCTGGCGAGACTATAAGCGCCATGTAAACTATTGCAAAGGAACCGAACTTGTAGTTTGGGTTCATGTAGCGACCTGTATAACGAGCGTTTTGTTAGTACAGCGTCTTTCAAGAGAGAGATGTATCGACCATCGTGTCCACGACTGCAGAAACGTTGGCGCTAAATGGCAGCCGAAGAAATCAAAAGAGTTCAATGCGCACTAAGCTCTGATTCCGCTATCGACGCTGACGCCGGCGCCGGTGAGTATCGCGACATTTCCAGGGACAATGAAATTCGCGACGCGTTCTACGGCCTCCTGGACAGATCTTTGGGGTGCTGGGGGCCGTGTTGAAAGCAGAGGAATGGTCGGCACCGAAATCCGCATGAAGACGCGTCGTGTTTTCACGTGTTTACGCTGCCCATGATTCCCGACCATCGGCATCGTTGAAGGGAACGCAATACAGGCATGAATGGCCCGCGCCCACCCCCAGCAGTCTTGCAAACCCCTGGCTTTGCCCATTTCTCGATAGCGTGGTCACCATTCCACACGACGCGTTTGGCGCTTGCTTCTTCGGCGAACTTTGGGTTGGTTGGCAATGGCCGTCTACATCTTGCCTCCGTCGCCCCGGGACCAAGCGGAGCGCTTGCTTTGAATCTTGACAAACAGTGAGTCAGTTTTGCAAGTCCGTCGATGGGACACTCAGCCGTGAAAGGTATGAGACCCAAGATGGTTTATACGACGTTGCTTGGTCCGAGATTCATGAAAATCAGCTGGTGACCGCCTCCGGAGACGGATCGATAAAACTGTGGGATGTCATGCTGAATGTAGGTGTTCAATTAATTTCGGAGACTATGACGGTTATACTGCACAGAATCTTCCAATTCGTGCCTGGCAAGAACACACACGAGAGGTCTTCTCAGTAGATTGGTCGAATATCAAGAAGGACATGTTCGTGTCCTCTTCTTGGGATGGGAATATAAAGCTGGTATGCCCGAATTATTTATTCTGCATATACATTCACCGAACCGCGTTCACAGTGGACGCCTGAACGACCGCGATCTGTTACGACCTTGCACGCCCACCATTCATGCGTTTACCAAGCAATGTTCTCGCCTCATCAACCCGATCTTATTGCTTCATGTTCTACAGACGGCACTCTGAAAATATTCGATCTGCGTGCTCCCGCGTATGTGCCGTCCGGTCCAGGCACCAACACCTTCACAAGTCCAATCTCTGCCGCTGTTCTCACCGTGCCAGCCTCGGGGACGGAGGTCTTGTCCGTAGACTGGAACAAGTACCGCCCTTTTGTCCTCGCCAGCGCCGGCGTAGACAAACTGGTGAAAGTGTGGGACTGTCGCATGATCAACTTGCAAGAAACCGGAAACGTGGGCGGGGCCTGCGAGACACAGCTTTTGGGACACGAATACGCGGTGCGCAAGGTGCAATGGAGTCCACATCGGGCTGAAGTTCTCGCTACTGCAAGCTATGACATGACGTGCCGAGTGTAAGGCTAGCGCTCTCTTGGCTTTGCCCTTCTCATGTCCCTTCCGCAGATGGAACACCGTTCCAACAGCTGGCCGACCTCAACTCCTCCACATTCACGATCCTCATACCGAGTTTGTGGTAGGCTGTAGCTGGTCTTTATACGATGAGGGCGTTTTAGCTAGCTGCGGATGGGATAGCAGATTGAATGTTTTTCGTGTATGAATGCGCAATGTATATTAACATCCTCACCGACGAGACGGAGACCACCCCACATTGAAAAGACTGCTAGGATTATTGATACATGAATTAAATGATACGAATACATACAACAACCGCGTGTGCTCGCTTTGGTCCTACGTGTCCATTGCCAGTCTATTTGCTCGACATGACATACCCCGTCGTATCCAGCACGGCTTTACCGCAAATCGTGCAGAGGCCCTTCTTGTATGCACATCCATGACAGTATTTGGCCTTATTCTGTGTTACAGGCTGCTTGCAATCTTTACATTTCCCTTGATAGGGCTGTCGATGTATGAGCGAGAGGCGGAAGGTGGATGAAATGGGCGTTGCGCACCTGAAAACGGTTCTTCGAACTCCCGGGGCGACTAAGCAGCTTGTTTTCGCCAACTTTGCGTGAGCCTTCCTTGATGCTGCTGGAGCTGGAGGTGAAAGGGTCCGGCGCGGCAAGTTTGGAAAGTTTCTGAGATGGAGGTAAGACTAGGGTTTGGGGGGGGATGGCAAGAGAACAGACCTTTTCGCACTTTGCGCAAACCATTCGCCGTCAAAGTTGATTGCAAAGGGAAGTGTGGCAGTGCCAAGCACTGCCACAGTCACTGCCACAGTGCCACGCCACGTTCCTCCTCAGATTTGCCTCAGATCCCCGATTCACAGTATCCGAATCGTAGATTTAGACTTGCGCTTCGAGCTTCACAATTGCGTTGTTATCCGTATTTCGCATCTGTTTCACAGTACCTGATTAACATTGCACCCTCGCGGCGGCGTCCTCGTCCCAGAATGGCACTCCCGACCCCGATGTTTGGATCTTATTGTGATGTTTTTCTCGTTCGCGCCTTTTCGCGCACCCAACTCGCGTCCATCACTGAAGTCTCCAAATTTTGACCGCCTCCCAAGCCGTTGACATGGCAGCCTTACAAGAACGTGTGCACAGTGGTGCGCTTGTTGACAAAAGCTTTTTTCTCGTCCAATGGTCCGCCTACCGACGAACAGCCTACTGAGCCATTTCCCCGTCCTGGGCCCCGCTAAAGAACAACCCGCAAAGACAAGGCTGGCGTTACCGAGCGGATGCAACAAGCTTTTTATTTTCTTTGCCATCTACAACGGCGCGCGGATTTTGTATAAATTCCAAGATGAGACCAACGGCTATGGTATCCGACTATGGCTCGTCCTCGTTATTCCAGACTCCAGGTGTACCGAATCTCGAACGACGTTCTGACTCTGATTTTGGAGTACTTGGATCCAAGGTCTTTGTTTTTGGCGTGCAAGGCAAGTTGGCTATTCGAATGCTGTATGCGCCCACCACTTATGCTGTATTGAATGCAGGCGTTCAAACGTATCTATGGGCTCGTCATGGAATACCATTCCCTTAGGTACAAGTTCGAATTGGGCCTTAGCGGGATGAAGGACGGCGCAGTTCCACGGGCAGCTGCACCCCTCCTGGAGCGGCTGCATTTGCTTTTGAGCTACCGCACTGACTGGCCCCGACTCAACTGGACCCATGAATACAAGATGCAGGTCATCACGCCCTCCCATGTCGGTACCTCTGGAGGATTTATCCACCAAATCCGCCCCCATGGTATTTACGACACAGTGGAGATTACGGAGCTTCCGTCCTGCAGGACAGGACGCAGCCCAGCACTAACACGTCGCCTGCGATTCACAAGCCCGCCTATCGAAACCATATGTATCGACTCGTCCCAGTCGCTCATAGTCGCTGCGCATATCTTTTGGCAAGCGTCTTGGAAATAAAAATGTTGCGCATTTTCTCATCCATTTTCCAGTCAAAACGGGATAGTTGGAGTGCAGCTGCATTTTCGCGATCTCTGGACTTTCGGAAAACACCCTCGGGCTCCTGCCGAATCTTACGAGATCCCGACTCAGAGCGTTGCCCCGGTGCTCCATGCTTCCGTATTCATTTTCGGGTCCAAAATGGCTATGACCTTAGAGTTCGTGGGCGGGAAAACCAACCACTTGATCATGGATTGGCGCACCTTTGGTGCACGGGTAATTATCAATGTTTTATATTGCTCCTCGATTGAAGCTCATAAAAGATCTTCAGTGGATAGACGACCAAGATATCTGCCTTTTGGACGAAGATCTCCTCCTCGTCCTTTGCAAAAAGGGCAACAGCTTGCCTATTATAAATATGTGCAGCATCTCGAACATTGCGAACATGGTCGTTCTTCGTCAATACGAGCTCCCTGCGGCCTGGAATACTTGCTCTGTCAAATTCTGTCCAAACCGTTCTCCACGGCGTCCGGCGTCCAGTGCGATGTTCTATTCTGATCCGGCGAACCGTGTTCTTGCCATTGTGGCAAAACCGGCTGTCAAGAGTACTTCCAGTGCGTCTCCGCGCAACTGGCTATTCATCAACGAAGGCTACTTCAGAGGAGCGCCTTCCCGCCGTGATCGCCTTGTTGTTCCCTTCAGCCAATGGGGACAGTACTGCGTAATCAAGGATTTATCGCGCAGCAGAGGCCCAGTCCGTGGTCCATATGTCATCGGATCCCGGGTCGTGTTCTTGGAATCCGAGCTGGGACAAAGGAGCTCCGCTATGTCCTTGAATTTGATCGAATTCGCATCTTTCCCAGAGAATGCCGCGCATCTTAGTCCCAGCTGGTCCATGATGGGTCCCCGGTCGACGCTCTTTCCCAGCGAGAGTGCGCGTCATCTGCCCTCCAGCACAGTGGAACATTACGCCGTCGATGACGTTGGCGTCACGGAAGACAACATCGTCTTGTTCCTGGTAAATAATTTTCTGCCGCGCGACGACCCTACTAACTAGACAATTTATCAGGAACTTCAACCAGGGTTCCGACCTGTAAACATCTTGACTTTTGGCGCCCCTGCAGCCCCTGCAGCCCCTCCGGCTCGACCATCTCACCGACGATGATGCTGCGGGGAAAAGCGTCCCTCTCTCTCTCTCAAACTCAAACTGTAATATACCCGTGTACTTGTAAATCGAACTTGGACTATTTCCATTTGAAACACAAATAGACAACCCATCGTCGTCTTTCACTTTCATCCTCCCCTTCCGCTCTGTCCACACTCCAGAGCCGCTGCCTCTCACCATTCGTCTCCCTTTCAACCGCAGTCTCCAAATCGAACCCAGCGTCAGAAACGGCGTTCTGTGTCGAAATCAGTCCTAGTCGTCAAGGAACACGAAGCGACAGACCAGAAAAGACTGAATGGTGTACCGCCCTGTGTGCAACCCAGCGAACAGGTGGATTCGAGAATGAGGGGATTTCTTGAGAGTTAGCTGTAATGTTTCGATGAATAGCCCGTGGAACTCGGGATTCCATAGGGTATCCGCAGCTATTACCACGTCGAATTCTTCGTTGTCGTTCGGGAGGAAAAGCTCGGAAGGATCGGATCCCCATCCGTAGGCAACGGCACGACAATTGGAGACGCCATTCTCGGCAACGTTTTCCGACATAGTGCGGATTAATTCCACATCAGGGTAGTCACTGACGGTGACGGAGACTTCAGGATATCTTTTCGCGATGACTATGCTGGGTAATCCCGCTGCGGCTCCCAGCTCGAGCAATTTGACGCGCTTCCCCGGAGGACATCGACTCAGGTGTGTCGTGAGGTCTAAATAGTCGAGATGGTCTGCTAGAAAACGCGAGGCTGCCCAGACGGAAGATGCATGAAGCGACCAATTGGCGGCCTGCGTGTCTGGTGTCCGCAGAATGATTGGGGGGATGTCTGGTGAATTGTAGGTGAAGATTGAACCGGCAGAGGATAATGTTATTGGATGGTGATCATACAGAGTCAAAAGCGAGCTCGACAGGATATCTTCTGGATCGTCGCGGTCAGAGTTCATCGCGATGAGCTCGAGCTGGTGTTTCTGCAGGAAGCGCGCGAGGACGTAGGCACCGAAGGTGAACGATATCGCAAGCAAATCGCAGGACCACTTTGGGAAGTTTGATGGTGAATGATTCGGCAACTGGCGCCGTCGGACTTGTCTCGAACCGTCATAGTCGCCCAAGTTGAAGGTGTTGCTTTTCTAAATTCTGGAGGCAATGTCGAGTGAACAACGTTCTTCTGGTCTCATATGTGTGGATGATCTCGGACACGAAATGAGACACTCAGGAGTCGATTATTATTGTCATGTAGACTCGCTTTGAAGTGGACCTGGAGCCTTGTCTTTCTCTCTATGCCTTCACTCCCGCATTCATTTGATCTCGCCAGCGACATTCGCGCTCTGACGAACGCTCTAGGCAAAGCTTCCGGCCTGACAGTGTCGACCAAATATCCTACTGACCCCGCGGCCGGCCACGGCCTCGACAAATTCTACCCTCATATCACAACTTTGCTTACCCGGGATGGCATGGATGATGCGCAAGCGGACATCGCTCTCGCCGGCGTGGCCATATTCCAGCACTTTTCACTCTTTGCTGTCCAACAATCACCGGCCACATCGCCAGTATCTGAGGACTCTCAAGCTGGCCTCCCGCAGAACACGACCACACAGAACCCTACACCCCCGAAATCCCGGCCAACACAGTGCACCAGAATTCACGTCCACCGAGTGGCGAGTAAAGAGTCGGATAAATTAGAAGACATCTTAAAATCTGGGTAGGTGGTCCAGCTGTTCTTTTCACCCCCTCTTTTCTCACTGTTCGTCTCAGCCTGAACGCAGCCGACCTGCCACGGCACATATCTGATTTAAAGCAGATTTTACTAGGATTCCGGGGACATTATCTTCCTGCAGACGTCCGAGAAGAACGGCAAACAAGATCTTTGATTTTCGTACTGCAAAGATCGATCACAAAGGTCAGCGAACGGTTCCACACCCCACAAATGTTCTTCTCCGCGCAGCATACGCCGTGGTGGAAGATGATGGCTCATTGGGAGTGTAAACCGGGCGACTTTCTGACCCGGGATTTCAATCTCACATCTCACGTCACCGTAATCTTCAACTCGCTATCCCCCGGTTTGCTGCGGTACAACACTCCTACCACCCTTGATTTCAGTATTGCCAGCAGATGCGTCGCTGGGTTGGCGGTGCTACTCGACGTGATCAACGAAAACCTTCTTCCGCATTCAAAGGAAGACTGGGAGCGACTGAATACCACTTTGCGCATGCTGTATTCACTCCTCCATGAAACAGAAATTCTCCGTTACATATTCACGCACTCGTCTTTCTCTGCGCACCTGTTTTCTTTATCCAAGTCGTTCGCCAAGGAAAACACGACAGATAATGGTGAATACATCTCTAGAGACTTGTCTTTCGAACGCTGAACGTTTGGAAGCAGAAAAACATGACGGACCTTTCTTTTTTCGCCAGCTTGAAAGCATTGTCGCCTGGCAGCGCGGTCTTTTGGTTCTTGCCAGCAGCAAAGTCGTTCGGGCTGCCATTCCGATCGATTTCAATCTTATTGTGGTCCCTTCGCCAGCCGTTGGAGTGACCCCTATCATGGACCTTGTCGACGAGATTTATCCGTCAAAAGGTGATGCCGACACGCGAGTAGGGCTGATAAAGGCCCATCTCACCAGTCTCGGCATTTTCTCTGACAAGTCGGAAACCAACATCCCTCACCACAATGCGCAGTTGATGGGAATCTTAATGGCCATGGACGATCAAGACGTCTTGGTCGAAGAAGTGGCTGCAGATCCTCGAAAAATCTGTACAATGAAAGAAGTAAGATCACACGTTTCTGTCATTATATTGTGACTAATAATTCAGAGACTACTCCAATCAGTTAGTACAGCCAAGGAATGCTGCTCTACTTGCCAGAAGCTAGCATATTTTCTCGACGCCGCGTCATTTCCGCCTCCGCCCTGCGATGCAGTGGTTCGCGCCTGGTCGCCGCCTTTTGGGATCACGGAGGATATGTTGAAATTGCTGAGGACCGATCTCCTGGATCAGTTCAAACGATATCTGGAGTCGGTCCTCCGCGAACCTAGTAGCGAGCAGTCTGAACACTCCGAAACAATTCTAGACAGACGTCATGAGGTATTTGTTAAAGCCTTCGCTTGACGGATACGATGTATATTGCTGAGGATGAATAGAGCGAAGACAGGTCTATTTTGTGAATACTGGGTTGAATGTATGCATGGACTGTTACAAAACAACATGGTAAATAAAGGAAACAAAAGACTTCGATCCATTTGCTGAATCTAAAAGCAAACTTCGAATGAAGCGCCCAGAGATACAGCAAAAAGAAGGAAGGGATCCCTTGACGACGCTAGCCAATAGTGCAGCAGCAAGGTCATCGCGTCCCTCTGTTGCAAGCAGAGCAGAAGGACAAGGGCGGCAAAAATTAGATAACCAAGAATGGAGGCGGTGCCTCCATAATAGTGGTTAAACTATTAAGAACAGATACTACACTTGATCTAAGCCAAAAGGCCAGAGTGGTAAGGAATCATACTGTCGAACAGCTCCTTATATACCCCCACCACCGCGCACGGACCAGGTCGCGTAGGGTCGCGTATGCGACTAGCGGCACGTGTTTCAGCGCTTCGAAACGGGTGCTGGGCGTGAGTCCTGGGAGGGAGAACGAGGGAGAACGCGGGAGCCGTCGTGGATCCAAGCGATAAAGACACTGGCAGGCACGAGCATTGAGTCGACTTCATGATCGAGAATATTAAATGTCTCCCCGACCCGGAGGCTCGACGTCGTTTTCTCCCTCTGATCAAGGCAACCCCCAAACCTCTTATTACTATAAGTACAATGGGAATTATGTATCTTTAAATTGACAGTCGTATCCGTAGCTGAATGTTCGTGAGGTCGTGAACTTGCGTGAACGGTCGTAGCTCAGTCGTCGATCTTGGCCGCCTGGAGGACGATCAACCCAGACCCGGCGCCCGCAACAACAAACGCGGACGCGACGTCCCCCAGTGTCTTCCGCACCTCAGTGCCCACGCTCCCATACTCCTCGACGAGCTCCTTCAGCTCCCCCGAGTGGTTTTCCACCGCCAGCCTGCGCGACCGGCCAACGACGACGAGCACACGCGCCGCCCGAGGGCTGGTAGTCGTCTCACGATACATGTTCACCTCGCGGATCGCGGCATGTAGCGGGATCGGGCTCGTGATCTCGCGGAAATCGATTCGGGATATAGCGCTCGATGATGTCGAGGCGCCACTCCTCGCAGGTTTCGCGTATTTTGCCCACGCGATATTGTCCGCCGTCTCAGACTGCATACGCGTTTCGGTTGTGGCGTGACCGTACACTGTGTCGGGGAAGTTAGGGGCAAGCTAGGATATGGTTAGCTAAAGAAAGGCTCGATGGACGAATGAAGCTCACCGAAGCCATGGTACCCGCATTCACATCCTCCGCCTTCTCGCCCCCAGCAACATGTGCGCTTGTGACCACCGTGAGTGGCGCATCCAGTTCGTTCTTCGTCATTCGCAACACGGTTGCACTGACATTGGGGCTCGCGCAAAGCTGCACTACAAACTCGAGGGCGAGCCGGTCGTCTGGGCCGCCAAAGAAAGCGAGGAACAAATGCTGCCTGCTTCCTGTGAGAGACGCGGGACCCGCATCCTCCTGGTTCACAAATAGCGCGACATCCGTGCCCGCCTTGGAGAACACGCCCCGCACAAAGTGGGCGTGGCGCGCGGACGCGGACTTGTCGTTTGGCCCACTGGCTTTGAACATCGCGTCGAACGGATTATAGTGTCCCGCGGCCTTGCCACTGGGTGTCGCGGGCACCTCGTGCTCGTGCGAGAACATCGTTGGCTCCGTGCTGGGGTGCCCGGCCGCAGTCGGCAGCCAGGGAAGCATGATCATGTCCGAGTTGTTGTTGCGCGCGTGCTCCGTGACGCTGTACGCGAGGTCGTCGAACGTGACGATGCTCAAGGCCGTCGATATGCGCAGATCATGCAGCCGCCCAAACATGCGGAAGATGGAGAGTAGAGGATCTGAGAGCAGAAGTGAGTCAGAGGCGGAAGATTTCATGACGGCCGAGACACGATCGGAGAGCTCGATCAGGCGGAGAGCATCGATTGAGAGGAGCTCGGATGAGGCGAGAGAGACGCTAGACTTGGAGATTCGCCGCTCATCCTGGAGGGTGGATACGGCCGCAGAAGACACAGGTGTCACTGGCTGGATGAGTTGCGCCATGGCCATCATGCCAGGGATGTGCTCAAGTTTGTCCAGGACGAAGGTGTACCGTGTACGCATGCCATCGCGGAGTGCGCGATGCTCGCGCCTGTCATCATCTGCACCGGCGACATTGTTGAAGTTTGCTCCGGTACCGCTGGCGCGCACGCGCCTCTCTGGGGGGTAGAGCACGGTGACCAGGGGTGTAGTCATGAATGTCAGCAGAAGGGCCTCGAGCACGAACATGCTGAAGACGCGCTGCGACAATATACCCGCGGACAATCCAACGTTCAACACGATTAGCTCGACAAGACTGCGTCCGAGGTGAGCACTTGATTGAAAACCGAGCAATTTGACACATACCCTTTGCAACTCATTCTGGTTAGAGGTTAGTGGTTAGTGTTAGCAGTTAGTGTTAGGGCTCGCTCACAGGGAACCAATCGTACTGGACTCTCTCCAGCTAAATCCCGCAATGTATTTGGCCGCTAGTGTACATCCGCCAAATTTTCCAGTGAAGGCCAGCGAACAGATGGCGATGGTGTAGCCCCAGGTGATGCCTGCGGGTAATGAGCAGTCTGCACTGTCATAGGAGGAATCAAGCGCACCGTTATTCAACAACCCTAAATTAGTGGACAGCCCGGAGAGTGTGAAGTACTGCATAACATGAGCGCGGAAAAGGTCAGAAAGAAAATGCGCACTAATGGCAGGAATATGATCGAGACCATGTCTTCGAGCTTCTCAGTAAGCGCAATAGCTAACCCGCCCTCTCGCGGCACAATGAGCCCCGCGACGAAGGCACCGAAGATCGCGTGCACACCGATGACATCGGTGAAGAATGCTGAGCCAAAGACGAGAAGAATGGTGATGGTCATGAAAAACATCGTGGGCCCATTTTCGATCGAGCCGGTCTTGTGGGCGAGCCAGCGTAATGCGAGTTTGACGGGAAAGAGGAGGAGGAGCGTCCATCCGACACAGACCATGAGAATCCAGAGCGCCGTGAGGCCCGAGCCAGCGTTGACGAGCGCCACACTGAGAGCAAGGAGAGTCCATCCGACTATGGACTTTGATATAAGTGACAATATTAAAGAGGAGTGAGATAAAACGCACTGATGTCATTCCCCACACCTGCACTGAGCACGACAATGCCGACGGTGGTGTCGAGCAGCTTGAGCTCCGTCAAGATGCGGCAGAGAACGGGAAAGGCGGTTATTGAATAAGCAACACCCGTGAACAACATAAAGTGGGTGAACTTGACGCTCGGGTCAATAAACTGGTGATACAAAGGAACCGCGAGGCCGGCACCAAGCCCGAAGGGGAGAATCATGCCCGCCAGGGCGACGGTGGCGGACAGACGGGCATTGCGCTTGATGATGGCACCATCTATTTCCAAGCCTACAAGGAACAGGAACAGGACGAGACCGATATTGGCCACCAAGGAAAGGAAGGGCTGAGACAAGGGTGGAAAGACATGCTCCGAGAATCCGGGAATTCTACCGAACGCAGTTGGACCAAGCAGGATACCGCCTTCGAGAGATGTTGAGTATGATTAGTTGGTATTGCATAGGTTAGTTACCTAAAACCTCCGCAATAACTTTGGGCTGGTGGATCTTGCGCAAACCAAGAGACAGGAGACTCGCCGTCCCGACAATGATTCCGACTTGGATAATCCACAATCTGAGGGGATCAGCTGGCGCAGAGAAAAGGCGTCAACGTCGGCGGGTTTGTTAATCGAAGAGACCAAACCTGGATTATAGGCCGATGGATCTTTCCCGCTCAGCAACCCGCCCTGAAGAAAAAGTCGGTCGGAGACTGGTGTAGAGGCAGATTATTGTACAGACCTGCTCGGTAGCGGCGCGTTTATGAAAGAGGCTGATTATGGTGTTGGAGAACTCTGGCATCCTTTGGGATTGCGAAAGGAGTAGGGATCTGGGGGGGAAAGATAGAGCCTGTGTTCCATTGCGATCGGGCTACTTTAATTCGAAGGAGGCTGTCAAATGATGCACCCATAACAGCCACAACGGGTAACGCGCCAGTGTCACCCATGGTGACCCACCGCCTGCTCCAGCGTCTTCGCATCCCACTCGAAAATCCGAATCTTGAACATTTTGCTCTGGCCAGCTTGTTACTCATCTATCCAGCTCACAGGCATCCTCTCGAAGCCCCTCTTTGGGCCTATACTTGGGTGACGTGGCTCTAAATCGCCTCTAAATATATTCGCGTCAATGACGGTCGTCTGGTGGACGCACCGGTGCCTACCTACTCGCATAAATAGCGACAAGTAGCCTTCGAGGGTTCTCAGCACGCCGATAATTATAACACTTCTATTCCAGCAACCATTATATACCCGCAGCTATCGCCTATCGTGGTAGTGCAGTGCCCAGACTTCTTGTGAACGCATTGTAGGATGTGGGAGCCTGCGACCAGGAGTAGAAAACTCATGAAGCTTCCCTCGGAAGATAAGCGGGCGGGTGGAGCGGAGAGTGGAGCTAACTTTTCTCGACGGGCTGCACTTTTTCATACAACTCCCGCTTCCGTCTAGATTCCTTGAGGTCGTCTTCCCTCTGTTGCATTTTTTGTTTCCGCCGCTCGTCGTCTCGTATAACACCTTGATACATAGTCTATAATGCTTTTGAGAAATAATACAATTGCTACAGTAAAAATGGGTGACCTCGTGCTGCTGCTCCTGCTGGAAGTGGACAGCCCATATTGTGAGGGTCGAGAGAGCGATAGCGGTGGCCAGTGTGGCCTTCGCTCTGGGCGATGACATTGGTTTGGCGCACGGACCTGTCAACACATACAAACATATGAAAAGTCTCTCTCTGCTTTAGCCACGACGAACTCGTTATCGTTGCCCTGTCAGGGCCAGTCCGGATGGCAAGCATTTCGGTGAGTTCGCCCAACCCTCCTCTTTTCCGGTTGGTCATGCCGAAGCAGGAGTTTGAATCGGCGCTGAAGGAGGTCGTCCATGCCAAACGCCTGTCCGCCTCGAAGATGAACAACTTGACGGAGATTGCTCTCAGATCGATGCAGGTATGCATTCTGGCGTGTTCAGATGTCCCGCCCACTTATACCCTCTAGGATGATACTCAACTCGTATCCATTCTTTACCGCACTCACAAGTCGCTTCAGCCTCCCGCCAAGGTGTCGAGTCTCTACGTTTTTGACGCCCTCGCCCGGGCAGCTCGAACCCAAGTTGTGAAACATAATCTGACTGGCGACATCAACTCTCGCAAAGGCAACTGCGCCACATTTCTACTCAAAGTCGAGGGCGTTCTGGAAGGCTTATTTCAAGACATGATCTCGGCTGCTACTCCTGAATCCAAGGTTCGTTCATACCAGACCATTCTACTGGGGACAATCGGACCATCGCGCCGCACATGCACCCAATAGTCCCTTGCAGACGGGAAAAAGAATGCTACTCCATGGGCCGTGGCTATGGATACATCACCTGTCGACTGACCGTCTTCACCTGGCGTCTTTGTCACATATTTTTACTTTCTGCGCATCGTTGGAGTAGAACAATCCTAACTTTCCCAATCGTCATCAGGAAAAAACCAAAAAGGTTCTCGATATATGGTCGAAAGGGAGCACCTTCCCGCCCGCCATTCTAGTACGGCTAAAGGATGTGATGAGCGAAACAGGAAAAGGTGCATATCACAGTCAGCATGTATTCGCTAAGTATTCCTGTAATTCCACCAAATTCTTTCGTGTTCTTCTGTTTTTCGAGCTCTGAGACCAACAACTGAAATACCTCCGGTTTGTTTCGTAGATAACGACATAAAAGTCACATCCGATCCGCGTCCAGCCGTCATCACACCTCCGGCGGCCGTCGTGCAAATTCCACCAGTGCCCGTATTGGATCCCCAGGCGACACTATTGGCTCTCCTCACTCAAGCTGCTAACAATGCAGCTCAGGCAGGGTAAGCTTTTTTGTTGAATCCAGAAGTTGCGCACTTAAAAAATTACCTTCTAGGCAAACAACCACAAATACTGGAATAGCAGCGCCCAGTTCTACCCAGCAATTTGCAGTGCTGCAGCAGCTTGCCCTCACAGCAAATCTCGGAAACGGTCATCAACCCGTGCCGGGATTTCCGAGCGGACCCGGATCTTCGCAATCGCCACCTCACAGAGATGAGCCCTACGGCGGAGGCCAGAATCCGGGGCGCAGAGACCGTGACCCAAGGTTCGATCGCAGCAATAGCCAGGAACTCGGACGACCTCACGATGACCGGAATGGTTTCCGAGGAGGATTCCGTGGTCGTGGCCGAGGAGATGGACGAGGCTGGGATGACCGCGATCGTTTCAGAGACGCTGAACGGAGTCCTCCTCGCAGGGCCAGGAGAAGTCGGTCAAGAAGTCCCCCCAGTAGATACGCCAGCAGGCGGGACCGTGACGTGAAACCCTACAGCCCGCCCCGGCGGCCCTCGATGGCGTCTTTACCAAGTCAGGAGCCAACCCGCCAAATTCCACCGCGCGCTGCACCCGAAGCTGGAAAGGACGAGTTTGGACGCGATATCAGGCCCGCGTCTCCTTCTCCCGTTCCCACTCCGCCTCCCGCACTATCCAACCGCATTCCGACACCGCCACCTCCGGCGGCACCAACTGTCCCCCGTACACAGACTGTAGAACCCCCGCCTGCTGCACTCACGAGTAATCATGATCAGATGTCATTAACACCATCGATAGATGCGAATACATCTTCACGCGCGCCTGATGCTGCCGTTGTCTCGAATAAAATTCCGTCCCAACCAGGCATGGAGAATTTTAGTCTAGCGACGTTTGATTTTACGGCGCCGTCCTCGTGGGAAGCACTTGGAAAGATGTGGCAGGTTACCCATGGCTACCTGCCGTCGACAGAACAGCTCATGGAGTTTGTCATGACCGGCGGCGCTGCGGTAGTAGCTAGTCAGCAGCCACAACCGCAGCAACTGCACCAACCGGAGTGGAACGGTGGTTGGGGGGGCATGCCGACAGCGCCACAGCCTCGGCGCGGCGCTCGCGGGCGGGGCGGGTTCTCGCGAGGCAGAGGCGGCGGCGGATATGGTGCACGTGATGGACAGCACGGATGGCATTCCGACATGGGCGAGACGGACGCAATTGTCCTGGGAGGGGGCGACGTGGATGCGATGATGGAGGAGCCCGCAAGTTCACCGGAGAAAGGTGGGGGGTTAGGCGGGCGAATGCAGAGGGTGGGAGAAAAATGGGTGTTTGTGCGAGATCCAGTAACGAATGAATCATAACAACTCAACTGTACTATACGTCTTCTGCACATTTTACATTTTACTTTATTAAATTATACGTCTATGTCGTCTTCCACTCTGGTCAACTCAAATACATTTGTTTGCCGTCTGTGGCCGTCTTCAGTGTGGATTAGCCGCGGCTGCCCGTAAACATAAGAAGTGAAACTGCTGGCGGTAAAAGGTGATGGCCAAAAAGCGAGATAACATATTGCAGCACACAAAACGCCAATGACTCCGCCTGCGATAACATCTTCTTTGTGGTGTCTCTGCACGACACGGTGTTATGAGTCAAGCCGGAGGCGCGAAGAATCGAAACGGACATAGTCTTGTAGCCGCGTCACTCCCACGAACACAGCCCACGAGAGGGGAAGAAGTGTCAGAGAAAATCTAGCAAGTCGACTTGATCGTAAAGAGGCTGCTGGAACAGGAGCGTGGAAGCACCATGCCGCAGTCTGACCGGCCAGCCAGAATGAAAGGAAGGTCATGCCGGCGAATACTGCGGAGGAATGCGCTGAAGGAAATGACCGCCTTCCATCCAAAATGTCTGCTTTTTTGCTGGAAGAGGACGTCAATTGAGGGCTGGCGATTAGGATTTGTTCGTTTACCCAGTGCATTTCATTGCAACTTCGTCCCATTTGCATCGTGCAAGAAAATCAGGTCTTAGCCTGCCTAGGGAGGGTGTAAATTCAGGACGACCCCAGATCAAGATATCTGACCAACTGTATTTTTCAGTACGTCCGTGAACAGTCGGGCCATTCCTCGTGCTGCGAGTAGGGCGAGTATTCCGTGATGCATTGTGACAAAAGAACGGCGAAACAGCCCCACGGCAACGACGATTACTGCGGGTGCCAACAGCGCAATATAATGGTTTAATGTTCCACCGATCCTGTGCAGGGAACGTATGAGAGAGTACTCCCCGAACGTGGTTGCCACTAACTGGCTATGCTTGTGCGGGTGGTTGATGACTGGGTCGGTCACATAAAAGTCGCGTTCAAATACGGTAAGGCGCGCAGCCAGTTCCGCCAGGATCCAGAACGTTGCAACGACGATCCAGTCGGTCAAGCACGATCTGTCCAGCCAGTCGAGGGAATCTTCGCCAAATATCGCTCTGAGTCTTGCCTGTAGGGCCATGTCGGTGGCGGCGGTCGCCGATTTTGGACGTCAGAGTGTGCCCAAGCTGGCGTTCGTGAGAGTGGTGGTGGTCATTTACTCTGCCTGGATACTTTAGTATATCAGGTCTTAGCAGTGTGAAAAATGGCCTCCGCTCGAGCCGCTCAGTGGTCCCCGGTAACGCCCAGTAACGCCATTAAACACACCGAAGAATGCCAAATTTAGGCACACCCGACTCAGGTGCTTTATGACGCGCCCCCGGCACTTTGCCTCGGAGGTTCTGTCGTAGCACCACGTTCGGCTGGAATCTCCGAAGCGCAGATTGGAGCTTAACAGGCTTCAGACAGACGCGATCTTATAAAGAGAGAGATGTACTATATTAGAATTGAACTCACCTGAAATTTACACTGATCAAGTAGTTTCAATCAGTTTAAATTTCAGGCCACTTTGATCCCAATCCGATACCTTGGGTTGTGAATACATAGCACCTCGGGTGTACCTAAATTTGGGAAGCTCGAACGACGAACGTGCCCACCAAATGTACTAGCACAAGCGTACATGCTGGAGGCTCCCAAATTTAGTGACACTTGAGATGCTTTTTGAAACCTGAAGTATGGAATTAGAATTATTTAAATTGAGCTGAAATTTAAACCGACATTGGAAACTAATATCCGATTCAATTTCAGACCGAACTGGTTCTAACTCGGTTCTTGGTTTCAGAAAGCACATTAGGAGGAGGAGGAGGAGGAGGAGGATTCCTGTGCGATTGTGCCTAAAGTTGGCAATCTTCGGTGTGGAGGAGGAGGATTGCTGATTACGACCCCCGGCCCTCTCGTACCGGCACAGCCACTGCAACGTTCCTCCTCCGGCTGTTTGAAGGTGGTACCCGGTTACTGGAGGAGGAGGATATATTACTGCGGAGGTCCCAATAAGGAACAAGCAGGTAACGCCCCAACTCCTGGATCCTCTTGTACCAGCACAGCCACTCTGTGCCACCTTTCAAAGCTTTCCTCACGACGCTTTTTGCCAAGTATCTTGTTGTCACTAGTAGGTGCGCGCAGAGGCGCGCATCGATACCTTGCTTTCTAAACACAGGCTTGGGGCGACGTGGATGCGATGATGGAGGAGCCGGCAAGCTCGCACGGGGAGAAAGGTGGAGATTAGGCGGGCGAATACAGAGGGTGGGAGAAAAATGGATGTTTGTGCGAGATCTAGCAACGAACGAATCACAACAACTCAACTGTGCTACGTCTTGCTTTTACTTTTTTACATTATTAAATTATACGTCCATGTCGTCTTCCAGTCTGGTCAACTCAAATACATTTGTTTGCCGTCTGTGATCTTCTTCAGTGTGGAGCAGCCGCGGCTGCCCATAAACGTAAGAAGTGAAGTTCCTGGCGGTAAAAGGTGATGGCCAAAAAGCGAGATAACATATTGCAGCACACAAGACGCCAATGACTCCGCCTGCGATAACGTCTTCTTTGTGGTGTCTCTGCACGACACGGTATTATGAGTCAAGCCGGAGGCGCGAAGAATCGAAACGAACATAGTCCTCTAGCCGCGTCACTCCTACGAACACAGCCCACGAGAGGGGAAGAAGCGTCAGAGAAAATCTGGCAAGTCGACTTGATCGTAAAGAGGCCGCAGGAACTGGAGCATGGAAGCACCATGCAGCAGTCTGACCGGCCAGCCAGAATGAAAGGAAGGTCATGCCGGCGAATACTGCGGAGGAATGCCCTGAAGGAAATGAACGTCTTCCATCCAAAACGTCTGCTTTTTTGCTGGAAGAGAATGTCAGTTGGGGGCTGACGGCTAGAAGTTGTTCGTTCGTTTACCCAGTGCATTTCATTGCAACTTCGTCCCATTTGCATCGTGCAAGAAAATCAGGTCTTAGCCTGCCTGGGGAGAGTGTAAATTCAGGACCACCCCAGATCAAGATACCTGACCAACTGTATTTTTCAGTACGTTCGTGAACAGCCGAGCCATTCCTCGTGCTGCGAGTAGGGCGAGTATTCCGTGATGCATTGTGACAAAAGAACGGCGAAATAGCCCAATTGCAGCGACGATTACTGCGGGTGCCAACAGCGCAATGAAATGGTTTAATGTTCCACCTATCCTGTGCATGGAAGGCATGAGAGAGTAGTAAGTATTCCCGAACGTGCTTGCCACTAACTGGCTATGCTTATGCGGGTGGTTGATGACTGGGTCGGTGACATAAAAGTCGCGTTCAAATACGGTGAGGCGCGCAGCCAGTTCCGACAGGATCCAGAACGTTGCAACGACGATCCAGTCGGTCAAGTACGCTCTGTCCAGCCAGTCGAGGGAATCTTCGCCAAATATCGCTCTGATTCTTGCCTGTAGGGCCATGTCGTCGGTTTTGGACGGCAGAGTGGTGATCGTTTACTCTGTCCTACTGGCAGGCGTCGAATTTGAGAGACTCGCGGCCCGGGAGCGGACCGCCAGCATCATAACGCTTGTGACGGACGCGACTGTGACTTTCACGTTCTTTTTCCATCCACTTTCATGGCGAAGGAGAAATCCAAGCCCAAGGGCAAGCCTGCCGGCCAAAAGTCCATCAAATCCTTTTTCAAGGGATCTGGCAAGGCCAAAGCCAAGGGCGGCGACGAAGAAGACCCCGATGGCGCCCAATCCCCCAACGCGTCTGCGGACGAGGATGAATCGGCGGATGACGCGCCTGCCGCCGCCTCAAAGACAGATTCCAAGATCACATCCCCCGATATGTCTGACCTACCTCCAATCCACGAGATACCCGCTATTTTTGCTGATCTCGTCAGTCGTATTCCCAAGATCAAAGATGTCGCGCAGCACGTCGAGGGGCGCAAACTACGCGTCGCGACAATGTGTTCGGGAACAGAGTCCCCCCTCCTCGCTCTCGAATTGATCCAGAAGGCTATTCTCGATCAGCATGGCCTCGACTTCAAAGTCGAGCACGTCTTTTCTTGCGAAATCGAGCCTTTCAAACAGGCCTATATCGAACGCAACTTCCACCCTCCGCTTCTCTTTCGCGATGTATGCGAGCTTGGCAATGCTGAAGCGTATGTCCTCCACTCCCGTATTTCCATTCATAATTCTCACGCCCGGCAGGCATACGGCATATGGTGCTTTGGCCCCAGTGCCAGGGGACGTCGATCTTCTGGTCGCCGGAACATCGTGTGTCGACTATTCGAACTTGAACAACGTAAAGCAGGGAATCGATGCCAAGGGAGAGTCTGGCCAAACGTTCCGTGGCATGCTGGCGTGGGTTGAACAGCACAGACCTCCGCTTGTCATCCTCGAAAACGTCTGCTCGGCTCCTTGGGCACGGGTGGCAGAGGAATTCCAAAAGATTGGATACAGCGCCAAATTTTCTCGTTTCGACACAAAATTCTTCTACATCGCTCATACTCGAACCCGGGTGTATCTTATTGCCGTCGACTCGAAGAGTTCGAAAATCCCCGACGAATGGTTCCGCCTAGTAAACCAAGACTTGAGGCGGCCCGCATCCTCCACGTTGGATGCATTCCTGCTCCCCTCGGACGATCCCCGCATTCACCAGGCGAGGCAGAAACTTGTGAAGGAGAGCTATAATGCGCTTGATCGTCGGACTGGACGAACTGATTGGAACCGTTGCGAGAGACGTCACGAGCGAGCGAGGTCCGACGAGTGTTTGGGGAAGAAGAGACCTCTTACGAACTGGGATGACGGTGAGTCGCTCAAGTGTGGACCTTCTCTCCAAGTCTCATCGAAATGACAGGTGGTTCTTGTAGTTGTCCGGACTACAGCTGGTCAGACTGGGCAGTCGGCCAGGTCGAGCGGGTGTGGGACTTAATGGACATACTTTACTTGCGGTCCGCGAAAAAGGGTATCGATCCTTCGTATAAGACGTAACTGAATTCCTCCTCGGATACCTATACTGTGCTGACGTGCTCCCCCAGACAAGTGTGGAATCTTTCCCAGAATGTGGACAGAACTCACGGTTCAAGCAAAGTTGGCATCTGCCCTTGCCTTACGCCATCTATGATCCCATACATTACCAACCGCGGTGGTCCTATGGTTGGATTGGAGGCCTTGGCCATGCAGGGTCTCCCAGTCGACAAGCTCCTATTGACGCGTGAAACCGAGGATCAGCTCGCAGATTTGGCCGGAAATGCCATGTCTACCACCGTTGTCGGTGCCTGCATTCTGGCAGCGTTGGTCTCGGGGATCGACCTCCTCAAGGATGGGAGCGATTCACAAAGCTACGAGGCAAAGCAGTTGGACGCTGCTATCTCGGATGTCAAACCTGAGGCGATGGAGGTCGACGCTGTCCCCGATATCATAGAAGACCACGTCGTGGGCGAGGACCAGCTTTTAACCAATCCCTTGGATCTGTCCGTTACTAACGCTACCTCACTGGCCGATCTCCTCGTCAACGCCAACAAAAGTGCCCGGCTTTGCGACTGTGAGGGCCGCACAGACATTACCACCAGGAAATTGTTCCGTTGCGATGATTGCGGCGCCTCTTCCTGTACAAAGTGCGGAGGCCGACCTGAACACAATCCCGTTGTGGTCGATACTGCCACCAACCCTCGACTCCCTCCTTCCGAGTTCGCAGACCAGCTCAAGTCTACACTACCCATGTGTTTGTCCTTCGAAGGTCTTTCTCAGGAACTCCTCGATGAGCTTAAGGACCGCGCGGAAGTTACCATCCCCGCAAAGCTGTGGACATCTTGGTCCGATTCTGTCATGCGAATTCCGCAGGCAGAACTTCGTTTTGTCGAACCCAAGCGGCAAGAGATATGGATTGCCATTTACGAGTCACCCTATGCGCTGCTCGAGCTTCACCTCCACCCTCAGCAACCCGAATGGCGTCTATATGCCAAGGCCGAATCCAGTGAACCTGCAAACGCAGAAATTCGTCAAATTCTGAAGGCTCCAGTCGGTCGTCGTCGGTGTGCAGACGCCCTGCTTTCAGGTTTCTGGGAACTCGCACTGCCACAATTCGCATCCGTTTCCATTGGCATCGAGGGAGTTGGAGAACTAGTGCCCTCGTGGGAAGCGCGCTTGGGGCTGACGGACGACGAGTTCAAAGACAAGATGGTTCACTCCAAACTACAGATTACTGTATCCCCTGACGCGGTTGGGAAGTTCGATCGCGACGTATCCGGCATCTATACTCTTTTCGACAAGTGCGGTACAGCAAACGGCGCGTTGCATAAGAAGGAGATGACGAAGGACGATACCCTCCCGCCACTGTTCCTGCTCATGCATCCTCAACGTACGAGCGAAGACGATGACTGTTTCGCTTTCTCGATCAGTCGGCGCAGGTATGCGTACGGAGAATCGCGTCCGATTATTGCACTCCTCGATCCCAAGTGGAGGCAGTCGAGTGATAAACACCCGAAGCAAGTCGCATGTCGCGTTCCTATTTGGATGACCACGGAATCCGTTAGATTACAGGTAAGGAAAAGCATTTATCTTGTTTTCCATCTTCTGATATCAGTCGGCAGCCCTCTCATGGCCAAGATGCTCAGTTCGCTATCCCAGGCCAGGCATTAGTCCTTGCTGGTTCAAATGAAGCCTGCGGAAGTGCGTCCGCTGTTCTTGTGTGCAGCGTTCCGCTTCGTGGACAAGCTGGCTCAGAATGGCCTCGAGGAACATGGGGAGAAGTTGACAAAGTACACGAGCGTTCTACTTTCCGCTCGCTTGCATGGCTTCTGGAACGGATTCGGCACATCGATGACAACTTCAAGGGGTCTTGGCAAACCGTAGAACTGCCACACGATATCTCGAACTGCGAACGGTGCGCTCCCTCTGCTCCCCAGTTACAATGGATTCAAGCAGGCAAGAAAATGGTCGCACTCGAGGATCCTGTGCAGGCCGGAGAATATGAGCGCAGTTTAAAGAAGCGCCCTAGTCCGTTTGTCACCCAACTGAAGGTAGACGAGAACGGCACCGGCACAGTTCGAGTTGGGTTCAACGCTCCCACCCTCTTTCATCGCGCGTTATCACGACTTCCTTCTGTAAATCGGACAGAGCGCCCCATCGTGTCTTGGCGTCTCAACACCAGTTTCACCCCCACTGCCAGCCAGAACCTACCTAAGTTCGTCATCGCCAGCAACAAACTCGACAAGGAGCACGCACAGCCCCCCCATTTCAAGCTCAATCTGCGAAAGGAGCAACTTCGCTCGCTGCAATGGATGATCCAACAGGAGTCATCCGATGCACCTCCTTTCATCGAGGAAGAAATCTCAGAGGCGATCCTGCATCCTCTCGGATGGAGGGCAGAAGGTCGCGCACAGCGGCCGGTTCATGTCCGAGGAGGGGTTTTGGCCGACGCTGTGGGTTACGGAAAAACCGCGACGACGTTAGGGTTGATCGATTGCACGTATAAAGCTGTCAAAGCGGACTTCGAGCGAATGGGCCGGGTAGATGGAAAGATTGCTCTTAAGGGAACGCTCATAGTCGTCCCTCCTCACTTGACCCGGCAGTGGGAGTCGGAAACGAAGAAGTTTACGAAAGGCCACTTCAAAGTCATCGTAATCGCCACTGTCGCTAGCTTGAACCCGCTGACCATCGAAGATTTCCAAGACGCTGACATTATAATCGTCGCTTCTGGCCTGTCCAAGAGTCAGGCGTACGCGGACAACCTCCAGCTCTTGAGCGGCAACGGAGTTCTTCCGAACTCAGCAGGACGTCACTTCAACGCCCGGCTGCAGGAGATTTCGGCGTCTTTGAGGGAGCAGACCAACCGCTTACAGGACGAGGGTGCGGCTGCGGTTATGAAAGAGATCAAAAGAGCTCAAGCAGGTGAGTGTTGTTACGTCCTCCTATGCTATTACTGACTCTTAATCCCCGATAGCGGAGGAGGAAGCTGCCGCTGCCGCTCTTGTCCTAGCCAAAAGATTGAAAGGTCGAGCCTACCGCGAAGCAGCCGAGAAGAAGGAGGCCGAGAAGAAGAAGAAATCGGCACCTAATCCACCTGCGGCAAAGTCATCTCGCTCTCCGTCTAATCGCCAAGTGGAGGTGGTAATTCCTCTACTTCCCGGTCGGAAAGCTGGGAAAGAGATGCCTCTCTCCGATACCTCGTCATCTGCAGGCGAGAAACCCGACGTCGATAGCGATTCTGATGCGCCTCGCAAACGGAAACCTAGGGCGGCCACGAAGAAAGCCATTATCTTGTCAGACGACGAAGATGACACGGCTAGCGAATACGAGAGCGAGGACGAGCCCGAGCCGCCAAAGAAGAAGGGCTCAGCATCGAAGGCGACCTCCCGAAAGCGCTCTAAGGCTAAGCAGTCGGGCTCGGAAGACGAGGATTATTCTGCCGAAGAAACTCTGTCTGAGGGTGAAGAAGAGGAAGACACTCCTCTCGCCACGTCAGTTACTGGCTCCGAAGATGAAAGCGACTCTCCCAAAGCCAGCGCCAAAAAGTCGAAGGCGAACGGAAAGGTGGCCGAGAAGCAGAAACAAGGCATGAAACGCAAGGCCCCCGCCACGAAGGAGACCAGCGTAAAGTCTAAAAAGACCTCCGCCAAGTCGACACCGTCAAGTGCTTCCCGTGAAGCCACCGAGACTTCCGATGATGACGAACCTTCACCCAAGGGGAAAAAGAAGAGCGCGAAACGCAAGGCAGAGACCGACGACGACGACGCGCCCCCGGTCAAAAAGCAGAAAAAGCGGATCGATAGTGATCCGTGGAAACTGGAGACGCCCGCTGTCAAGAGGGACTGGACTCAGATGAAGGCGCCGCCGTTGGAAATGTTCCACTTTTCCCGCAAAGTCGTCGACGAGTATACTTATCTAGACGGCAAAGTTCACGCCCTTATCACAAACCTCACCGCGGAAAGACACTGGGTTCTGTCAGGCACTCCCCCGGTGCACGACTTTGCTGCTCTGAAAACGATCTCCGCATTCCTTGGTCTGCACCTTGGTGTCGACGACGATGGAGAGGGTCAGTCCGTGGAAGTGAAAAAGAGGCGTCGCGAGCAAACAGGTAATAGTTCTCTCTTTCAGCTTGAGTGATTACTGAAGCTTAAACCCGTAGATGCCGAGAAGTTCCACTCCTTCCGCGAAGTCCATAGCTTGGAGTGGCATGCGCACCGCCACCAACATGGTCAAGTCTTCTTGGATCGTTTCGTCCGTCAGGTGCGTATTACTGTCAAAGTCGGAAGTACGCAATTCTCATTTATCTTTCCAGAATGTGCCGGAGATCGACGAGATTCCGTTCACGAAATCGATCGTGGACATCGTACTTCCCGCAGCAGAGCGGGCTATCTATCTCGAACTCGAGCATCATCTGCGTGCTTTAGAGATGACTATCAAGCGTGGAAGGAAAACAGAGAGCGACCGCGAAAAGCGGTTGGCCAAATCGCTCGGCGACAGCAAGTAAGCTACTGGTTAAGACTCTAGAATTTTGGCTGATCCGTTGCTTGAGATCTGCCGAAGAAGCGCTGCTTAAACGCTGTTCCCATTTCGATCTTGACACCGCCAACGAAAATGCGATGAAAGCATGCGATGTTATTGTCCGCGAACGGCAAAATCAGTTGGACGATTGCAAAGCTGAGCTCCTCAGGGCTGTCAAGGCGGGTGTCAAGAGGGAAATTTCTCTTGGCAACGTTCCGGACGAATCGATTTTCAGCATATGGGTCCGCACTGCGCAAGATACTGGTGTGGATGACTCAGACGCCTCCGATATGATTCGCGCCATCCTCGAAGAGGCCGATGTCAAATCCATAGACAAGAAGAAGAACCGGAAATCCGTAGAACTGAACAATAAAATCAAGGACGCCATTTGGGAACACCGGGAGGCGACACACGATATCCGACGTCTGGCCAAAGAGCTCGTTGGCCGCGTCCGCTCGCTTCGCTTCTTCACCGCCGTTAGAGATCTCCAGAAACAAAGAGAGGTTCCGCTGGATGTGTCATGCGAGGGCTGCGGTCGAAAAAGCATCCCACTCGACGAGGTTTCTGTTCTTTCATCTTGTGGGCACATGGGGTGCTCCGAGTGTGTCCGGAATTGCGCAGACAAGGAAGAGTGTGTCTATCGGGCGTCCGGTGCTTGTATCTCAGCTGCCCGTGTCCTCAACATCGTCAAGGCTGAGACATTGGGAGTTGATGACGAGGCGCGCGATGGACGCGGGAAGCATTACGGGAAGAAATTGGAGGAGGTCATGGAATTGATCAAGTGCGTTTTTACTACCCTTACATTCCTTGTCCTGACCGCATACCGTTCCGCAGGGTCAAGGTCCCTAAAGACGAGCGCGTGCTTGTCTTCGTCCAGTTTCCCGATCTGATGAAGAAGGTCGCTGAGGCACTCAAGGACAACCACATCAAGTTCCTCGAAATCAAGGGTTCGGCGTCTGCAAAGAGCAAGAGCCTAGAGAGCTTCCAACAGAACAGCACGGAGCGTGTGCTGCTCCTGAATCTGATGGACGAAAGTGCTAGTGGTGCGAACTTGACATCCGCCAATCATGCTGTCTTCCTCTCCCCGCTCCTTGCACCATCGCAAGAGATCTATGAAGCCTGCATGACCCAGGCGGTGGGTCGTCTCGTTAGATTTGGTCAATTGAAACACGTCCACATTTGGCGTTTCAAGACCAGTGACACCATAGACGAGGAGATTTATGGCCAGAGAGAGATTACTAACTCGACTGCAGATAGCTAGTTCGTTGTATATTTTAAATCCCAGTATCTTATCGGGCGGTGTAATCTATTTTTCTTGTATTACGTGATCGATCGATTCGTCTAGTCGTTTCCTCGCAGACGCTCAACTTGATAACTGGATGCTCGTCGCACGATGAAGAATCGACCGATTCAATGCCACTCGGACTGTCACGAATCCCGGCCGACCAATTCTCCATGCCATTACACCGACCACGACAGCAATACAGTATTACCCTGGTCGCAAGAGCGAGGGCTGCCGACCAGCCATGTCAACTTCGGCCAAGGACTCGAGGGTACTATCAATGGCGTTTAGAAGGACAAACCCGGACACAACCCAAGCTTGTCACATTGGAACGGCCGACACACAACGAATCCGCCGAACGCAAGCTGATACTTATCCTGGTTCATTTCAATGCGACTGCGAGGACCTGCCGACCAGCCATGTCACCTTCGGCCCAGGACTTGAGGGGAACGATCTGGTATCAATGGTGTTTAGAAGGACAAACCCGGACGCAATCCGAACTTTCCACATTGGAACGGCCAACAACCACGAATCCGGACGGCAAGCTGATACTTATCCTGCTTTCATTCCAATGCGGCTCGACGACCTGCCGACCAGCCATGTAACCTTCGGCCAAGGACCCGACTCCCAATATGGGTTTCCGTCCAAGTATATAGAACGGTGAATGTCCATGAGGTACCATCTGCTACAGGATGAGCTCGAGCTCCGCCTCCAACAATCGTGTGCTCATCGTTGGCGCCGGACTAGGCGGTCTGACTTTAGCTCAATCTCTACGCAAGCTAGGTGTACCCTACCTTGTCCTCGAACGCGATCCTTCCCCCAGCGCCCGCGACCAGGGCTGGTCCATTGGGGTCAGCTGGATTATCGAGCCTCTTCTTGCAGGTATTATCACCTCAGATAAACCCGACCTGCGCAGCACATGCGCCAACTATACCTTGGGACATGAAGAATGTCTGGCTTTGCAATCCTCGTGCTTCGTGGATGGAACCACCGGGAGGATGGTGCAAAAAGAAACGCAGAAGTTTGAGGACGTTCAAGAATTGCGGGTCTCGCGGGGGAAATTAAGGGACTGGCTGGCTGTTGGTGTGGATATCAAATGGGGGAAGAACATGTCTGCTTTCGCAGAGGACGAGGAAGGCGTGACCGTCCAATTTTCAGATGGGACCATTGAGAGAGGTGCAATTCTGGTTGGCGCAGACGGTGTAACTTCTCAGGTTCGACGACAATTGCTTCCTGACCAAAAGACAATGTCCTGTCTTCCTGTCACAATCCTTGCCGCGCAGTGAGTCGCTTTAGTCTTTTCCTCTCTCATCTTACTTGAGCTCTTTTCCAGACGTCGCATCGCCTATGACCAGTATGCCGAAATCACGAGCACTCTCGCTCCAGCTGCTAGCGTGTCGTACGGTGACCATATTCTCCTTGCTCTGACGCTCATCGAGCTCTACCCGCCGGCTTCATCTTCCGGTCCCGGTGCCGACTTCCTGTGGTTTCTTTCGTTCATCGACGCAGATGAGCACGCGCTCCAGACCGCCGGGCGAAGCGACGGGATCGAATGGATGCAGCGTCAAGCCGCGAAAAGCTCCAAGGATCGATATAACCAAGCGCTGGAGATCATCAAGAAACAGGGTATCGTCGAGCCATTCAAGACTGTCGTGGAAGAGACCTCCAGCGAAGAACCCGTAACGCACATTTTCATGCGGGAGGTGAAAATTGATGCGTTGCCGGAAGGGCGAGTAACGCTGCTCGGGGATGCGGCGCATACTATGAGCATCTGTGCGCTTTATTCATCCTGTTAATAATATTTCTCATATTCTCCATAGTTCACGGCGTAGCAGGGAATCACGCCATGCTAGATGCGTTGAAACTCGGCCCGTTACTTGCGTCGTTGTTCTTGCCGGGCAAGGCCGTGTCCAGGGAGGACATTTCCGCGAACCTAAAAGCCTACGCGGACGAAATGCTTCCAAGGACCCATCAGGAGCAGACAGCGGCGCGCAAGTCCACTTTTGCTCTGCACCGGCCGTTGCAAGATTGGCAACTCCTAAATCGTGCTACAGAAGGACCGGGTAACTCGGAGAGGCGTATGTGGGGGAAAGAAGAAGTTTCAAAGTAGAACCACAGTGACTCGGTATACATGCACACCCCACTCATCGTATATCTGCTCAGTAAACATAGACAAACATCTAACCTTCTGAGCCCCCAAATAGGAAAGTCTCATTTGTTGAGACCAGCCATAAACCCTGATATGAACGGATTCCCGTAAGTAAAGGTACTTAGCCACCCGCATTGGTTTCGTGGACCTGGACTTGCAGTGATCATTGATGTGATTTTCTTTGTTGGTGCGTATTGTGATTTGATCGTTAAAGAAGATTGTCGAACCCACAACATGCTCCAAAGCAGTTCCCCCCCACTTTCGTTCAATGCACCATTTGGATCTTCTAAAGACTTCGACTGGAGCATTATCAGGCCTCTCGCTCCTCCCATGCCACTCAGCATAACACATTCCGGACGTGTAGACCGTTTCCTGCAATATGGAGTCGTGACCAAATTTTACAACTCACCACTTGCTGCTGAGCGTGTTTGGAATCTTATACAGCTTGCGGGCGACTGCTCCGTATCCATAGTGGCAGGGTCTTCAATCAAAGGGATGTGCAGGTGTCCGGGTTTTGCATGCCCATAGAGACGCCCGTCGATCCACCAGCTATCGGAACTAAAGACGAGCGTATTCGTCTCATTTACCAACTACGCGACTTGCTCGCCAATCTGCACAAAAAGAAGATAGTCCACGGTGACGTCAAGCCTCACAACCTCTTGATGTGTTCCGATGGTTGCCCTCGATTCTGCGATTTTGACAACGCGTCGATCGAGGGCGATGGATTCACATCCAATTCCAAGACGTATCCATATTGCAGTCAGCGTCGGGCGCAAGATGATACCGGACCCATGACCCGGGCGGAGGATATGCATGCCATGGGTCTCACGGTTCGTACCTTCTCTGAATCCTGCTTTCTTTTTCCCATGGAACTCATATCTAGATGTGGGAGATATATACCGGAAGAACGCCCTTAAGTTACCCGGGCGAGACTTTCGAGGAGATGCAAGAATTTCTCCCGGATCGATGTCAGGCTGGCTTCCTGCCCGACATGGAACTTGTAGACGATCCTGCTATTGCCTCTCTCATCGAGTCATACCTCGCAGCTGGGCCCCACCGTCCCGATATTTGGGATCCTAATGCTATATATTGTATTGAAACACGATTCGTGTTTGGACGCTGCTCGGCCGAACCTACAGTAGGCATACATACTCACGGATTATCCACAGTGGCCGCTGCCTGGATGCAGAGCCAGGCATGCCTTGCGAGTATCAGTTCGTGGATCCAAAGCTCTTCACAGCACCTCTCGAGCCCATCTGCACCAAATGTAACGTCGGCGTGGAATATAGAGGCCTGGCAGATTGATGTCGCGAATTTTACTAGGTAGATAGTGTATTTAATGTCACCTATGGATGTGCATGCAATATTGGGCGCACGCAAGGTCGAAAATTGCGATCGTGTTTATTACCAAACGAAGCCATCAAACAGGTGCGGGCACTACCAGGGCATACCATTCTTTTGACGAATGCCACAGAGGTCTGAAATTGAGTTTGCGAAAATTCACACAGGTTCACACCAGAAACTTGAACGCGATAGATAAATTCCACAATATAAACCCGCAACAAGTGGTAATCCGTATATAGCACTGCCGAGTGAGTAAAAGCAATGCCGTCAGCAGGGAATGTCAATGGCGGCGCCGCCTGGTGGGGGGCCTCATCATCGGCAGGGTCGCGCGTAGCGTTGGGGGAACGAACGACGGAAGACGAATATCGCAGCGAAGAAGGGTGATGCCTCATTGGCAGGTGGGTTGAGAAGGCAGGCGAGTGCTTGTGGGCGTGAGGTGCCTTGTCGGCGTCGAGTGCCTTGTCGGCATGGATCGAGACTAGGTATAGGGATGTCAGTGGGCCTGGGGTGCCTGTGGGCGTGGCACTGAGGAGCCTTGTCGGCGTCGGGTGCCATGCGGGCGTCGGGTGCCTTGTTGGCGTGACCGAGACAGGGGTATCGGGGTGCCTTGTCGGCGTGGTGTAACCAGTATCAACGCCGAGAAAAAGACGAGAGACGGGCGAGACGAAGAGTAACCCAAACAAGGCGAATAAGTATCGGAAGCGGGAAAAAAGACGAACCACAATATCACCCTTCACACCAAACCAACGCCAATCCGAAAGCTGCTCAGCCAACGCTTCCCGCGTCCACCCGCAGGCCAGCGTCGGTCTGAGTCGGGTCGACCACGTAGCGCGGCGTGCGAGTCGTCCAGGCGTCCCCAGTCGGCCGCACATCTTGGTCTTCGCGTCGTGGTCCTCTCGGAAGTGGAGTCAATGGTGGTGATGGGTGAGGTGAGGTCGTCGTCTGCGTCATCAGCAGGCAGGGCAAGTGTCGGTCCAAGAATAGCGGGGCGATGAAGTCGGGGGGAAAGAGAGGTCCCACGGACGCACGTCTATCCATCCCTGTAGGACACATCCATCCTGCAAGCAGCTGGTGCGCGTCTCGACCCGGCAATCGATCAATAATCACCGCTGGCTAGAAGTTACCGGCGTAATAGTTTTGACTTGGCCAAAAATTTCGATTCATGGAAAATTCATCAAATGTCAGTGCTTCAGAATTCCCTGCAACGGCGATTGCCAGCTCTGCGCGCATTGCGCGAGTGCCCAGACGGTACGGGGCTCCGATCCGGTGGCCCGGTTATGAGCCTTCATGAGATCCACAAGAGCCGAAGCAGGGACTCGGGTACATCATAAACTGGGACATCCCAGCGCAGGCCGTCGACCTCGCTTGGACCTCGCGAGTCTGGCCGAGCGGGGCGACAGGCAGTGCACAGTGGTAGTACCCCAAGTAGAAGCCGGGTCCTAGTTTCAAAGAGGTCGCCTGGATTCCAAAAATATGACATGATGGTAAGAAGAGCAAGTTCGATCTAAATCAGTTCAAATGTCTGCGCGTTTATTGCCTGTATTCAAGTAACGAGGAAAACGTCCACTATACAGCTAGCTACATTGAGAACGATAGAGCAACTTTCAAATTAATTTAAAATTCCGTTGAATCTTTGAGCAGAATCCGCGCAGAGGAACTGCCTTGAAGTGTCGCCTCATGCAGATGCACGAATGCTAGCCCCAAGGATTAAACGTAGAGGGATGGGACGGCCCAGGTGCATCAGCCAATCCCTGCCAGGGAGAAAATCGCGGCGGGAAGAACGGAGGATATGTGATGGAGACCTTGAGGCCAGCGTCAATGAATGTCTGGAGGCTGGGCAAAATGTCGCGCTGCATTGCTGTGCTGAATAGGATCTCGACAAGCTTCAGCGTGGTAACGGGTTCAACGGCTATCCTGGCAGTTATGAACTGCAGAATCGCCGTGTCTGAGATCGAAGAGGCCTGGTTTATGACAATTTCTTGTAAGACTGGACAGAGAAGGGGAAGCCCAGGGTCGGGGGTTAAAACCGCCAGGACGTCGTCGTCGAGTGAGTAAACTGGTCTATCTTCGATCCTGAGTTGTTTTAGGGTGGATGGTAAGCCTTGGATAATTTGAATTAGGGATGACTTTGAGAACATATTGTCTATCCCGAGACTCTCCAGGCACGTCGCACTAGCAAAGAAACGGCTGAGAGACACCTGGGACACGGTGTCTAGTTCCGCTACCTGCCCGTCGGGTCCATATCCATGTGGCGACCCGTGAAGGATGAAGTTGCGCAAGGCAGGTAACGAAATCTTGGGGAATAAGAGTGCGAAAGTGGATGATGCCGAGCCCGTACAAGATAGCTCCAGTGTATGAAGGAATGCCAATTCGATAATAGGATGGGGCGAGTGCGTTTCAGGGCTCGGGCTATCGCAAACGATCAGTTTGCAGCTTCGAAGCGCGGGGCACCTAGAGAATGCCTGTAAAATTGCATGCGAGGTGGGGGCAACCCATTGGGAAGTAATTGACAGGGACATTAGTTGGTCCCATCGAAGCGGTAATTCTGTCAAACTAAAGTGGTCGACTGCTGAAATGGAGAAGCTGGAAATCTGAGAAGCACGAAGCATCCCCAAGTGTCCCCATGTAACACTGTGCGGCGGACCATAAGGGTATTGATTCAGCGTGACGCTCTTTAAAAGTGGAAAAGCTGCTTCAGCAAGGTGGACGAGCGTCTCAAGTGCTGCCGGTGGGGTTGTGAAAGAAATATGCTCCCAACGCGGTGTAAATGGAAGTAGCGCCTGGATGAACAGATCTATGGTCGGACATATCGGCGGATCTATGGGAAGAGGGATTCCGCCGAAAGATTCGGTGGCGCTTTCCAGCGAGATCGACAAAGGGCACTGGCCCGACCGTCCTAACCAAGTCTTGGTGGTCTCCAGGCGCTGGGCCAGCTTCTCCTCAAAAAGGGTAGAGGTGACGGTATAAGGGCGCACAGGCTCAACAACATGGAGTCGAGCCCAAAGACGGGGAGTTGAGAGTGATATGGTTCTCCATGAGCTGCATATGCGGCCCAAGAGAACCGGCGCCTCGCTCGCGCTCATAACGCAGTTCCGGTGGATGGGGATGCAGGCCGTGAATATTTCCTGGATTATATCGACAGGTAGCTGTCGGGCAGGGGAAATGAGAGCCTTGTGGCCCTCCACGTAGGCCCCAAGGCTGTCGCGCTCCGCTATCAGCTTGTCAATGGCCTTTTGCATGTCGGCGATTTCATCGTCGAGGCGTTTCAATCGGAGGATGGGTTCAACGATCAAAACTTTGATATCTGCTATCTCTTCGTCCTTGGGACAGTAATTGGTCCCCAGCCTTGCGGCGAACGGGGAAGACATGGTGGACGAGCGATGTAGCATCTTTGGTCAAGTACGACAGCAACTCCAAGTGAACGTGAAGAGCGATAATCTTCTGCAAGTTTTTGACAACTTTCTGAAACTTTCACTGACTGGCAGTGAGTGAGAGCGGGAGACGACTTAGCCGCCGGTTATTATCCTCCAGTCTCTTTTTCATCAAGATCTTCGTTAACAGAGTCCTTTAGCACGGTCATGAGCGTTGCAGACGCCAGTCTCCCTGCCTAGTCCTTTTCTGCTTTGACCTCCTCACCTCAGCCGTTTACTACTAGATACTCTGGGGTGAATACAGCACTCCTTTTCTCGTACCTATTTCCTTCTCACAAGAACAAAACGCCCTCTGCCATCTTGACCCCATGCCCGCGCAACAGCACGCGTCCCTCCTCGCGCCGCCACACCGTATCCAAATCGCCCCCGCGCGCGCTGACCTGCCGGCACTTGAGTGTGCTGCCGCCCCACTTGCCCAGCCAGTACGGCACGATGCGCGTGTGCGCCGAGCCCGTGACGGGGTCCTCGTCGATCCCGCCCGCGGGCAAGAACATGCGTGAATGCACCTGCGACGCGTCCCCGGCGGTCGGCGCGTGCGGCGCGGTGATCACGCATTGGCCTACGGGGACGTCGCGCGCCTGAATCACGCGAATCGGTCAGCCTGGGCTGCAAAGGATGAGAATGGGAGGACACGCACGATCGCAGCCCTATCTTGCGCGACAGCGGAGACGTCGACCGTTTCCGCGACCTCGACGAGGTACCCGCGGCCCCCCGTCATGAAGACCGCCCTGATGTCCGCAGGTGCGACCTGAGGGAACCAGGTCTGCGCCATACTGAGTGCGGCCGTTGCGTCGGTAGCGGGCACGGGGACGTCCGCGGGAAAGTCGAGCTCGTAGAGGTCCGTCGCAGCGTCGTAGGCGACCGTGAGCACACCGGACACGCGCGAGGCGAAGCGGTAGGGTGCCTTCAGCTCGGGGTGGCTAGTGTGCAGGTGGCACGCCGCCGCGAGCGTCGCGTGGCCACAGAGCGGGGCCTCGAGGTCTGTACGGGGTCAGAATATGAACTTGAACACAGGGAAATATTCGGCGCACGCGGGGTGAACCACCGGATCGAAAAATGCGGGGCGTCGGCGGTGTGGTCGTCGAGCGGGACGAGGAATGCCGTTTCGGAGAGATTGAATTCTCTATACATTCAGATTTAGCCAGCTCCAAATTTTAAAAGAAGAATATATATTACCTTCCGATGAGCTGCAACTGCGCGTCCGAAAGCTCGTGGTCGGCCTGGAGCAGGATTACCGCGGCAGGGTTGCCACCAAAGGGCTTGGACGTAAAGGCATCGTACACGGTATATTGTAGTCGGGCCATGGGAGTACGATGGAGGGAAAAGGCTGACTCATGAATCGAGTCATAAAGTCGGCGGCGTACACGGAATTCTCGGGAAAAGCTTTCTTGACCTATCCAATAAATCCCTGACCATGCTCACAACACGCCTTCCGTCTCGATGCATTGTAGTTGGTGTACAGTGCACATTGGTGCATCCTCCGGTCCAAATCAAGTTTTGATCGCCGGTCATTTTATTTCTCGCTTTGACCGACGTCGAGAAATTCAGCGTCGATCTGCAATCCCATCGCTTCATATTCTTCTAATAGCTTTTGCAGCAAAGCGGTTGGATAATAAACCAACAAAAAGCTTCCAGTCACAGGCACTCGGACCTCATTGGGAGACTTTGTTCGCTTTGAACAAAGTGTTGTCCTTTCAAGCCTTACTCTTGTTCATGATCAACGCCATAGTGGCATTCAGCGCATGGACCATTGTGCGCTTGGGTGGCAGAACCAACGCGCTCGGTGGCCTGGCCCTTGAGGCCAGTTCTGGTATAAATTAAGAGCACTTCGGCCTTGCCTCGGCCTAAACCATTCACCCCCATCTTAGTTAGAACGCTCAGTGCCGCAACCTGCCAGCCCGCTACGATGCCCAGTTCGTACTCGTTTGATCGTTCGTTCACCATCCCTGACATTGTCCTGACTAGGTTTGCACCGCAATCCCATTTCCCTCGTACGTTTCTGTTCAGTGGTATTGGATGCTATCTAATCCACTGGGTGGCATCTTCTCAGACTGACCCGCGTACACTGTCGAGCCATCAGCCACCTCAAAATGTCCATTGCAAGGATGTTTCTGGCCGACGCACTGTGGAGACTCACGAATCCCGGACCATGTATCCTCGACGCGGCGCCGTCGATTTGACCGCGGCCTCCCCAACAGAACCCCAATTACGAGCGCTATATTCTCGCCGCCCCACCGTCGCCGCCCCTGCGACTCCTCGACGACCACGGGCGCTGCACTCTCGGCGCGACGACCGTACCGCCACAAATTCCGAGCCTTCATGGGACAGCCCCCCGCACTTTGTCGTGGGCCGGAACGACGACCACTTCCCCCGCATCTCGTTCTTCCCTCACGACGGTCTGGGCGCCGGCGTCGCGATGGGTCTGGCGTTTTATCAAGAAGGGATGGTCATGAAGCAGAGCAGTATAGAGTTCTGCTTACCCGCCGTCCTGCGACACACTGAATATCTCCCATTCACGCTGCGGGTGCGTCTTTGTCGTGTCACCGATTGAATGAAGCAAGCACTGACGGAACGTCGTTCTACTAGTGGCCTGGCTACGCGCATATCAACGTCAAGCAAAACATCACGCTTATCGATCCGGAGACGGGGTACCATGTCACGTACGGCCGGATTGCACAGCAGGTCTCGCAGGTTTTCTCCACTTTCATCCATGTGAGTGCGTGTCTTGTGCTGCCCGTCTCAACTATTCAACCTCATGCAGCACTTTGGCGACGATTTCGATCATAGTGCTGGCGGGATACAGTTGGGCCCCAAAGCCGTGACCTTCCACAACCTGCGCTTGCATCAGGTCTATATACGGGACGGTCGCAGTTTGGAGGTGGAGGTTTCCTATTCAAAAAGGAATTAGTTTCCTGTGTTTGCGAACCATTTTATTCCTTACAGTACTTTGGTGTCCCAATAACCACAACTCTATGAATTTTGTCGATGCAGCAAAGAAAATTATTCAACAATGGCCAAAGAAATGGGCCACGCTTAAGTCCAAAATCGAGGAATCTGGCACCGTGTTCTCTTGACCTCACCTGGATAGAATTTGCACCCCTTAGAAGCCACGCTATAACAAAATACATCCATTGAGATCAGTCTTCAATATCAACCGACCCGTAGGGCTGTGCTTTGAAGTAAGAATCATCAAAATGATGTACCCTGACGAATCCATCCTCCCCGCCCGACGCGTAGCACGTCCCTGCCGGATGTACCGCAATTCTGTGTAATGTTGGAGGACAAATAGCAAACTAAGACTCGAGGACGCACGTATTGATGGGACCGAAATGCCCTTTAACTCGGCCGACCTCCTCCTCGTATACCTTGTGCCAGAAACGGGTCTCGAATTTGCCCTGTCTCAGGGAGGTCGTGGTGACGTTCATTGCTTCTTGACCACCGCCAAGAAGGACCTACGCGCAATCAGCGAAAATTTACGGACAAGCAAGGTCGATGCGAACATAAGGCCGTGAAGGTGCTAGTGCGGCGCTGTTTAGTGGTGTCTCCGTCGTATAGGTCTTGATAACCATCAAGGTTTTGGTGTCGTGTATCCGCGCTATTTTGTCTTTGCTGCTGGTCACACAGTATGTGCGATCCTTGCTGAGCTGTAGGTCGGTGACGACGTCACTATGTGCGCGCTCGTTGTTCTCGATCTCATCGCCAGTCTCGACGTTGAAGAGCGCAACTTTGCCCGACTCGTGCCCGGTGATGATGATATTCGGCATCAGTGTGAACGCGCAAACCGTCGCCTTGCTTCCGATGGGGTTGAAGAAGTACGTAGGCTCCTCCGATTCTAGAGGCAAAAATGTAGCGAGCGTTAGAAAAGGTGAGAAGTGACGCACGATCTGTCCCGTCACCCTCCCGGTTGATGTCAAACACTCGGATGGCGCATTGGTGTCCCATACGCTGCTCCGTTATGCACACCACCTTGCTGTTGTCTTCGTTGAACGCCACCCGCTTGACTGCTGTCGGAAACTCCCAGGTATAGAGACATTTGCCTGTCGCCACGCTCCATAACCGCAGGGTGTTGTCTGCCGCGCCAGAGACGAGGAATCGTGATTCTGCTGTGAAGGTCCGGTCAATGGGAGAACGAGCAGAATAATAAGCAGTAGTACAGTCGACGTCCACGGTCCACACAGTGCCGTTGTTGCCATCGTAGGTGCCTAATCTCTCTCCATTGTGCGAGTACCAGACGTTGATGACGTGGTCTTTTGAGCAGGAGAAGAGCAGGTCGCCCTCGGCATTGAATTTTATTTGAGTCAGAGAACGTTCATGACCTGACGACTTTAGCGGAATTTGTGCGACAGAGGGTTAATAGCAACCTTGTAACAGAATCGGTCTCTGAGAACCAGGTCAGGAAGGATAAGATAAGTAAGGACTTGGACCACATACCATTTTTGCAGATGAAAGTTTTCAAGGGCGGGTCCGGGGTGTTGTGGTTTGTTGTTTTCCGAGGACGACACCCTCCGTTCCGCTCTTTTTTCTTCATGCACCCCGCTCTCCTGCTGGACGACGTCCTCAGGCAAATCCTTGCCCTGTGTCCGACGGCATGTCTTCCAGCGGTTGCGCGGAGCTGCAAGGACTTTCGAGATCCTGCATTAGATGGGATATGGTTACGTCTCGCCTCCATCGAACCGCTCCTTAATCTAATTCCAGGCTTAATTTGTGTTAACGGAATCTACGTGCGTTGAAATGTACCTCGGCGTGAAGAATTCTCTCACTATTGTTTAGAATGTCAGCCTCGGAGGGCCTCTAGATCTCAGCATTTTTTACTCGTATGCGTCCCGTGTCAAGCATATCAACCAGAGACACGATATCCGAGCGCATCCTGCGCTTCTAGCTATACTGTCCAAACCTGGAACTACAGTCCTTAATAACCTCATCACGACGCGGTTGTCATCCATTGACCTACACTGCATCCCAGCGGTACTGGCTTTGTCTCCAAGCCTCCGCCAACTCGACGTGGACTTTGGTTTTAAAAAGACAGGGTCCACGGACGGTTCAACCGACTACTTCGAGAATTTACTTCGTGTAGCCACCGACATCCAAGGCCTTCGACTTCGTGGCTCAGTATGCCAGCGCTTGAATAGCGGCATCTCCCAAATGTCCAATCTGCGCAGCTTAACTCTCCACACCGGCACCTTCCTAACCGGAGATACGTTGGTTGCGATATCCGCCTTCTCCCGCCTTTCTGAGCTTGACATCGAAGCGGGTCATCTCGATGTCGACGGGCTCACTGAAGCCTGGCCAGTCCCTACGCCCGACGTCGGGTATTTCCGATCCCTTCAGAAGCTCCGTGTCTGCGCCCAAGCGCCATTCCTTGAGCTTCTGCTAAAAACTATACAGCCGGGATCTTTGCGTACATTGCGCATTGAAGCCACAACACCGTCTGGGATCGAGTCCCCGGTCTGTTGGGGCAGCATCTTTGCCCTGATCAGGGCCAATGCTTCCCAAACCCTTGAGGACCTTACCATAGAACAACATCTAGAAGATATAGACATAGACACCATACCCACAACTAGCCCAGGCACAACCCAACATACCCATCCTAGCACTCAGCCTAATACTCGGATCACATTCGATATAATACGCCTCTTGGCGCCCCTTCGTCGTCTTCGTAATCTCACCTTCGACATGACACGCATACCCGACCTATCGGACGAGGATTTCGATGCCCTCTCAACCTGGTGGCCCGACCTCGCACACCTCGACCTTGGCTCTCTCGATTCGTCCGAATGCACCCCTTTAACCGGCAGTCCGCGTGCGACGCCGGCCTGTTTGCGGGCTTTCGCGGCAATGCCGATGTTGGATACGCTGATCCTCCCGCTCAGCATCGGCAGCGCACCCCTACCACCCACCAGCAGCGCGTCCGGCGCGTTGGAGAGGGCCACATTCTCGTCGTCCGCCCCGCCTCCTGATCCTGTGACCATGGCGCACTACCTTTATGGCCTTTTCCCTCGCTTGACAGAGGTGGAAGGGACGGATCAGCATGAGGTGGAATGGGGTACAGTACAGTCGCTGCTCCGCGGTCTGCAGTCGTCGAACAGCTAAACGTTATTTTCATTTTTCGCTCCCGGGACTTGGAGCATTTTCAGGTTGGCTCGCATAGACAGCTTTGGATAGATACTAGACAGCGTACATACGTTCTTAGACTTCTTAGATAGACCTTCGCTAAAGCGTAGACTATATATTTGCGTACGTGGCTGGATCGGCCGAGGTGGCAAACTTGTGTTCTAGAATCCCGCGGTGAGCACGTTCAAATGCGAACATAAATTTCCTCAATTATTTTTAGCCTAAGCATTTGACGCCTTAGGCCTCAGCTCGCGAGACCAAGTGTTCTGTTGTACCTTGCTTCACATTGTCTGATTACTAAAAACAAATTAGACTGGCTGGCAAAGTCTGGGAATAAATAGCGCTCACATCGGACTAAATAGGAAGGCAGGATTCGTCTTGTCGACAAAGTTCCACACCGATTTCTCCTTCAGATGACTGGCCTTCCAGCCATTGAGCGACGCAGGGAAGTAGGGGAGGGACGACAATAAGCTCATATCGTGAGCGATGACGACGAAGAAGTCGGGGTCCGCATCGAACGTCGCGAGTTTTTCGAGTGAAACTTGGGCCGTCACTGGGTTCGCAGAGAATGCGTCTGGGAGATCCGAGATTGCAAGGAGCTGCTGGGCGCGGGAACGAATGTCGAAGGCCCCTTCCCGGGACTTTGGGGACCAGAAGTAGTTGGTGGAGATTGACGCCTTGGTCTCCTCAAGCAGATGCGCTGGACACGGGTAGTTCTCCTGGAACTGGGGACGCGGGCGTGCCTCTCCGGCGTGATGGAAGGTATCACCGCCCAAGGAAATGAAGGACGTGGGTGTAACACGCGCGAGGGCAGATATGTGGCCCGCCAGGTGCTGTCATTGTGTGAGAAGGCCGCTATGTACCGCAAATACAGTTCACTCACACCCGGTGTGTCAAGGAGATAGAAACTCCCATCACCGAAGTAATCGACGGCTTTTAAGCCGGAGAAGGTGAGTTTGGACACAGCAAAGTCAATTTTAGTGACATTGTGACCTCTATAAGTTGGATATTAGACCTCAAAATGACAAAGAGAATTAAGAGGTAAACTCACGCAAAATCGCTGGCTTGCAAAGAAGCCGTGGGGTCCGGGAAAATCGAGGTGTCCGTATCAGGCCCAATTACAAGGCCAGTGGTGTTGGGGAATTTCGACATGTCGCCTTGAAAATTCATTAGCCTCTAATTTCCAGATTTTGGCAAGGGGCAAACCGATGTGGTCAAAGTGCGAATGGCTGTGAGATATATCAGCTGCGGATTCGGACAAGCTACTCCCAACAGATGCAGCTCACCTCCAAATGACGGTGTCTATGCTCGCGAGGGAGATGCCTCCATCTTGAAGGAGTTCCGTGATGTCCTTGGGTGACTCCACCTGGAATAATCCGGACGAAAAAAAACTAGCAATGCTTGGAACGAAGTTCAAGGGGTCTCGGCGCATCCCGAGATCGAACATGAGACGTTTCTGTGTCTTTTTGTGTTCCACAAGGAAGGAAAACATGGGGAACTTGCTGGTTTCGTGACCCGGAAGCACGGGGAGAATGAAAGCGTGGGTGGCGTTCGTGAGGGTGGTGTTTCCGACATAGAAAACCCTGACATCGACAGTAGCACTCGAGGCTGGAATGCCGAAGTCGTGAAACGAAGCGTATGTCTGCCCGACTAAGAAAATAAGGAACAGAGACGGGAGGAGCAGGACCATGTTGAACTTGGGTGCAAGGGAACCATGCTCGTTGAAACTGGCATTTATAACGCCTGGCGGTGAATGGGATTGTAGTGGGATTGTTGGAAATTTTGTCGCTGACTATGCTGACTATGGCTGGCTTGCCGATTCCTCAGCGATTATTCATGCGTTTTGCATGTGTTACTAAGCTTTTTTCCGGAGCCAAGTCGGAACCGTTGTGAAACTTGTGAGTCGTACAGTCTGAGTGTTCATGGATCATTGGATGATGGTACGCGAACTGATTGGATCATTCAACGCGGTCACATGCACTGGTAAGGATTCCGTTCAACTTCAAAGTTCAAAAGTCAAGCTCAGCCTGTTAGCGGCAGTGTGCCGTTGGAGTTCTCCTTAGTTTTGCGTTCCGCAACTGGCATGATATTCACCCTGTTCACTTTGTATTGGGAGCCAGAAATATTTTCCTTCGAATTGCGCTGAGGAAAGTTATAGAACATGTTGAATTCTCGTAGATTTGAAGATGTCTTGCCTGTACAAGGCACCTAGGAACCGTTGGGATTACGAATTAGACGTGGATCAATATTATGGGATTGGCGAGCCTGAGCATTGCTGTTGAATGGGGCACTCTCACTTTTGGCACCAATAATATTCATCATTCTATGCCCGCGGCGCAGATGATTTTATTGATTTTATAGTTCTACTTTACCAAATAAGGGAAGCCAAGAGCAAGTGCATTTTCAAGTTGTTGCATTACTGTGTAGAGCGGATTAGACCGACTGATTCAAAAGCTGGATGGAGTAAATACCACTCACACTGGACTGAATATGAAAGCAGGGTTTGCCGTTTCAACAAAGCTCCACACCGAGTTCTCCTTCAGATGACTCGCCTGCCATCCGTTGAGCGACGCAGGGAAAATCGGGAGGGACGACATCAGGCTTATATCGTGAGCGATGACGACGAAGAAGTCGGGGTCCGCATCGAACGTCGCGAGCTTTTCCAGAGAAACTTGGGACGTGACCGGGTCAGCGTAGAAAGAGTCTGGGAGGTCCGAGATGGCGAGCAGCTGCTGCGCGCGGGAGTGCATGTCGAACGCCCCTTCACTGGATTTTGGAGACCAGAAGAAGTTGGTGGAGATCGATGATTTGGTCTCCTCCAGAAGATGTGCGGGACAGGGGAAGTTTTCCTGGAACTGGGGCCGTGGGCGTGCCTCTCCAGCATGATGGAAGGTATCACCTGCCAAAGAAACGAAGGTCGTGGGTGTAACACGCGCGAGGGCAGATATGTGGCCTGCCCGGTGCTGTGATTGTGTGAGAAGGCCGCTACCGAAGATGCAGAGCACTCACACCGGGTGTGTCAAGAAGATAGAAACTTCCATCACCGAAGTAATCGACGGCTTTTAAGCCGGAGAAGGTGAGTTTGGACGCAGCAAAGTCAATTTTGGTGACATTGTGACCTCTATAAGTACAATATTAAACCTCATGTCGGAAAAGTAGGGATTAACTGACGCAAAATCGCTTGCTTGCAACGAAGCGGTGGGGGACTCTGGAAAGATCGAGGTGTCCGTATCAGGCCCAATTACAAGGCCAGTGGTGTTGGGAAATTTCGACATGTCGCCTTGAAAATTAGTTAGCCTCTAATTTCCAGATATTGACAAACAGCAAACCAATATGATCAAAGTGGGAATGGCTGCGAGAGATATCAGCTGGGGACAAAGTACTCCCAAAGATGCAGCTCACCTCCAAATGACGGTGTCTATGCTTGCGAGGGAGATGTTTCCGTCCTCAAGTAGTTCCGTAATGTCCTTGGCTTGATCCAACTGGAATACTCCGGAGGCGAAAGAACTAGCAATGCTCGGAACGAAGTTCAAAGGGTCGTGGCGCATCCCGAGGTCGAACATAAGCCGTTTCTGTGTCTTTGTGTGCTCCACGAGAAAGGCAAACAAGGGGAACGTGATGGTTTCGCGCCCCGGAAGCACAGGGGACACAAAAGCATGCGTGCCATTTATCAGGCTGGCGTTTCCGACATTGAAAACCTTGATATCGACGGTAGCATTCGACGCTGGAATGCCAAAGTCATGAAACGAAGCGTATGTTTCCCCGACGAGGGAAATAAGGGATAGACATGAGAGAAGGAGCATGGTGGATTTGGGCAAGGGAAGCAGTGTACATTGAACGTTCTTTGGAGCCGTATTTATAACGCGGGGCACCGTATGGAATTACTGGATCAGCAGAAGAAACGCGGAAGCGAAAGCTGATAAATTTCTCGCTGACTGTTTGTCCTGCGGGGGTCCGAAGCCGGCCGAGGGGTGGAAACACCACTGCCCAGGCAACGAAGTGATAATTGTATTTCTTGGGATTGCCGAAGATGTCCGTTCGGCCAAGTCGACGAGAGTCGGTGGACCAAGTTGCCAAGTTGGAACGATTTTCGGCGGATCACTCGGAAGCACATTAGTTACCGCGCCATCAGCAGTACCTTATTATATTCCCTTTGGGAAGTCACATGCCTCCTCAGGCTACATTGTCGCGACTTGACGCGTTGAGGGTAGCCTGGAGTACATTTAATTATGAAAAATGGGCACTGGATTGCTTGAAATACAATAAACAACACCTCTGACCCTCTCCGTGGTATATTTTGGAAGGGAACCAGCAACTCACCTTTTACATAAAGCCTTTTAACGCCCAATTCGGTTGAAGAATGTCTCTGACACAGGAATCACCTAAATGAACGCCTCCAGGGTTTTGGTATGTTTCCTGGACAATTTTCAGCCCTTTTTATACCATCTAACCTCGAAATTCGCGTCAAATAACACCAAGACGCGTGAAATAAATGACTTCTTTGGTTGCGCATCTCCCATCATTACATAATAAGGTTGACCAGAAGCGGTAAACTAACAGACTGTAACAAGCGACTACAGATCCGACTCCGACGTTATTTTTCCTTTTTTTTAAGGCGTCCGAGATTGACGTACCAGGTTTCGCCTCTCTGTTGGCTCGAAAGGGATGCTGAAGGTATCCGAGCGCTCACGAGAATTGTCAGGAGCGGAGGCAGCGCCAGACTCGGATATCTCCCCCACATTCAGCTTGGATTGGCTCTCAAATCGCTGCAACTGGATACAAATTTAAACTCGATATCTATTTAAGAAGGGTCCTACTTCAACTAGCTCCAAGTAACTATTTAAGCAGGGCCATCAAGGTGTACGTTCTGCAAGAGCCACTCGTATTGGTCAACTTGTATCCCAGAACGTCCTCCACGAAAACAAGAATTAGCGAGAATGAGCGTCAGGTTAATGGGGGGGGGGGGGGGGGGTCCGTTGTTGTTTCTGGGCCACGTTCGACGGTGAGGGCATTCATCATACCGACACAGAACTCTGATTCTAACAGCTCAACCTTCAAGCAAGACTGAGGAACGTTAGAAAACGAGTCGGGCGCCGAGTAAAATTTTCATCATGTCACTGGGATTCGAATTGCTCTACTTGTTGAGGTATGCCGCAAGGAGCTCAAGACATACTTTACGGCTACACTGAACAACGATGGTGGCCCCGCGGTGCTAGACGATGAGGGTATACGGGTCCTGGTTCTCTTTAGCGTTGCGCACACCAGCCGCGGCTCGTTCGAGAACCGCTACTACTACACACCAAAATGCTCGCGTTCAGTTCATAATCTGAACGCCACATTCTCAACAAATTCTGAAGGAAATCAGGAAATACCGCATCCAGTGTGGTGGGCGTCGCAAGGAGGAGTCGCAAAGGAGCGAAGCAGACGGTGGATTAAGGGCGACTTCATCTCTTTGTAGATTGGTTGAACGAAAACATGTGGATGTACTTTTTGGGGTGTTTATGATGTGCAGCGGGAGCCCGACTTCTGGAGCAGGGTATCCACAAAGGTTCTTCGGACGATGGTCCATCGACGGGTTAACTGCATTTGCTTTTATAGTTCTACCTTACCAAATAAGTGAAGCCAAGAGCAAGTGCATGTTCAAGTTGTTGCATTACTGTGTAGAGCGGATTAGACCGACTGATTCAAAAGCTGGATGGAGTAAATAACACTCACACTGGACTGAATATGAAGGCAGGGTTTGCCGTGTCAACAAAGTTCCACACCGAGTTCTCCTTGAGATGACTCGCCTGCCAGCCGTTGAGCGAAGCAGGGAAAGTGGGGAGAGACGACACCAGGCTCATATCATGAGTGATGACCACGAAGAAGTCGGGGTCCGCATCAAACGTCGCGAGTTTTGCCAGCGAAACTTGAGCCGTGACCGGGTCAGCGTAGAAGGAGTCTGGGAGGTCCGAGGTGGCGAGGAGCTGCTGCGCGCGGGAGTGCATGTCGAACGACCCTTCACTGGATTTTGGGGACCAGAAGAAGTTGGTGGAGATCGATGATTTGGTCTCCTCCAGAAGATGTGCGGGACAGGGGAAGTTTTCCTGGAATTGGGGCCGTGGGCGAGCCTCGCCGGCGTGATGGAAGGTATCGCCGCCCAAGTTGACAAAAGAATCGGGTGTAACACGCGCGAGGGCGCTTATATGACCTGGTAGGTGCTGCGGATAGTGCTGGATGAGAAAACCGCTACGGGCATGGAGCAAGAACACATACGCCAGGCGTGTCCAGGAGATAGAAACTTCCATCACCGAAGTAATCGACGGCTTTTAAGCCGGAGAAGGTGAGTTTGGACGCAGCAAAGTCAATTTTAGTGACATTGTGACCTCTATAAGCATGATATTAAACCTCATGTCGAAAATGTAGGGATTAACTGACGCAAAATCGCTAGCCTGCAACGAAGCCGTCGGGGACTCCGGGAAAATCGAGGTGTCCGTGGCAGGCCCAATTACAAGGCCAGTGGTGTTGGGGAATTTCGACATGTCGCCTTAAAAATTAGTTAGCCTCTAATTTCCAGATATTGGCAAACAGCAAACCAATGTGATCAAAGTGTGAATGGCTGCGAGAGATATCAGCTGGGGACAAAATATTGACAACAGATGCAGCACACCTCCATATAACGTTTTCGATGCTTGCCAGGGAGATGCCTCCGTCCTCAAGTAGTTCCGTAATGTCCTTGGCTTCCGAGTCATCCAGCTGGAATACTCCGGAGGCGAAAGAACTAGCAATACTGGGAACAAAGTTCAAAGGGTCTTTGCGTATTCCGAGGTCGAACATGAGCCGTTTTTGTGTCTTTGTGTGCTCCAAGAGAAAGACAAACAAGGGGAAGGTGATGGTTTCGCGCCCCGGAAGCACAGGGGACACAAAAGCGTGCGTGCTATTTATCAGGCTGGCGTTTCCGAGATTGAAAACCTTGACATCGACGGTAGCATTCGACGCTGGAATGCCAAAGTCATGGAATGAAGCGTATGTTTCCCCGACGAGGGAAATAAAGGACAGACACGAGAGAAGGAGCATGGTGGATTTGGGCAAGGGAAGCAAAGTACATTGAAAGTTCGGAGCCGTATTTATAACGCAGGGCGCCGTATGGAATTACTGGATTAGCAGAGAAAATTGAAACGCGGAAGCGAAGGCTGATAAATTTCTCGCTGACTGTTAGTGTCCGAGGCCGAGGGGTAGAAACAGGCCTCCCTTCCATTTCCCAGGCGACAAAGTGATAATTGTATTTCTTGGGATTGCCGAAGGTGCCCGTTCGGCCCAGTCGACGAGAGTCGGTCTCTGGAGTTGGTTGGAACCAAAGTTGGAACGATTGTCGGATCACTCGGAAGCACTCGGATTACTCCACTCACTTAGCTTCTCCGATATCAGCCGACATCATGTTCCCTTTCTTTTTTCAAGGCAAGGCGTCCAAGATCGACGTACCAGGTTTCGCATTTCTCTTGGCTCGAAAGGGATGCAAAAGGTATCTGAGCGTTCACGAGAATTGGCAGGAGCGGAGGCGGATATCTCTCCCACATTCAGCTTGGACTGGTTCTCCGAGAACTGGATACAATCATACAAATCTAAACTCGATATCTATTTGAGAAGGGTCCTACTTCAACTAGCTCCAAGTAACTACTTGAGCAGGGTCGCCGAGGTGTACGTCCTGCAAGAGCACTCGTATTGGCCAACTGGTATCCCAGAACGCCCTCCACGAAAGCAAGAATGAGCGTTGGTTCGATGAGCGGGCCGGTGTTGTTTCTGGGCATGCCACGTTCGACGGTGAGGGTATCCATCATATACCGACACAGAACTCTGTCTGTAACAGCTCAACCTTCAAGCAAGACTGAGAAACGTTAGAAAACGAGTCGAGCGCCGAGTAAACTCTTTCAATATATCGTTGACATTCGACTTGCTCCACTTGTTGAGGTATGCCGCAAGGAGCTCGAGACTTGCTTCATGGCTACACCGATGGCCTCGCGATGCTAGACGATGAGGATATACGGGCCGGTGGTTCTCTTTAGTGTCGTGCGCAGCCGCGACTCGTTCGAAAACCGCTACTACGGAGTATACACCCTACCAAAATGCTCGCGTTCAATTCATAATTTGAATGTCACATTCTCAACAAATTCTGAAGGAAGTAAAATACCGCATTCAGTGTGGTGGACCGTGGACGTCGTAAAGAGGAGTCGCAAAGGAGCGAAGCAGACGGTGGATCAAGGGCGACCTAATCTCTTTGTAGATTGGTGGAACGAAAACATGTGGATGTATTTTTGGAGTGTTTGTGATGTGCAGCGGGAGTCCGACTTCTGGAGCAGGGTATCCGCAAAGGTTCTTCGGACGGTGGTCCATCGACGGGTTAACTGCATTGCTTTTATAGTTCTACGTTACAAATTTCCATCCGCCCCTATAGGTGCGTGAAACCAACAGCAAGTGCAATTCACGCTGTTGCATTACTGTGTGCGGCGAATTAGACCGAATGGTTCAAAGGCTGGATGCAATAAATACCACTCACACTGGACTGAATATGAAGGCAGGGTTTGCCGTGTCAACAAAGTTCCACACCAAGTTCTCCTTCAGATGACTCGCCTGCCATCCGTTGAGCGATGCAGGGAAAGTGGGGAGAGACGACACCAGACTCATATCGTGAGCGATGGCCACGAAAAAGTCGGGGTCCGCATCGAACGTCGCGAGCTTTTCCAGCGAAACTTGAGCCGTGACCGGGTCAGCGTAGAAGGAGTCTGGGAGATCCGAGACAGCGAGGAGTTGCTGTGCGCGGGAGTGCATGTCGAACGACCCTTCACTCGATTTTGGGGACCAGAAGAAGTCGGTGGAGAGGGACGATTTGGTCTCCTCCAGAAGATGTGCGGGACAGGGGAAGTTTTCCTGGAACTGGGGCCGTGGGCGGGCCTCACCAGCATGATGGAAGGTATCACCGCCCAAGGAAACAAAAGAATCGGGTGTAACACGCGCGAGGGCGCTTATATGACCTGGTAGGTGCTGCGGGTATGGATGAGAAAACCGCTACGGGCATGGAGCAAGAACACATACACCAGGCGTGTCCAGGAGATAGAAACTTCCATCACCGAAGTAATCGACGGCTTTTAAGCCGGAGAAAGTGAGTCTGGACGCAGCAAAGTCAATTTTAGTGACATTGTGACCTCTATAAGCATGATATTAAACCTCATGTCGAAAAAGTAGGGATTAACTGACGCAAAATCGCTTGCCTGCAACGAAGCCGTTGGGGACTCCGGGAAAATCGAGGTGTCCGTGGCAGGCCCAATTACGAGCCCGGTGCTGTTGGGGAATTTCGACATATCGCCTTAAATTTCCGTTAGCTTCTAATTTCTAGATATTGGCAGCGCGTTAACCTATGTGGTCAAAGTGGGAATGGCTGCGAGAGATATCAGCTGGGGACAAACTACTGACAAGAGATGAAGCGCACCTCCAAATGATGGTTTCTATGCTCGCAAGAGAGATGCCTCCTTCCTCAAGTCGTTCCGTAATGTCCTTGGGTTCATCCAATTGGAATACTCCGGAGGCAAATGAACTAGCAATGCTGGGAACCAAGTTCAAAGGGTCATGACGCATCCCGAGGTCGAACATGAGCCGTTTCTGTGTCTTTGTGTGCTCCACGAGAAAGGCAAACATGGGGAACGTGATGGTTTCGTGCCCAGGAAGCACAGGGAGCACGAAAGCGTGCGTGGCATTTGTGAGGGTAACGTTTCCGACATGGAAAGCCCTGACATTGACGGTAGCACTTGAGGTCGGAATGCCAAAGTCGTGGAACGAAGCATAGGCCTCCCCGACTAGGGAAATGAGGGATAGACACGAGAGGAGGAGCATGGTGGAATTGGGCAAGGAAGCAATGTCCATTGAACATTTATTGGAGCCGTATTTATAACGCGGGGCGCCGTATGGATTACTGCATTAGCAGAGAAATTGACACGCGGAAGCGAAGTCTACTGATTTTTGAATTTCCCAGGTGTTCGTCCTGGGATATCCGGGGTCGCTCGGTGAACAAGTCCAAAAGCCCGACGAATTGACACTTGCATTTCTTGGATTGCCGAAGGTGTCCGTTGCGGCTAAGTTGACGAGAATGGGCGACAATCTTCCTCTAGTAGAGTCAGTAGTACTACTTACCGGTTGGAAACGATTGTTGGCAAATCACTCGGAAGCACTCGGATTACCAATCTCTGCTCCATTCGCGCTCACTCTCCCAGAGTGCGAGAAAGTCTCCCACAGTTTGCTCAGCTACTAGCTTCTCCGACAGTCTCCGACATCATGCTTGCGTGTTTCTGACGGCACGCAACTTATTTTGAGGATGGTTGTCGACCCAATTCTCGTCCGCCTTTATCTGTTTGGCTGGTTTCGTCTCAAGGGAAGCAGAAGGTATCCGAGTGCTCAAAACGAGGATTGTCAAGAGCGGAGGACTCGGAGGACTCGGAGGACTCGGATCTCTCCCTCACATTCAGATTGAACTGGCTCAAATTCGCTGCAATTTGAAAGACGGGTCTACTTCAAACTACTTAAGCAGGGTCGTCGAGGTGTACGTCCTGCAAGAGCCGCTCGTATTGGTCAACTTGTATCCCAGAACCCCCTCCACAAAAGCAAGAACGAGAGTCGGGTTGATGGGCGGGCCGTTGTTGTTTCTGGCCATGCTGCGTTCGACGGTGAGGGTGTCCATCATACCGACACAGAACTCTGACTCTAACAGTTCAACTTTCAAGCACGATCGCTGAGAAACGTCAGAAAACGAGTCGAGCGCCCAGTAATCTTTTCAATACCTTGAGACTATCGTTGGGATTCGACTTGCTCCACTTGTTGAGGTACGCCGCAAGGAGCTCGAGACTTGCTTCGTGGCTGCACTGAACAACGATGGTGGCCCCGCGGTCCTCGACCATGAGAATATACGGCGCGGTGTTCCTGAATAATTCGTGCGGGCGTGCAAGGGCGTCAAGGACCGGCAGGCGTGCCACAGACGGTTCTTCGTTGGACGAAAAAGTAGCGGCGGCAGGCTTTGCGGTGGCGCGCGTCTCGACCGCAACGTCAGCCCAGTCATCATCTTTCGCGTCGACATCGGTATTGAAGAGATTTTCAAAGTCTCTTTCGAAGCTGGAGTCGAGCTTGCTCTGTGATACCGGTTCGGCCTTGGGGACGCAGAGGTGGAACGCCCCGAGCTTGGCATTCCAATTGGTGCTCGGGCGAGTGACGCCTGGGCCGGCCGGCTAGAATCGTCAGTCTCGAACGAAACTCTCAAAGATCTCGCGCGTACCTCGATATGCAACGACAAGGTCTTGCGGTTCGACCCCTCCGTCAGCACGTTCAGAATCTGCTCCGTCCATTCCGCGTACGCCTCGTTTTCAAGACGGTCACTCAACCGCTCATACCACGCAATGGTGTACCGCACGACGGTCGGCACAAAGATCGTGTTGTCCGGGAACTTGTCTTTCAGCTCCGACCACAGAATAACCCACTCGACCCGAGGGGTAATCGTGTGTCCGAGGATTTTGTTCAGAGAAGTGACGGATTCGGTTACAGACGACTTGGACGAGTCCCAGAGGTCGCGGATATCCATGCGCACTTTGAGGGGTCTGTGCACGCGATTGGGTCAGTGTGGCCGGGAGGTGTTCGGGATGGGATACGCACAGTTCTTTCGACATGGTGGTGGAAGCAGGGGAGGAGGTCTGAGTCGGGAGGTGCAGTCTAAATCACTTTGCTTAGGAGGTACACAAGAGCCACCCCCATTCCTTGCCCTGATCGAGGTGTCGTCCCCTGTCAACTTGCAATGGGCGCTGAAACCGGCACGTTGGAACCTGGCAGTGAGCGGTGGATTGGCGGTGGATGTACAGTCTTGATTAACCGCGGCTACAGGTTACGCCAGTCCGGTGACCTTGACGCAACTTTCTCGCTCACGCACGTGGTCGCGTTTCTCAGTCTGAATCCGCCACACAGGGGCATAATGCACACCTTGACCCTTTTTTCACCCTGACTTGGGGCGAATTTGTGAACACCTTTGTTACGCGGCCGCCCTCCATTATACTCTGCCCCAGGACTCACATCAACGGATACAAATCTCCTATCACACCTGTTTCATTAAGCACGTTACTCAGGAGCTCGATCGTACTCGAAATAGGTATAAAAACCAACCTGTTGAGTGGCGATTGACCAACACCTCTTCCCTCCCTCCTCCACCTCCACCTCCACCTCTACTTCCAAAATGCCCAAGCCCGTCGTCTTCGCTCCCAAACCCGCCGTCGCCAAGCTCCCTTTGGCCGTGCGCAAAGACAGTACGTTCGTCTCTACATCCCTTGAAGCCGCTAACATACTTTACAGTTCGCGACAACTTTGACGCCAAGATGGACGACTTCAAGGCCCGCATCAAGGAGTGCACTGGAACGGACTTTACTATCAACTTCAACGCGGCCGAGATTTGGGCGTACGCCGAGGAGAGCAACACCGCCGCCGGAACTTGCTTCTCTGGGTGCGTACTTTCTTTATTCCTATTACACAGCCCGCTAACGCCTCCTTAGATACGTCGAAGGCTTCATCTCGGCGCTCAAGACCTTTATGGAAAAGTTCGAGGACCACGGCAAGGCGTTCTTCAACGAGGCCGTCACCCAGTCTGAGCTGACCCTCCGTGTACGCCCATTTTGCATCTCTTTTTGGAACCTCACTAATGACGCGTTCTGCAGGTGAACCTCCTCGGCGACAAGGGCGAGACCATCACCTCCGAGGTCAAGGACGGCGTCTACTGCATCCTCTTCCGCCACGATCGTCTCGGCTACAACCAGAGCTGGCTCTCCGACACCATGCTCCCTGCCATCGAGGCGGCGCCCCGCGAAGGCTTCTCCCTCTCCGCCAAGACCTCCATCGAGAACGACTACGACACCGCGATCGACGAGGTCCGCGACGAGATCAACAAGCTCGTCGGCACGGATGTCACCCTCGACCCCAACTTCGACGAGGTGTACAAGGCGCTCGAAAGCGGATTGAAGGAGAAGAGCTGGCAGACGTCCTTTGGCCCGACCGCCTTGAAGTACTTCCAAGGGCTCAAGGACCAGCTCGAGCGCCAAGGTTCGTCGCATTCTGATTTCCCTCATTCTCACATGTGGCTGACGGATCCCGCGCTCCAGGCTTCGGAGGCGATGACATGCTCCAGGAGGGTCTCCAGGAGATCGTTGAGACCAAGACATTCAAACTTCGCGTCTTGCCCAAAACCAAGAGCACGGTCGAGACTCTCATCGAGGACGGCGCTGTCTACATTCAGTGCGCTCCCGAACGCTGGGGGTGAGTGCAGTCTTTCTCTTGTCAGACTTTCATCTAACTCGCGCTTTGTTGATAGGTACAACACGTACGACGCTGGGGAAGGTCTCCTCAAGATGTTGTAAAAGTGTAGCATAATTGGGTCTTATGTAGTGGATTTTCGGAAACAATTCATTTTCTTCTTCTCCATACGAGCGTCGCGAGATGAACTTGAGCGTTTTTTTGATCTTGCTATTCTTCGCTTTGACCGGGCCGCCGATGTAAAGATGATGAGATGATGACGATACGATGCCCCGGTGATGTCCGAAGTGACAAACAAGCTCCAACGGCGCGTAATGATTGGTCAATACAATTTTAATCTGTGGAGACCAAGCTCCGGTCAGCGCGTGGTCAAGGCACACTTGGGTCCCAATACACCGCTTTCACTCTGCCCTCAACCCTCCACACCCTCTTCAATGAAAACTACCACAAGACTTGCCCTCGTCCTGGGCATCGCAATCTCGTTCTTCGTGGCTGAAATTGCTAGTATGTGCTCTCCTTGTGCCCTGATTAGCTGGCGACCTGAGCCACACCCTAGTCGGCTTCCGTACGAAAAGTTTGGCCTTAATCGCGGACGCGTTCCACTACCTCAACGTACGCACAGTTTGCCGAAGGATGCATCTCATTGCTCATCGTGTTTTTTCAGGATATTGTAGCATAGTGAGTAATTTTTTTGACGAGTGTGCGCGCACTGATTGCGCCCTTCAGTGCCATTGCCTTCGTTGCCGCTTATGTTCGTTCATTTGAATATTGCTCCTCGAAGACTGCTTGACGTTTTTTTTTTTTTCCCAGCTGCAGGACAAAGGCCAAAATGTACGTTGCTGAAGCTCATGTCCAGCCAGTTCCCTGACGTCTCTGGTGCACAGACGGTCGGCTTCACCTACGCGTTCCACCGCGCCGAGCTCGTCGGTAACGCCTCTCCTAATTCTTTCGCGGCATCCTCTCACCCCTCCAAGGCGCCTTCTTCAATGGTGTATTCCTCCTCGCCCTGGCGCTCTCCATCTTCCTCCAATCCGTTGAGCGGTTCATCAATATCGAGCCCGTCAACAGCCCAGAGCAGGTCATGATCATCGGCTGCGTCGGGCTCTGCCTGAACATTGTGAGCGTTCTCGTCGTGCACGACCACGGCGGGCACAGCCATAGCCACGGTGCGCCCGCGCCCATCGACGTCCCCGTCGCCGACCCCGCGGACACCCACCTCCACGACGGCGTCCACGCTCAGCACAACCACACGCTGTTCCCGCCAACGAACACCCTGCAGCCCAACCTCGGCATGGTCGCCGTGCTCGTCCACCTCCTCGGGGATGCTATTAACAGTACGTGCACCCGGGTGGCGCTGGCATAATGCTAATCCCGCGCAGACGTCGGCGTCATTGTGGCGGGGATCCTGATATGGAAGCTCCACTCGGCGACTCGGTTCTACGCCGACCCAACGGTCTCGCTTGGCATCAGCCTGATCATATTCGCGAGCGCCATCCCGATGAGTACGCTCTTTTTCTCGGGTCCGCGTCTGCGGCACTCAACTTGCACCGGTAGCGATCAAGGCGGCGCGCATACTTTTAGAAGCCGCGCCGGTCGAGCTCGAGCTCGACAAGGTCGAGGCGGACCTGCGGGATGTGCGTTGATGATTTACACTCAAAGAAAATCATGACTGAATAGCAGCTCAGCTCGACGGCGTGGACTCGGTGCACGACATGCACGTGTGGATTCTCTCCCAGTCGTACGCATCTTTAACTAGTATCCCGACACTTCGCTCACTCGACTGCGCAGGCTCATTCTTGCGTCGCTGCACGTCTGCGTCCCACCGGGCACGTCGCTCGAGCAGTGGGAGGTCACGGAGCGGAGACTGCAGCACTGCTTCGCGGCGTACGGCGTGAACCACGTCACAATCTCGCCCGAGCTGTCCGTGTCCCGCGAGAGTGCGACGCTTTCCGGGGACCGTGACGACGCGATCATGTGCAAGTCCGCGTCACACCAGGAGGGTCTGGCATGTGCTGTGGGCGAAAAATCACTCAGGAAGCGGGCGGTCGCCAACAGCGCGTAGTTCGCGGTACCTATTTTTTTGTATTTCATAGAGGATTGTATCTTGGTAGCGAACTATTTTGCAGATAACTCGACGGCGTTCTTGAACGCCCCGAGCAACGCTGTGAGCTGTATCTTTTCGCTGGCACCCGTCGACAGTCGGTGTCTGGAAGCATGTCAGCAACGGGAACGACTGAAGCGTGCACACGTACTCGGTGGTAGCCAGGTGGTCCAGCAGATAAATGCGGGCATGCGGTTTGAGCTCGAGGGTCTCGATGTAGTCGTACGCCCCTGTGAGCAGGTCCTGCAGCGCCAGCCCGCGCTCGGTTTTCATCGCGGTGATCACTGGTCCGCGTGAGCCACAGAATTAACAAAGAGGGATGGACCCACTCGTGTAGGAGGTGGTGAACTCGTCGGAGAGCATCGAGTTGACGATCGTCTCGATGTCGGCGGGGTGCGGGTTTCCGGTGCAGTTGTAGATCTCGGTCTCGCCGGTGAGGTCGTACGCAGCGTGGCACGCCTGCATGACGTTGAGCGCGCGGCGCATGTCGCCCTTGGAGAGCTTCAGCAGCGCGGCCTTGCCGTCGGACGTGAGCTTGACGCTGCGGGGCGGTGAGCAGGGGAAGAGCAAATAAGTGCGGCCTACCTTTCCGCCTCGATGACGCTGTCCAGCCGTTTCTCGACCTCGACGATGGGGAGCGGCGAGAAGCGGAAGCGCGTGCAGCGACTCTGGATGGCGGGGGCAATTTTGTTGACGTAGTTGCAGATGATGCAGAAGCGGACGTTCTTGGTGTACTGCTCGATGACACGGCGGAGGGCGGCCTGGGCCTGCTGGGTCATCATGTCGGCCTCGTCGAGGATGATGAGCTTGTAGCCCTTGGAGAAGAGCGTGCGCGTCTCGGCAAACTGCTTGATCTGCTCGCGCACGACGTCGATTCCACGGTCGTCTGACGCGTTGAGCTGGTGCGGTGAGCGCGGCGCGTCAACTGCAAGTCAGGTCGCGCACCTCGAGTATCTGTTTCCGGTACTCCGAACCGTATATGCGGCGCGCGACGGCAAGAATGGTGGAGGTCTTCCCAGTGCCCGGGGGGCCGTAGAACAAGAGATGAGGGAGCCGGTTCTTTTCGATGAATTTCTCGACTGGGGGAAACGTGAGACGCGATTAAGGTCGCGTGGATGTTGCTCACTGGTGCTGGTGATGTCCTTGTGGGAGACGACATCGTCGAGGGTGACTGGTCTGTACTTTTCGACCCTGCAGACACGTCAGACGGAAGCCACAACGCGACTGGAGACGCGGCACCAGGGGAGATTGTCGTTGTCAAAGGGGCGGTCTTTGTCGACTGCCTTGCCTTTTCCCTTTGCTGCGCTGGGGATCTGCTCGACGTCGAACATTTCATCGTCGGAGTCCATTGTGGTGAGTGAGAGGAGGAAAGAAGAACACGCTAATTGACGCGACTGAGTGAACCTTAATCGCAAGTCGGTAGGGTTAGGGTTCCACTGTGTAGAAAACGTGCGCAAACAGTAATTTGCGCTCTTACTCAGAACCGGCTCTTGCTTTCGTCGAAGACTCCATCGTTACATCGTTGGACAGACCGAAGGCGTCCGCCAAGATGCAAATCTTCGTCAAGACGTTCGTATTATACCCTCTCCAAGTGTTCTTCAAATTCTAACGTTTTTCGTCCAGCCTCACGGGCAAAACCATCACTCTCGAAGTCGAATCGTCCGACACCATCGATAATGTCAAGGCCAAGATCCAAGACAAGGAAGGGTATGTCGTTATCCGCTCTCTCTCTGTCCGCATCTCAACATTCTTCCAGAATCCCCCCCGACCAGCAGCGCCTGATCTTCGCCGGCAAGCAGCTCGAGGACGGCCGCACCCTTTCGGATTACAACATCCAAAAGGAGTCGACCCTCCACCTCGTGCTCCGTCTGCGTGGAGGTGCCAAGAAGCGCAAGAAAAAGACCTACAACGTCCGTTGCCCCGCTTATCGGCCCTGTTGCTCATACTCATTGTCCTCACTCTAGACCCCCAAAAAAATCAAGCATAAACGCAAGAAGGTCAAGATGGCTATCCTCAAGTACTACAAGGTAGACTCGGACGGCAAAATCAAGCGTCTCCGTCGTGAGTGCCCGACCGCCGAGTGCGGTGCCGGCATCTTCGTAAGCCTCTCTCCCATCCTCCCTCGAGTCCTTCACTCATCCATCTCAGATGGCATTCCACCAAGACCGTCAGTACTGCGGCAAGTGTGGTTTGACGTACACCTTCGCCGCGGGCACCAAGCCCCCCGCTGTCTAGGCTAGTCGTCGGTGTGGTCTTTGTAGTATGTACACGATACTATAATGACTATTGTTGCCATACGGTTTTCGACCCTTCGTTGTTCGTCCGGGCCCGTTGTTCGTTCCCGCGTGTTTCACGACACGCGCAGTCTTGCATGCATACTTGATCATGATGCATACCTCCCTCAGTGGTCAGACGATTCGGTGCCTCAAAGCAATTGACCACTTTTAAGCGCCTTTCCACGGTTATCTTTCCGGGAGATCATGGCAGTTCGTCCAATTAAAGTCGCGCGTTGGTTTTTGGAAAGTACATATTATTTTGACGAAAGCAACCACAAGAAAAAAGTCTCCAGCGTCAAGTCAGGTTCCCGCCAAGCAAAGGGTCACTGAATTGGGCAACGATGTGTCTCTGGAGCTGATCGAATGAGTAGCAATGAATGGAATCAATACGCGACGACTACCGTATCTTACACGCGCGACGTAGGTACAGCACACAGAGTCCACTACACTGCCCTCTTGAATCCCTGCTCGACATCGAAGACGTAGCCGACGACGCGAAGCTTGGAAATCCTTGTATGAGCGATCTGGCTGCGTCGAATTGACAGCTCCTCGCTCAGTTTTTGTGCGTCGAGCGTTTGCAGTCGGTCTAGGGTTCTCTTCGCCTCGACCACAAGCTTCCGGACACGCTCGGGGACGGTGCCAACGAGGCAATATATATATCAACTCCGACGAGAGGTGGACCTGCGCCCCTCGCGCAAGTCTGGAGACGAGTCGAAGGATGATTCCGTAGTTCTTGCTATGCGAATCGCCCAGGGAGGTTTGGAAGAAGCCGAGGATGGCGTCCACGGGGCCAAAGTTGAGAGATTGGGGTCGGAGGTAAAGCGGACGCTGTTTGCCAATGTCGGTCGTGGTGGTTTCACAGACGAAGCTCCCGGCTTTGCCGATGAGCTCGAGGGTCCTCGCGACGGTGCTGCCAGCGCCGAAAATGTCCGGAAGCTTCATGCCGCGGCTGAGCGCGCGATGCATCAAGCCCTCGACGACCTTCCCGGCCACCGAGCGTGTGGTAGAGATGTTGAGCGCGGCGGCCAGCTGGCCTTGTAACTCCTCGAGCTGGTCCTGCGCCAGGTCCAAGGTCTTCTGGGCAATGTACGCAGAAACGAACTGGGCGGAGCAGTCGGTCCGCTGGAGGCGAGCCCGCCCTGTGTGCTTGTCGATCACGACCAGAGGCTGAATCAAGAACACACGATGAACGGGCTTGAATGTGAATATATTGGCGCTGAGAGCCCTCTTGATATCGTCCTGGAGGGCCTCGGGCGAGAGCTCGGGTACCCATTCACCGAAGAGGCTTCGTGCTACCGGCCCACCCGTGTCCAATCTTTCCAGAATTGTGCCGTGGTCAATGTCAAATCGTTCTCTTTGTTTGGCAAGGTATGGATAGTTTCCAAGAATGGCATCAAAGACAAGACGCACGTTACCGCCGCGATTTCTTTCGACGACCACGCCTTCATGTACCACTTCTCGGCACCAAATGTCTTGATGAAATGCTTCATGCGCGACTCCCGTGATGATGACGTCCATACAACGCACCGAGCCTGTCTGAAGATCTCGGGGCAACTCCACTCGGCTTTGTCGTCGATGTCGATTAGAACCCAGCTTTTTTGGATAGCGTTGACTGTCTGCGGCCAAGGTTCAGGCCCAACCATGCCGCTATGTTTCTGGACGCCATCGCTGGAAAAGTAGTACACAGCGGCGCGGGAATTAGGAAGAATACTGATTGTCCCATAGAGAGCAGACAGAACAGAAAATAATAACAGCAGTAGCTCTTGCCTGCCCACCGCAATGCATGAGAAAACCCAATGCAGAGAGAAAAACGAACACTTGCCGATCCCGGGCTGACCGGTAACGAAAAAGCGAGTCGGCAATTCGTCTACGCGGGGCTTGTTCAGGCGGGATATCGCGTGCTGCATGAATAGGCTGTACTCGTGTCGAACAACTAACGTGGCCTTTTCGTCACGAAGCTCAGCTTGCACTTCGAGTTGGAGGATGGCCAAGGCCTGATGGGTGTGGGGGTTGATGTAGCGTATTGTGTTCGAGCCCTCGTCCAGATCCTCGCTGTCATTCAGGTCCTCGCCTTCGCCATTGTCGTCGTCGTCCTGATCGTCCAGATCCATGGCGTCCGAATCGCTCTTGTTAGGGGTGAGCCATCCGTCGTCTGGTGTCGCGACTTCGATATAGTCAAGATATAGTCGTCTAACTTCAAGACATCGGGAGCAGGCCAGAGGGTGAGACGAAAATTTTCTTATAGGTGATCCCAAGTAAACTCGGGTAGCGGCGGGGTTTTTGCTTGCGTTGTAGCCATGGAAGAGAATGGAATCCAAAACGCGACAGGGGTAGTTAACTGCACACGACAACACACACCACAACACCGCACACCCAAAAAGGAAGGTCACATAGTGGTCACATTGGTCACAATCATGGCCAACAGTGTTCACCGCTCCAGCCTTAAATCTCGATTTCTCGATTCAAGCCTCCGTTGCATGGTGTATCGGCTGAAAACGACCTGACACTCTCAAAACAATACAGAGTTTACTAGTCTTAAAATCGTAATTCGTGCTTCAAAACTCCGAGTCAGAAAAGAGCAGCGAGAGGATAATACTTATGGCGCCGGTGTCTTCAATTCATCAAAAGCCCTCATCCCAAACAGCATCTTTCCTCCCATGTGGCTCATCTCAACTGCTTGCCCCGCATATTCCCTCATCCACCGTTCATAACTCGCGATGTCGTCAACCTCCCTGCCCTTGACGAGGGTCTGGGACAATAGCGCGGCATCACGCAGGGCTGTATTCGCCCCGATTCCAGCGGTCGGCGCCATAACGTGGATGGCGTCACCAATGAGGGTTACGCGGTTCGAGGGCTGCCACTCGGGAATAGCGGGCTTCACAGAGGAAATCGCGAGTGCGGAGGACTGAGTTGGATCCTGGAGTGCGAAAAGAACACGGAACGAGGGGTGCCAGTTGGACGTCAGCTTCTGGGACAACGCTGCTGCGGCTTCTGTGGATAGCTTGAGCAGCTCCGAGTCCTCCATCTCCAATGCGTCTTTCCGCCACCCGAGCACCCAGTAAACATAATCCTCCGGCAGACCTTGTTTCTCCCGAGATTCCCCTTCCTTGATGTTGAAGCGCATGGGCTCGAGTACAGTGCTGAACGGTGTCTCGTGCGTGGGGTCGCGGATCATCGTCAGCCCGCTCATCGCCCTTGGGTCGAGATTTTTCTCGAGCTCGGCGGTGAGCGGCGTCTTGCCGTAAATAAGCCTCCCCTCTGTGTCGACCGGGACGAGGTCAGGCAGGAATTGCTTCCGGACACTCGATCTAGCACCGTCCGCGCCGACAACCAGAGACCCTTCCACCACGGTGCCATCGCCGAACAGCACACTCACGCTACTCTCCGTGATATCGTACGAAACAAATGTCTTTCCGAAGGTGATATAGGCCTCGAGACCCTGCACCAGCATGCGTCTGAGCACGGTTCGATCTGCGGAGAGGGGAATTCCGTCGCTCCCCTTAGGGGGGCCGCCGGGGCGTCCCGGAAGGGCCTGTCCGTCCAAGGCATTGAGCCTCGCACCCCCGGCAAGAAACGGGGCGCAAGTGGCTTCCACCCGGGCTAAAAGAGCGGGGGACAGGGTGTCTTTGAAGGCCTGTATCCCCGTGTCGTTGATGCGCAAGCGGTAGCCTTGGGCGCGAATGTTAAAGTCTGGGTCGCGTTCGAAGAGGCGAAAGGGAATATTCGCGTTATGCAACCCTTGGGCCAGGGTGAGGCCGCTGATTCCAGTACCGATGATTAGGATGGGTGCGGTGTCAGACATTTCGTGTGCGGCGGTGAACAGTTGGAGTTGAATCGACAACGACCAGATAATAAATACCTCGTCGCCTTTACGGCTTCCAAACCATGTTCTCCTCCAAAACCTAATACATATTACGCTTTGCCGGTTAAATCTGGTTAGTCTAGCCGTTCAGCGCAGCACCCGCAGTAGCCCCTATGTGCTGAGCTAGCTCCTAGTCAACACTGAGCTGCACTGGGCGGCTGGCGTTGGTTGCCTGCGCGCATTGCTGCGATCTGTGTGATCTGCGTGCCAGTGTGTCCGTGATAAATGGATTTTTTGCTCGTTTCGCTTTCAACCGGGACAGCCACCGCCTAAGTGATCCTGAACGACTGTCTTCAGGAAATCGCTCGTAGAACGCTATAGAGGCTGAAACGAGCCTAGCCACCGCCGGGATCTGCGCTGCGGTGTGATTGCTCCACTTCACGTGACCGAATTTTGTACAGGACCCCAAATTAGGCTCGTAGTTTTGAACACTGGTAGATACTGTTTCAAAGCAACCGTCAATTGGATGAGTATAGGCGGCATCGAAGCGCGTACTGCAAGAAAGGGCTTTCGTTGCCAACATGTTTGGGGCCCTCAGGCTCTACAGCGTCAATAACTTGCCTCTATAGGGTGGTGTAGTTAGTAGGGTCCGCCAACGCTGAGCTCGGTTACATGGAGGGCGAGGTCACCTCCAACGTCATGCTGGGCGAAAACTTTGCCCCGACGTGCACTGAATAGAACCCTTCCAACGCTCGGTACTGGAAGCCAGCGGCAAGGTCTCACTTCTACGGCCGAGATCGTGGCGTGCCTCGTCAAGGTCAAAGTAGGATCCACCATCATCGACACCATCCAGGAGGTCAAATTCGACCCACACTCTGCCAGGCTCCTCTCGGTACAAACAATTTTTTTCCATAGCGATGACCTGCGGCGCAATGTTAACATGCCGTTATTTTACCCAGTTCGAATTCCATAACTGCGTTGAGGTGTAAGAACATTAACGAGCGAGAATCCCTGAGCCCCGAGTCCGCGCAAAGCTCGACCAACCTATCGAATCGCCGTTGCGGGCGGTCAACGTTCACTGCGTTCCAGCCACAGGAACTTGTCACCGAGTAAAGATCACCGCTCGCGTCTGTGCCCGATGGCCCCTGTACTTGATGCGGGCATCGATGCAGTCTGGGGAGAGCGAGTTCTTTTCGGGCGGATGAGAAGGGCGGGTGCGGCAGGTGAAAGAAAGGAGTCATTCTGGGTAGAGTACATACAACTTTAGTAGCATAGGCATCCGGGAACGCCTATTGATGGCGCGAGAATGCCTATTGTCAATTGATCAGCTATCAATCCTCAGATTTTGCACCAAGTCCCTCCTTGAACAGCAATAAATATCCCTGAACCCTAACACTAACTGACAACACTGACCACTAGCCTCCTAGCCACTAAATTCTAACCTCTAACTCTAACCAGAACCACTAACCACTAACCAGAACCTCAAACCCCTAACCCGGCAATATCGGTACAAATGATGTGATTGATGGCCGTGCGTTGATCAATAGGCATTCTCGTGCCATGGCTCAGAATAGGCGTTCGGATGCTGGTCCGAACGCCTATGCTACTAAAGTTGTCGTGCCTCTTCTGGGTGCCACCAGCCGAACTTTGCTCGAAAATCGAAACGGCCTATCGTTTTCGATTCAGCCGTAAGATGCATGTTCAAGTTACTACTACTGTACTATTTCGACCGTAGGTTCAGGTGACGGGTGACGGAGGGTCGTGAACTGAACTTATTTGTTACCAGTGACGGTGACGGCGAACTTTTTTGGCCCAGATAGGCGTAAAAATGCAAAATTTTCCCCTCCGGCACTTGCCGGATTACCATTTATGGCAACTTTGATGTGATTGCCGAGGAATGAACATCTAACCCAGTGAACATGTAAGGTGACGGGTGACATGGTGTGAACCTACGGTCGAAATAGTACAGTAGTCAATTTAACAACTTGAGGATACTCCCTCACTCATTTCTTTTTGCAAGCTTAACTTGTCCTTTAACCAATTCTCCACCAAACCCAACCCCGTAAGATCGTTGGCAGGCAACGACACGTCACCTTCGTATTCCCAGTCCACAGTCCCCGCTTTTTTCCCTTTCAACGACTCTCCTATTTTGTAGCATGAGTCGAAGTCGATAATGATCGGCACCTTGAACTCTTTGTCGAGTACGATGTTTCTCGGGTTTAAATCGTTCTAGTTAGAAGAGAAATAAGTCATAGTTGAAACAAATTGAACGATAAAATTACATGGACATATCCAAGTGAGTGGATATGCTCAAGACCAAGACGAATGCCTGCAATAACCTTATCAATGAAAGCCTTCTTGTCGGAAATCAATGTCTTTTTGACAGCGTCAACCAGGTCCATTTCATGGCGTTCGAAGCACAGGCCCAGGAGATTCTTCCCGTCAGGCGTCGGGACATATCCAAGGTAGCGACAGACATTCGGATGCGATTTCCCCTTCAGTCTGAGCGTTTCGCAAACTCGCATCTCATGCTCGAGATTAACGGTGGGGTTATCTGAATGCGTCGACCCCTCGGATTCATACGTATAGGGCACGATACTCTTGAAATACACGTTCGGGTCCGAAGGGGAGACAGATGCGCGCGTCGCCAACGCTCCATGCGGGGGAAGCTTTCCCAGATAGAAGTCGCGCGGGATGAGGACCGCCTTCTTGAAAAGCTCGCGCATCGCCTGCGGGGACTCGTCGTAGGTGTCTTCTTTATGCCGATGGTGAAAAAAATCATCGCCTTTTTTCCAGATCATTGAGAGAAACTCGACCTCAGGCTTCTCTTTAGAGAAGTCGAAGGCCTCGATAGCCGTCACGAAACGTTCTAAGAGAGCGGTATCTCAAGAAGGGATTCACAAACGACGGGGTGGCTCTACCTTCAGATTGTGGTTCCGAAAGCATCGCGGTTCGAGACAGGTTCGAAATGACCCGACCAATACCTCGATCAGAACTATATTCCCACGCGTGTGGGCGTGTGTGGGTGCTGAGCGCTAAGCGCCAGGCGCCACTCACGACGATTTCACTTGGATTGCTAGTTGCGTCAGGTCTTGGATCTCAATATAAATATCCGTTGCATGCTGCATTGTCATATTTCTCTCGCTCAAACTCTGAAAGATACGGCTGAAGCACTTCGACCTGACCACTCTCAATTTTAATCACAGAATCGACAGCTACCTGAAAAGCGCCGGGGATGCGGGCCTCGTGTTTGTTATCAGCCGGATATGCGAAGCAACTCGCATTGGAACATTTTGATTCTCTGACTCGGGTTTCGTCGTGTGTGGGTGGTAAGCGCCAGGCGCTCAGGGGTCATCGATTCGCTGCTAGTCGTATGACTCTACAGAGGCCTTGGATCTCGATTCATACGTCAGTTGCACGATCCGGAGGATTTGAGACCAAAAAGTGCCGCATTTCCACACCATGACCACTCTCAATTTTAATCACGAAACCGGCGGTGTGGGCGGCGCCGCGTATAGGTGAGCCTCGTGTTATTGTCAACGCTAATTCAACCCAGCCGGATATTCGAGGCAACCAGAATTCCCAGGAATCGAACATTTTGAATTTCTGACTCCGTTTTCGGAGTGGGAGAGATACAAATCGAGCACCGACCCACAGAATGTTTATCCCAGATCGAGGAAGAGAGGCTACTTGACCCTGTATCTCCTCAAGCAGAAATTGTTCGCAGTGCGTATGCGTACCGTCCCCAATAGGATATGCTGTTGAGGCCAGTGGGTATAAAACAAAGGGGAGAACATGGATCCATCCAAACCAACCCATCTCGACTACCCACTGTCAGCATCCTCATAACCATGGTTTTCGCCGAGTCCTTCACGTCAGTACTAGACGCATGTGCGGGCACGCTCTCTGACCTTGGTTTTTATTAGCCCCGTGAACGAATGTGAATGGGTGACCGGCACACGTTCTGATGGGACGACTTACAAATACCGCCCTTATGGAGAGTGTTACAACACGGGGTGCAAGTATAGCAAGCTGTATGTCGAGCCCAAGAAGACCCAACAGACCCAGCAGGGCGGGAAAGGAGGCAAGGGAGGCGAGGGAGGCGGTCAGGCCGCCTAGTAGAGACGATCCAGTGCGTTGTTTCGTCGCCTCTCCATTCTTGCTGACGTCCTTGCCAGATGACAGGGACCAACAGTCACCCACAACCGCTCTAACCCATGATTTCTTCGTTTACCCTTGTGTTGTTCTATAATCCGAATCGACTCTAAACTTGTTCACGCAATGGTTTTGAGATCGAGAATTTTGCATTGTCGATGGAGCTCTGTATGGGATCTGCTAACACGTCGCTGTCTGCCTAAGTGGTAGCCTTGGGCGCGGACGTTAAAGTCTGGGTCGTGTTCGAAAAGCCGAAAGGGAAGATTCGCGTTATGCAGCCTTTGGGCGAGGGTGAGGCCGCTAATTCCAGTGCCGATGATTAGGATGGGTGCGGTGTCAGACGTGGTGAACAGTTGGAGTTGAATCGACGACGACCAGGTAATAAATACCCCGTCACCTTACGGCTCCCAAGTACCACTCCCAAGCCATGTTCTCCGCCAAACCTAATACATATTACGCTTTGCCAGTTAAATCTGGTCAATCTAGCCGTTCAGCGCAGGGCCCGCAGTAGCGCCTATGTGCTAAGCTAGCTCCTAATCACTCAGCACTGAGCTGCACTGCGCGGCTGGCGTCGGTTTCCTGCGCGCGTGCTGCTGTGTGATCTGCGTGCCAGTGTGTCCGTGATAAACGGAATTCGGAAAGGGTAACTTGATTTTTGGCTGAGGGCTCCATCTGGTTTCGCTTTCAACTGGGACAGCTTTCTTGTCCACCGCCAGGATCTGCGCTGCGGCATGATCGAACCTTTAGTTCTGCTGTAGTGTTTTTGAACACTGGTAGTTACTGTTTCAAGGCAACCATCAATTGGATGAGTATAGGCGGCGTCGAAGCGCGTACTGCAAGAAAGGGCTTTCGTTGCCAACATGTTTTGGGCCCTCAGGCTCTACAGCGTCAATAACTTGCCTCTATAGGGTGGTGTGGTTAGTAGGGTCCGCCAACGCTGAGCTCGGTTACATGGAGGGCGAGGTCACCTCCAACGTCATGCTGGGCGAAAACTTTGCCCCGACGTGCACCGAACAGAACCCTTCCAACGCTCGGTGCTGGAAGCCAGCGGCGGCAAGGTCTCTACGGCCGAGATCGTGGCGTGCCTCGTCAAGGTCAAAGTAGGATCCACCATCATCGACACCATCCAAGAGGTCAAATTCAACCCACACTCTGCCAGGCTCCTCTCGGTACAAACGAATTTCTTCCATAGCGATGACCTGCGGCGCAATGTTAACATGCCGTTATTTTACCCAGTTCGAATTCCATAACTGCGTTGAGGTGCAAGAACATTAACGAGCGAGAATCCCTGAGCCCCGAGTCCGCGCAAAGCTCGGCCAACCTATCGAATCGCCGTTGCGGGCGGTCAACGTTCACTGCTTTCCAGCCACAGGAACTTGTCACCGAGTGAAGATCACAGCTGCGCGTCTGTGCCCGATCTGTACTTGATGCGGGCATCGATGCAGTCTGGGAAGAGCGAGTTCTTTTCGGGCGGACGAGAGCGAGAGCGGGCGCGGCAGGTGAAAGTATGGAAGGAGGTCATTCTAGATGTCATTGAACGAGATGCTCAAGTTGGCGCATTCGAGTGTTTGAGTGAGCACCGCCGTCTGAATATTTGGTCATACAAGAATAAATTACTGCTTTTGATGTATGTTAGGGTCCGAGAACAGGTTCTTTCCGCGGTTGACAAAGTTGGCGAATCCTAAACGCGAGTCCATCTCGTCTATTGTCCTGTGGATAGTGTAAGAACAGAACGCAGTACTGGTCTATACGCACCGCTTCCGCATTTCAGCGGCCCAGGTTATTTCTTTGAGGGCAGGTGCATTGAGAGAGGCGCCTATTGTGCCGAGCACCAATGCAAACAAAGCCTCGAGAACGATCTGTGCGCAGCGGTAAGCTTCGATACTCCAATAAGCAGAGAACGAACATCTAGGGGCAAGGAGCCTTCCGGCCGGCCCATGGCTTTCAGGTGCGAGAGGTCTAGACAGCTACACTTGAATATATGTATTGTTCGCGCAGCAAGATGGCGTACGCTCATATGTAGAAAACGCGGCTGGTTCTACGTCAAATTGGTGCGGATGGCCAGTAGAGGTGACTGACCATGAAAGACGGCGACTGTCGTAAGACAGAGCAGTACGGCGGCGAGCATGGCGGGTCGGGTTGAGAACGAAAGCTTGACGAAAGCGTGCACGTGTAACTGAGACCAAGTTTGGCCAACTGCCTCCGCTCCGTACGTTTACCATGGCGTTCCCCGTACCCTCCCATCTCCCGCGCAGGCCAAATCCGCAAGATGTATCCTCGCAGATTCTCATGAAAATTGACCAGGCCACGAACCAGTCACTGACCGCGTCCTTGGCGACCTCATGGCTGGCAGAGCTGGAAGATACCATCCAGGCCACTAAAGTACTCGTCTCGGTCTTCCATGTAGGACTGTTAATAATACGCAATACAGAGCCATATACATGACCGAATTCACGTCGACCTGCCTAAATTCGAGCAACAGTTGGAATCCTCCAAGTCTGTTCAGACGCGCCTGCAGTCATTGACCAGCAATGTCGATGGCTTAAACCAGACACTGTCCGATCCAGAGGTGCGTCGAATACATTGTACATTGGCACGACAGCACCCTCACCGTTATCTCCAGACAGGTATCATTCCTACTCTCGTCCGGTCATTGACTGCACACGCTACATTGGCGCAACAATCCACAGACGCGCACGTCCGCCATGAAACTCTATCTCATTTGCTCCGCTTTCGAACGGAATTTAGTTCCGTTTTGTCCTTGGTTCAGATGGGCAAACTTCCCCAAGCCGTCGAGGCATGCGGGGAGTTTGAGCAGCTGCTGCAAGCTGCACCAGCTCACCTGCACCAGACAAATGTCATGCTGGACTTGAAGGTAATCTTACCGCCCAATCAATCGTGCGGAATCTCACTTTCCATATCAAAGCGCAAATTCCAAGCATCCAAGTCTCGAGCGGAGGAACAGCTGAGCGAAGCCTACACGAGGAGTGTGGAGGTCTCTCCGAAATACTTTGCGATATTACCTTCGGTTGTGGGTGCGTCGTTTGAGGTTCTTTTTATGTATGGCTACTTGAAATTTGTATTCATTTCCAGTGCGACAATCCGAAACTGTCCTGTCGCTCCCAGAAATATTGTCATCGTTATCTACCCCCTCTCTTTCAAATCATTTGGCGACTCTTCGACGAGATATAATGACGCATTATGTGGACCATGTTCTCCGACAGCCCACATCCCTGACGATATCCTCCGAAAATTCGGAGCACCGACTAACGCTTTTCCCATCACCTCCAAACTCCGAAGACCTAACCACGCGCCTCGACAACGTCTCGGCTACCCTGAATTTCCTATCGACTCATTTTATGGCGTTCATCCCCACCTCTGAGATTCGTGCTTTCTCTCGGTCGCTCTGCAAGCCCATTGTAACGAGTGTGCTCACCAACCTCCTCGTCCCCTCTCTCCCGTCCTCCTTCAATCTTCTCCCTCAATTCCTCAGACTGTCCAAGCAAGCCGTCGCGTTCGAAGACGAATACATCATTCAATTACTAGGAGACGACAAAAGTGACCGCCCAATTAAATCCTGGGTTGACGGGTTGGGCGGCCACTATGAACGGCAGCGACGCGTGCAGATCCTCGAAACATCGCGGGTTATCATGCTTGCGCCTGAGAGCATGCCAGACAGATTCCACGTCGAGATCGAGATTCACAAGGATAAAATAATGCCCGAGGTGGTTCCCGTGCAGCCGGAGGAAGATCACGACGCTTCTTGGGGCTTTGAAGACGAAAAGAGGACTGCTAATGGGGGCGCGGATGACGCGGCTGACGATGGGTGGGGTTTCGATGATGACGCTGAGCCAGAACCCGCTCCCGTGCCGGCAGAAGCAGAGTCGGTTCCTCCCCCGGAGGACGTCGCTGAGGACGGCTGGGGCTTTGACGAAGAAGAGGTCGCCCCTGCAGAATCCGAAGAGCCGCTAACTACAAATGGACACGACGAGCCTGAACCCGACGCCTGGGGTTGGAATGACGACGATGCGCCGGTGGATTCAGCGGACGAGACAGTATGGGACGACCCGTGGGATGACCCCCCAGCCAAACCTAGTGCGGCGAAAGAATCCCGCCCCCCGCCGGCTCCCTCAATAGCATCAATACCTTCGCCTGCGTCCACGTCCTCACCAAAAATGGCCACCCGTCTGGAAAAGCTTGCCAACAAGGGCAAGAAGCACCTCAACGGCGGCTCCCCGTTGGCCTCTCCGGTACCTTCTACTCCCATGACATCCTCCAAATCGACACCCGTCACATCCTCACGTCCGCCCCCGCCCGCGGCTGTCAAGTCCCCCGAGAAGCGGCCTCCGAGACTCGCCACGTCGGTCGTAGTACCAAAGGAGACGTACTCAGTCTCAGGCCGGATGCGGCAAATCATCAACATCCTCGAGGACGTCTTGACCGAGGGCCAAAAATTCGCCGCGTCGAAGATGCTCCCCGCGATCGAGACCAGCTCCCCCCCAGGAACTGTCCTGCTTCAATCGGCCGCCTCTATACTGGATCTGTACCGCGCGCTGTACCCGGTCAAATTTTCATGGAAACTCAAGTCCGTCCCCGAGGTGCCGATGCAGTTCTCGAACGACTGCTTGTATCTGAGCGGAGAGATCGCGCGGGTGGAAGCGGCTGCCCACGGGGGCGCTCTGGCGCCTGTCAAAGACCGACTCGCGGAGTGCCGGCATCAGTTCAAGGTCCTCGGGGACAGCTGGTTCGAGGATACCGTCGTACGTGAACGAATTTATTTCTGACTGTGCCCTCTCACACGCCATGCGCCACGCAGGAGCAGCACAGACAGTCGGCAAACGATATCATCTCGCAGGGCGCTGAGGGATTCACCTTCACGGCAGACCAGGACCGGTACGATGAATGCGAGAGCGCCGTCAGCCGGGCGGTGCAGGAGATCAAGCGACTTGCGCAGCGGTGGAAGGTTAGTGCACTGGCCGTCGGCATGTTGGTCCGGTGCTCATTGCTATCTTCTCCAGGGTATCTTGAACAAGAGCAAGTACTACACGGCGCTCGGAATGGTGACGGATGCGGCGGTCTCGCGCGTGCTCGAAGATGTATTGGCCCTGCCGGACATACCAGAGTTGGAATCGCACAGGCTGAGCGAGCTCTGCCGGCTTTTACATGCGCTGGAGGCGTTGTTCATTGAAGATGCAAACCAGGCAAGCTTCGTCGCGGATTACGTTCCCTCCTGGTTCAAATTTTCGTATCTGTCTGAGCTTTTGGTACGCATACTTGCCGTGTTTTATCCTCAGCTGTTTATTCGTTCACCGCGCAGGAGGCAAGCATGGTCGACATTTCATATCTGTTTGACAGCGGTGCATTGGTGGACTTTGAGGTCGACGAGCTTGTGAGATTAGTGCGAGCACTATTCGCCGACACCGCGCTACGGACCAACACGCTAAATAAACTGACGGCTGGAAGACCGTAGATATACCGATCATGTACCTGTGTATCCATCCATTCATCTCATTGTCACGGAGTGGACTCCACAATATATGTAAGGCTGGACTCGCAGCATCGCCCCGGAATTCCCATCGAATAAGGGTAGCAGCAATTCGCGGAGGTTCGAACCAAGAAACCAGAAGCGCGTAATTTACAAGATCACTCGTCGGTCTTCGCGCTCCCTCCGGCCTTCTTGTCGGTGTAACTCTTGAGGCTGAAACAAGTCAGTTGAATAGCCTAGTTGGAAAAGAAAGAAAGAACCGTTTGTAGTCTCTCTCCGCTTTCACTTCCGCGGTCATCTTCTGTTTAGGAGCTTCACCCTCATCTCCATCGTCCTTCCCCTTCTTCTTGTCCTTCCGCTTTTTCCGCTTCTCCGAAGAATTGGCCGCCTTGTCCATGGCGAGCAAGTCCTTGATGGAAGGGGACCAGGCGGGTGGGCTGTTCCAGCTCGCCCTCCTCGTCTTCATCCAGCGCACGGGGCGAATGCTTAGCGTTGACGGGCGGGAGAGGTAGCCTTGAACTGGAAGGTTGCGGGTCTGGTTCGTCCTCTTCGAACCACTTCCCGGGAGCCACGACCTCCTCCAGCCTCCTCCCCGTCTTCGAGTTCGGGATTATCAGGCTTCCCGGCCGTCCCGGGTTCGTCCTCTTCGTCCTCGTCTCCCAGATCGATTCCTTCGTATTCACCCGCGCCGGCGAATATGTCAAAGTCCTCTGGCACATCATCTTCGGGTGGTACCGGCGTCGAGGACGAAGCTTTGCGACCAGGGTCTGCTGCAGGAGGAGGCGGTGGAGGCATGCTGGACGCGCCATCACCACCCGCCTTGGTCGTTTCGCCCTTGTCTCCCGCCGCTTCGACTTTCCGCTTCTTCTTCTTTCTCTCTCCGTCTGCCCCATCTCCCTTGACCTTCTTCTTCGGTTTGTCGTCTGCACCACCGATTGGCTTGAAGCCGATCGGCTTGAATTTGCCCTGTTTCTTGGCGGCTTCAAGCGTGTCGTTAGACTTGGATTCCGTCGTCGGAGGGGTGTCGGACTTGATACCTCGCTTCTCCTTCAATTCCCGTATCATGTCCTCCCGCGTGCGCTTTTTGGGAACAGTGGCCTCGGACGCGGCAGCCATGAATGCTTGCTCGAGCGAATCATCGTCGACGGTGGATAGCGACTCCTTGGCCTTGTTCTGCTCTAGCAGTGCGATATCGAGCCCCTTGACGAGGATTGAGTGCTCGCTGTCTCCGCCTAGATATTTCCTCTGCTTATCCGTCTACGTGACGCGTAAGAATCGTCGGAATAGAACAAAAAAACTGAGCGACATACAGCGTCGTTGTCCCCCAGATGTTTCTCAAAACCCTCGAGGACAGCTTCCACCTTGATGCCTCATTTCAATGGACCGTCCGAGAGCAGAAAACGCGGATGCACCTGCGCATAATCATTTCCCTCGCTGACCCTCCGCTCTGCCGGCCTGTCACGGTATTTGCCCTCCTACTTCTTGACCTTGCGTGGCTTGAACGCCGGCTCAGAAACTGTCTTTCGTCTGTTATTATCCAAACGCGCTCGTTATAGATGGAATTTGTATTTCTCGCTTTTGACCATGACCGACCTCAGCGCTCAGCGTCGACGTGTTATGATTATCCCGACCGAGTGTATATTACAATTACAATAGTGTCGTTCAAAGTTCTCCTACTGGGCTTCCTACTCTGGCTTCTGTTTCTCGCCCAGCAAGCAATTCTGCTCAGATTTCTACGAAAATGAAAGGGAGGGCTCTTTTATACCCTTACCACATCCCTGCATAATTTCCTACTCAATTTATCAATTAGTTCTCAAGAAGGAAGCAAGAGTAGGAAAAAATTAAATCAACTTTGAACGCCCAGGTCGGCATTTTGCCTGAGTAGGAGAACTTCCCCTTATTTTTGTACATAATTCCAGTCATGGTACACTTTGGAAACACCATATTTTTGACCTATTTACACATACTTTCTAAGCTGTGAATTTATTTTTGGAAAATATGGAGTGGAAGTACAAAAAGGGACAAGAGAAGGAGCTAACTTAGATTTGGGCAGTAGGAGCATCAAAAGCTCCTTTTCCTGTCAAACTTCCTACTTGCGCTGTTCCTACTTTGCAAGCCGATAAGGGAAGTGGTCGTCTCTCAGCGGGACGCACAAAATATTTACGCGACATCTAGAAGTCGAGTAGAATATTTCGTGTGTGTGGGGAAGGACCTTCGGTCCTTCCGCTCGGCCGCTTCGCGGCCAGCGTGAGCTGGGAGATGTGAGGAAGGGGAAACGCCGACGGGGAAAAGGGACCCGGGCGTAAACCGCTTCCTGCGCCATCAGCGAGAAGCGAAGAGCTCAGAGCGGAAGGGGAAGGGCCTGAGCGTGTGGGAGCTGCAGGCGGCAAAGACGCTGGACAACTATGCCACCCCAGAGCGAAGCTCACCCCAGTTGGGAAGCGACTGTGTCGCTGGCCAGCTCACCCCACCAGAGCTGGAGCGATGGGACGCGGGGAAACGGAACACGAGTTGTACTAGTGCACACGGGAACGGGACGTATGACTGTATCGTGGACGATGGGAGAACGGGAACGAAATAAGGAACAATAGGGTGTTTCATATATCCTATTTCGAGCCCAACTTGGGACCCAACTTCGTGCCCAACTTCGCGCGAAGTTGGAACACGAAATAGTTCGGAACTCGAAGTTGGATGTCAAATTGTGCTCCGGACCACGATTTGACATCCAACTTGGACCCCAACTTTGTGTTCCAACTTCGCCCGCTCAATTTGGCCCGCCCATTGCACTTCCCAGGACCAAATCCCGATAAATGATGGCCCAAGTTGGAGCCAAGTTGGGGTCGAAATAGGGTCTGAAGTTGGTCGCGAAATAGGATATATGAAACACCCTAATGTAAATCATTGGAAGTCGTCTAGGTTGGGGAGGGCGATGCCCTGTATGATGCAAAATTCTTTGAAAGCTTTGGCGACCCGGAGCGCGGCAACGATGTCGCAAGGTAAATGAGCAAGGAGGAGCTCTGTAGAACCACCAATACAGAACTATTGCCATGGACCAGGAGGACCCGCTGTTTTCCAGATGTCGGAGCAGTGGTGTATGAACCAATTGGGGCTCCATCTGCCGCCGCCAGCATCAAAGGCGAAGAGGGGGTGTCGGGCGAAATACGAGAGTTGGTTCAAGTTGTGATAAGGAGGGGTTGGTTTGGTGTTTGCCTGCCAGGTTCGCGTAGGCGAAAAAGGTAAACGAAGGTGAATGTGAATTGGCCTGATTTTGATCATGTGCCCGATAACTAGATAGCCAAAACCAGCCCGGTCCAGTGCCCGATAAAGTATGCGAGAGCTGTTTGGCCATGCCAGGTCCAGGAGTACGGTGTGAGTCGCTCGAGTACAAACTTTGCCAAGCCCAGATGAGCCGCTTATCGGTAACAGTTCGGGCTGTATCAACAGGCGCATAGCTCTCGGAGCTGGTCCTGAATTTGTTTCAACCGAAATGTGGGACGTCTAGACAGCCTCTGGTTAAAGAAGAGGATGCCCAAAATGCTCTCGCGCATGGGCCGGATTCGGGTTTAGTATGACGCGGCCGGTTGTACGTTGCAGTAGGCGGCGATCATTCGGGACGAGTTAGAGAGGTGACGGATATTGGAGCGAGCGAGACCTTCCCTCAAGATCGATGATTTAGAAGCCGTTGCCGTGTTGGTAGATCGAGCATGTGCTGAACCGGTGCAGAAATGTTGAGGGAGTACGGTGATACTGTCAATGAGTGAAGTTGTGGTGGGATTCGCGAACCGGTGGAGAGGTTGAGATGGGTCGAGGCGTTCTGCAAACGGAATGGACAGTAAACGAGAGTGTTTCGTAGGAGTAGAGGGCCAAGGCTGTATGCTATAGAATGCGGAGAAAAGGCCCTGCCGCTAAGCGTAATGATAGCAGAGGTGTAGGCTGATCCGGACGTCTTGCGAAGTGCGAGTGGAGGTAAGTCCAGAACGACGAAAAGATCCTCGAGCAGGATACGAAGGGGGTGGATGTGTGACAGCACTGCGGGCATCACTCGAGCAATGCAGATGAGTCGAAAAGAGAACAGCGAGTAGCTGACGATGTCGTGCATACGACCGGAACATGCCATGCAAGGTAAAACGGGGGTATCCCTAATATTGCGAGGTCGGGAAATCGTTAAGATCCGTACCAGAGTGGTGAAGAAAAGAAAGAAAAACGTGGTCTGGAGGGGCAACTTTAGGCACGCGAGTCGGCGACGTAACGTGGTTAGGATCAAGCAGCCTGGATGGAGAGGATGAAGTAGGGGATCCGCATCGTGTAAGAGAATTAGTCAAACGTAACGGAGTATTCCGTGAACATGTATGTCCAAGCCTCGAGGCAACGTCCTAACACGATCCTGCGGAACGGGAGTAGCATGTGTATGGGATACAGACACGGTCCCAGAGGCAATCGTAGCTTCGAACCTTGGGGAAGAGGAGCCGGCAGTGGCTGGGAGGCGTGAAAGGAGGGGGTCGCGGGAAGGGATACGAGCGCGTCCCCGATCCAGAGAGGTGAAATGGAGGACTTTGAGCTGACGACAAAGTACGGAGTCCTGAAAGGAACGAGCCTCGAGTGGCATGCGGGTACGAAAGCTGGGAACAAGACGGGCACGAGCCCGGGATGGCACACGGGAACTATCTCCGAATGGCTGAACGGCAAGCCAGGAGAACACAGCTCCGAAGACGGGCATACAAGAACGATGAACGGGACAAGCCCCAACGAATGCACTCGGTGTAAAGGGAAATGTGTATTATTAAATCAGCAGGCTATACCAACGATGGCAGTGTGAAGAGATTGCAAAGAGCGAGCCTCATTAAATGCAGGGTTCAAGCGTTGACACCTGGGTAAACATATGTGGTGTGAGCCCCATCGGGTGCGGGGCATGAGCGTGGAAAGCTGTCGGCCTCGAAAGGCAAACGTGTGCGTGCCCCGGCACTAATCATGCATTAAAACATGCCTTGTCGAGCAGATGGGTACGGGAACTAGCGCAACCTCGGGGCAGCATGCAGGCGCGGCCTCGACGGATACGAAAGGCGAGCCCGAGCTCAGTAGGTAGGTACGAGATGCGACGGCGTTAGATGCAGCCTACGAGAACGACCTTAAATGAAAGGCGGCATACTAGCTCGACCTCAGATGCGGCGTGCATGCGAGGGCAACTTCAGATGTGGCATACAAACCGGACCTCAAACGATAGGCGGCATACGAGCGCAACCTCGGAGGCGGTGTACGGACCCGACCTCGAAGGAACGACAGGCAGTATACGGGCCCAGCCTGCGTAAGAGCGCAACCTCCGATCTGCGGGAGGTCTCGGGCAGTGCAATGAAAAACGAACACCAGAACACCGTGGGTGACAAGGTACGAGCATGCGTGGCATGGCATATAGATCACGGAGAGCAGAAGGGAATCTGAATAGGGATGTGCCAGCCACGAAGAAAGCGGTTCCCGGGTGCGGTACAAGAGGAGCTCGTCCCCTGGGAGGCGAAAAGCGAAATAAGGTGGATGTATGCGCCGCGGGGTGAGAAATAAACGGTAGGAAGATGTATAGTCCTCCGGCCCCCTGTTCATCTGTGACAAAACTCGATGACGGGCGGAAGAGCACCATATCACGTCAAAAACGAGGAAAGAGTGGACGATGGCGAGTCCGCACAGGTACGTACGTACAGGTAAGCGGGCGCAACGGCGCCGGTACGGGCACGTACGGGTGCGCAGTGTGCGTGAGCACGGAACAGGTACGCGGGCGACACGGCGCTGGTACGAGCACATACGACTCGTACAAGTGCATGTGCGATCGGCCACGGGCACCTAAGAGTGCACACGTGCTCGAACACGAAAGGTTACACGGGCGACGCGGCGCCGGTACGTGTGCGTACGAGCGCCTGGTGGCACAGCACAGTGCGGGCAGATGCGAATGCCTGTGCGCTCGGACACGGAACGGGTACCCCCGGCGGCGCAACGTGGATATGAGCACGTACGAGTGCGTGTGCGCGCGGACACGAACAAGTCCGAAAGATTACGTGGGCGACACGGCGCGAGGACGGACGGAGGAGGCATATATGTGTGCGTGCCCTCGGACACGGGCACGTCCCTCCGACGACAGCGCGCGAGTACGGGTACGTACGAGTGCCAGTGCAATCGGGCACGGAACGCGTACGCGGGCGATGCGACGCCGACACGGACATGTACAAGTGCCAAGTGCACTCGGCACAGAACGCGTACCTCCATCGACACAGAGCGAGTGCGAGCACATGCGAGTGCGCGTTCGCGAACGAGTACGCGAGCGACTTGACGCCGGTACGTGCACCTATGAGTGTTAGTGCGCTGGAGCATAGAGCGCGCACTCCAGCGACACAGCGCGGTGCGGGCACGAACGTACGAGTAGGAGTGCGCGCGAGCACGAGCAAGTGCGCGGGCGACACGACACCGGTACGAGCACGTACGAGTGCAGGTGCGCTCGGGCACAAACGAGTACGCGAACGACGCGACGCCGGTACGAGCACGTACGAGTGCAGGTGCGCTCGGGCACGGAACGCGCACTCCGGCGACACGGCGCGGTGCGGGCACATACAAGTGCCAGTGCACTCAGGCACCGGTACGGACCCACTGAGGGTGTATGGGATATGAAAAGAAAATGAGAGAAGAGATATCCGGGACAGAAAAGCGGCATGGCTTGGGAGAAGGTTCGGCGAGTCTGCCCTAGGCAGGCACGCCGCCGTAACCATTGCAGCAGATGGCTTCCAACAGTGGGAGAAAGGGCCCTCCCATGTCACGAGGGAGGAAGAAGTGAACGGGAAGAAGAAAAATTCGAAAAGAGGTGTAACTGGAGGCCAAGGACAGAAACGAGGTCTGATCCGTGCTCACTGATAGACGTTGTCGATGACGGTTGAGGGGTCTGTCCTGTGGACCGATTCTGCATCTCTTCTGGGTACTGTCGCTGTAATCCGGCGATGTTGGTGCGTCGACTGTGCCTGAGTCCCGAACATGAAAAGCGGAGTCCAGGGGTTCTGTATGGAGCAAGAACTGTGTATGAAGGTAGCCAGATCGCTTCTAGTAGGCCAGAGCGAAGATAGAGCGAGAACAAGAGCGAGAACGCGCGGATGTCGTCCAGACGCGACGCGGAGGAAGGAGAGTGACAGATGTCACACTCGCGTCACGTCTGGCCGAGTCTCCCCTACTTTCCTTATCCTCCGATAATCCTAAGCCGCTCGTGCCTCGCGTCAGGATTATCTCCGAGAAAACAAGCAGGAAGTCGAGTAGGAGCCGAGTAGGGGCAACCTTGAACAACACTAATCTAGTATCACTACTGTCACCATCCAACGCCGCGCTCCCTCTGCTCACAATCTTCGCATTCAACAACGTCTGCTCCTCACTGCCGCGGCTCACGACATCAATCATCACCGCCGCGAGCTCGTCCACCCTCACAGCGCCCAGCACAGCCAGCCAGCTCTTCAAAAAGTCGCCCTCGGTGCGCAACATGGTCGCGGGCTTGACGACGTACGTCTCCTACTTCCCCTCGTGCTCGGCGCGCTCCGCGAACGCGATCATGCTGTTCTCCGCCTCGCCCTGTGCACATGAGCCCTCCGTGGTCATATAATATTATATTTGAGACCGACCTTGACGCGGCGCACGGTCTGGGCGAACCACAGTGGTTTAGTTTGGTCGCGCTCGGCGACAATGCCGCTGCAGTAGTCTGTACACGATACTATAATGACTATCGTTGCTTTCCTATCATCATTGGTTCCCTTCGTTGTCGTTCAGCTCATTCGGCGCGTTGAAGTAATTTACAAAAGACATTGGTGACTTTGAAACGACTTTAGCAGGAAAGACAACGTAGAGTCGCGCGTCGGTTTTTGGAAAGGATTATTTTGACGAAAGCAACTACAAGAGAAAAAAGTCTGAAAGTATTTCCATCAATCCCTATGCCGTTCGATCCCTATTCTGTAATCTCTGCTCCCAGGAGCCCGGAGAAAAGCCTCTCTCTTTCCCCAGCGCGTCGTCCACAACTCTCATCATCGCCAGAACCTTCTCATCCTCCCAAGTCCTCCCGATAATCTGAACCCCAACAGGCATCCCGTCCATCGCCGTAGGGTCGTAAAGAGGTTTCTTCCCTTTGAAATAAAGCTCGCTTTCGCACATTGAGGAACCATGGCCCGGACCATTGATCCATTCGTCCGTAAGTTCGTCGATGGTAGCTTTGACATGCGTGACAGGAATGGCACCGCTCGGACTATCAAGGAAGTTGTAGGTGAGTGGGGAAGCAGACATCATCGACAACATATTCGATCCGCTGAAAAAATAATTGAGCACCTCAGAGTAGGCCGGCAAATCGGTGGGGAGAACGTACCCATGAAGGGTTTGAGGAGACGCGTGTACATGCGTGATGATACCGTCGAGATTGTGCTTCTGCCAGAACTAAGGAAGGTGTGAGAGTTTTAGCCTCCACTAGTGGAGCGTGCTCACCTCCCTACAGAATTCTTTCTTGAGTTCATTGCGATGCAGACATGAAGCGTGATATTCCTCCACGGTGCATGGCCCACTTAAACGCACAATGTCGCTCATTACCTTGTCCCCTCCAAATCTGTCGATGGCCCACGCCACGATGGTGCGAACAAGCCCTGTCAGTAGTGTGAGAATGATTTCATCCTGACCGCAATTAACTCTCGTACGTGGAATCTTCGGACCAAACGTCAAAACCGAAAGGCTGCTGTCCTAGCCACCGTAATGTCTCAGCTTCGTTAAAAGAAATACAACAGTCGAGATTCACCAACGGGTCTGAGCCTATCCCTTTCAACAGAGTCTTGTATCCATCGGCAGCAGTCAGCGCCACGTATGTGTTCAAGATTTGGGGTGTGAGGTCTATGGAATTGTCAATCGCGCCACGGGGGAAAGAAGGGGATTTACATTGATCCAGTTCAACACAATCGTGACCGGACATTTCTAAGGCGTTTATCGTTTTCTTGACCGCACGGATACATGCTGGGGATGCCTTTATTACGCCGTCTACCGCTAGTTAGACTAGAAGCTAGATCTTTAAGAGATTACACTTACCGCTTGTATAATATCCGAACCGCAACTTCGTGGGCAAGGCCACGTCCCGAAACGGAACAGGCGGCAAATTGTTGTAGGCTCCTGGAGCGCCAAATGATACCCGACACGCCAGCTCCAGATCATCCATGCATCTGCAACAATTATATGAGGCGACTTTGCATACAGTGTGAATCCCGGTTTTCTCACCTAGCCATTGGGCCACAAACACTTTTAATCCCATCGAATCCGGGGAAAGATTCTATGCGCGCAGGTGAACAACTTAAAGTGCAACCGCGAGAACCGAAACCGGATACATACCTTTTGCCCCGCAGTCAGAAATTCTCCCTACTCCTGGCTTGAGAGAATAAATGCCGCAGTAGGCAGCGGGAATCCGCAAGCTGCCTGCAATGTCAGAACCCAAACCTATGACTGATGCATCGAGAGATAGCATGCAAGCCTCGCCGCCGGAACTACCGCCGGAGGAGTAAGCTGCGTTGTAAGGGTTGCTTGTTCGGCCCCATATTGGGTTGTTGCATTCGTATGAATACATTGTTTGTGGAACGTTCGTTTTGACGAATGGAACGGCTCCGGCATCCAGCATGGATTGCACGAACTGGAAGGCAAAATCAAAATTCATTGCGAGCACTATGTGAGCTGACCTTACGTCCGCATTGGATTGGGCAGGTTTATCAATACAAGATATGAAACCAATGGTTGTGTCGTAGCCTTCAATGTCGTCTTGACTCATGTTAACTATAATCTGAGTAAACCACAACTTGTGACTGACATTGATCCTAAATTGTACTCAATTTCGACAAGAAAATAACATATGCCACCGGGTACGCACCTTTACGCTAATGGGTACGCCGTGTAGTGGACCCTTCAGGCGATTTGTTTTTTCGAACTCGACATCCAGTTCTTTTGCTCTTTTTCGACCGTATTCGAAAAGTACTGAACTTCCGTCGTGAGTAATGGAAGGCGGAATTCTGAAGTAACTTACCTTCTGTGATACAATTCGTTGCTGAATGCGCGACAAGAGATTGTGCAATGAATGCTTCCAGCACCTGAGATGCCGTCCACACTCCTCGTTCAATATTGGTGACAATCTCGTGAGCGGTGGATCGTGTAAAGAGGTTGGATGGATCTGGGTTATCTTGTGCCTCTTTTTTCAGCTCTTGGTCCCGAGTTTCTCGCTTTGCTGCAGCCATAGAGCTCTAGAGGATGTGGGTGAAGAAGAACGTCACTACCGAGGTCTTTGTCATCACATGCTTGCCATTGCTTGGTACTTACACTCCGGGGATCAATTTCTTTTTCGGGCAATTTCTTTTTCGGGCTCTTTTTGGCCACAAAAATCATTCTGTAATTTTGTGGTAGAAATGTATGTTTCTAGTTGCTTTTCCGCCGGACAAAAGTAAAAATTTTGACCTGGAGAAAGTCCCCCCATTTTCCTCAGATTCTTTCAGCCAGAAAAAGGGATCATTTTTTACAAAGAAAAATCATCTAGTAGAGGTAACCATGACGACACCCCTTTGGCCATTTTTTTCCTTTCAGAAAACACAAGCCTTTTACTTTGTGAAAGAATCTTGGGAAACGCGTCTACTTTCGCCAATTGGAAAACCTTGCCTTTATCCAGCCGAAAACTACGTAAAAATAGCATATTTACAAAAAATTACCACCCCTTCGGACCTCAGGCCTCAGAACGATTGTTACAGCCATTATCAAAAGTTTGTACGGGTGGAGCGCTCCGAGCGGAATGTCGTTGCTCGATTTGTGCTTAGGCGCTGTGGAGCCCAGTTCCACTGCTCCACACCTCGTCCCAACCTCCTTTAAAGTGTATTTGTCTCTCTACAACCACCCATGGCTCCCAATGAGTATATTTATGATGTGGAAAAATGTGTATATTCCAGGCAAAGAGTTTGGAGGGATTACGAAGAAGAGTTTAAGGAAAGTTACGCCGATGACATCCACTGCGTTTGCATCAACCGGCCCTAACCAGAGCTGCGGAGCTGCGCTTAGCCGACGGCTAGGTCGGCTGTTGATGAACTCCGTCGACGTCTGCGACTTGCGCGTGGGATTCGGACCCACTTTGGACCCACTCTAAATATGACTTGAACTTTATAGGAGAAACGGATTGGCACGAGCCGGTTCACAATAGTGTGAGCCTACACGTAGTACGCGACCAACAGCAAACCAACAGTCCATGGATCATTCTTCTCCGACCAGGGCACTGGAACCTCAGTCGAAAACGTACAATCGGTCCGAAGACTTCAAGGATAAGACCACTGGCAGACCCTTTTGAAGTTTATTTTATCTCAGATGTGTGGCATTTCTGTTGTGTGCAACCAGGCTAGTAGCGCGCCTCGCCCTCCAAATTCCGTCGTGGATGATCTTCAACGATCCCTGGAACTCATCAGGCACAGAGGTCCCGACGATACCGGGACATACATTTCTCCTGATGGAAGAGTTGGTACGTGTACACTACTTGCTCACTTAGTGGAGGTACAATTTGACTAATTCTGCGCTGACAGGCCTGGGTCATGTTCGGCTCTCCATAATCGATGTTGAACACGGCAAGCAGCCCCTAGCTGACGAAAGTGGGACTGTGCATTGTGTTGTCAACGGAGAAGTCTACGATTATGCGGTGATACGCGCTGAACTCGAAGCGAAAGGATCGAAATTCAATACGGACTCGGATTCCGAACTCGTTTTACATCTGTGAGTCATCGTACACATGGATATTGCTGTTTCCTTGAGCTTCCTAGTTATAAACATTACGGGATTGGGCTCACATCTCACCTGCGAGGCGAATTCGCGTTCGTTTTGTACGATGCAAAGCGCCACTTGGTTATGGCGGCGCGGGACAGATTCGGGATAAAACCGCTGTATTATACGCACGTCAACGGTCGACTCCTGCTCGCCAGTGAGATCAAGGCATTCCTGCCATTTGGATTCAAGGCCCGCTGGAATGTGGAGAGCATCTTTCACCAGGGGGAGTATGCAGACGATCGAACCATCTTCCAGGGTGTGTACAAGGTGCGTTGAATCCTTGCAGCGATATTCGTTGTTGTCTCAAAACAGAATCTAGCTTTCACCCGGACACTACTTGACGTACGATCGCCACGACCAGTTGAGGGTGGTAACATACTGGGACCACGCTTTTCCGACCCAGAAAATTGACGACGGCCGCGCCTGTTTTCCGATAGAAGATGCAATCACAACCGTCCGTCGACTCGTAGTGGATGCTGTTCGAATACGGCTCCGTTCGGACGTCCCGTTCGCGGTCAATCTGAGCGGAGGAATAGACAGTGCTGCAATAGCTGGAATTGCGTCCGCAGCGATGAAAGAAGCTAACCCGGAAGCGCGTCTTAACGTATTTACTTTGGCGTTTCCCGGTGTGTTGGTTCACTCAATCCGTGTCGCCGCCTGCTCAACTCTCTTTCAGATCGCGCAGATGTCGACGAGGCACCTGTCGCTCGTCGCATGGCAGAAAGCATAGGTGCTGTCATGCATACAGTCACGCCCACAGAGAAGGAGCTCGTAGACGAGTTCGAGACGTCCGTTTGGCACAGCGAGGCTCCGCTCATGTACCTCCACGGGGCAGGCAAAATTCTCTTGTCCAAAGCCGTCAGGGCAAAAGGTTTCAAGGCGTGTATATTTCAGCTCTTGATTTTATTATGCCAAGATCTCAGCTCACCATCAGGTTGTTCTTTCTGGTGAAGGCGCGGACGAGCTCTTCGGGGGATACAACTACCTTCTACCGGACTATCTTCGTCAACCCGATTCGTTGTCGGCACAAATGTTCGACTTTCCCCTACCCACTGAACTCGAGCGATACACCCTTCTCAAAGAAGTCTCGTTGCGACCTCGACTACAGGACCATGTCTCCTTGAGCGAATTATCCTTGGCTGATTCTCAGCTTGGAAGAGAAATGCTCGGAGGTCTTGTCACCCACAGAACAATAGGTATAACCGGCCCACCGAGCAATTTTTTCTTGCAGAGCGTCCTTGAGGAACACGCCAGCCCAGATATCGCCCGTTCCATTGCAGAATTCTTCAGGCCTCAAATCAGAGAGGAGATTGCTTCGGGACGTTGGCATTCACTCCACGGTGCGCTGGTACGTCGTTCACGAATAATGACGGGCAATTCTTTGATACAGATATCATCAGTATGTTGTGCAGAAGACTGCACTCGGGAACCTCATTTTAAACCACCTGGGCGATCGTCCAGAGATGGCGAATTCGGTAGAAGGTCGGCCACCATTTTTAGACCACAAGCTGGTGGAGTATGTGAATACGTTGCCGCCGTACGTCCAAGACGCGCCCAGGATCCCGCGTCTCTTGCTAAATGAGTTTGGCTCCAGGTCATTGAAGATTAGACCCTTCCTCTCGACTTCTTACTCGGACGGAACTCGTACCCGTTCCTGGAATTTTGTCGAGAAGTGGATTCTTCGACAGGCTATCCGGCCGTTCGTAACCGAAGAGATCGCTGATATAAAAAAATCTATGTACAACTCTCCGATACCGCGACCGACATCCATACTGGCGGGCGGCTCCACACCACTTCAAGCCCATCTGGCTTCACGGATTACCAAGAAGGCTGTTGAGGAGTTAGGCTTTCTTCGGTGGGATACCGTGGAAGCGACCCTTGTGGAATTCCTGGAAAGACCGGACTCTCCGGCTGACGGTGGCTTGGACCAGAATGCTCGACGGCTTCTGTTTGTCCTGAGTTTCATCGTTCTCCAAGAGAAATTTCAGATTCCGTGTGCCAGTAGTGCGTCCTAGCTAGATAATTACGTAGGTAGGTAGGTATATTTCGGCGCCGTCCCGTTAAGAAACACTGGCCGGGGCCCGTACCACATACATGGCGTCAGAATGTAGTATGCTACGGATACTATCCTTCTTCCACTGTCAGACTGGTGGAATAAGGTTGAGGATATAATATAGAAATGCCCTACGGGCAGACCTGGATCCTCCGGCCGCATTGCACTCAGTCTATTTTGTATGTCTCAATACCTGCCTTTGCAGTCAAGTAGCATTTGGGTCTTTACAAAGAAAATGCACTCCCAATTTATTTGGGTTTTTTTATTCACCATAACTTCGCGAAATGCAGCCCCGATGTTGACCAAATGTTGACACAGTGTCATCGTGCAATCATTCGGCGCTTCGCGCCTCACTCACGGACTCCTCCAAAAGACTCTGAAATTATTTGGTTTTATTCTGTAGCTCCATGCAATCGTCGTGCGCTCATTCGGCGCTTCGCGCCTCACTCGCGCACTCCTCCAAAAGATTCCGAATTTATTTGGTTCTTTACTCTGCAGCTCCATGCCGTGCGCTCATTCGGCGCTTCGCGCCTCACTCGTGCACTCCTCCAAGGTCCTTTTTATCCTTCCCGATGGAGACGGGAGTCGCCGAGCGAGACATCAGATACAATCCGGTATAGTCAGGTGCAATTCTGTACAATCAAGAGCAAGCAAATCGTGGGAATATTGGGAGCGATCGAGCCGGACAGACAATTATGTAGACCTGGATACCTCCGGATCCACGTAACCAGCGCGGCTTGGGTCAAGTTCGAGGTCCGCCGTGCTGATCTACGTCTCCCACATTTCAATTTAAGTTTGGACCCTCCCGATAAGTCACTCAAAATTATTCTCGGAAACACCGACCTGGTGGCGGATGTTCCGCAATACATAATCGTTTCACGGCGCTCCACATACAGTATAGGTTATTAAACATGCTTGATCATTTCTGGGGTGTTTCCGGCGACGGTGTCTGATGATCTTAAGTAAGTCCGAAAGGGGATCGGATCTGACGAAGACGAGATCGAATCTTAGCCCCGCTGCACAGCGCTGCACCGCCGGAAGCTTCTCCAGGATGATGTATTGCCGCGGTCCCGTTATGGCAACTTGAAGACCGTCTGGTCCTTTCTGATATCGCCGCGACCCGACAGCAACCCGCTCGAAAGGAACCGACGGTGAATCAAAGTAATCAAGCTATGACCCCAGGGACCTCAAGTGGCTAACGGGACGAGGCTGTGGCTCATTTATATATCTTCAAGTTGGACCCTTGGAGGATAGGCTCGTTAAAATCCCCTGAACATCTCAACAACTCGATATTAATGTCGGACTCCAACCCTCTCTCAAGCCTACCTAATGGCGTGGACATATCTTCGGTGGCCAATTCTATGTTTGTGGGGGTACTTCTTTCTCCCGTGTAGGAGGATTTTGCTGTGAAATACGAATCATGTCCCCAATGTTTATCTCAGGCTTTGGGGCATCACGGTATCGCAAACCTGGTCCTACTACAACTCGAACAAGGATGGCTGGCTGCTTCAGACTTTTGTGAGCCTCATTGATACCGTTGTTGCCGAAGTCGAAATTGATAATTATCCCTAGGTGGGAGTTCTTTTGTGAGTGTTTCGAACGAATAGCCGTCTCCGCGGTATGTCTCAGTTGTATATTACAGTGTTTTGGACACGGCAGCTACATGCCTGACTTCGGAAATGGCGCATGTTTACCTGGTGAGCTTTGTAGGTTTCGTGGCTTACTTTATTTACCCGCAGTCCTAGATTCAGAACTTCGGCAGTCTTGAGGCACTGTCAACGCTACCGACGTGAGTATCTCGGCATTCTAGCTCTGTGGCAATTTTATGTTACCCATATTAATAATTAAAAATTTTAGTTCAAGTATCGTTGAAGTCGCGGTCAATGTCTTCATTGTCTTTTTGTACGTACAGGCTTCATTCCTTCAGAACGATCTTTCTCAGGGGGCAACGGTGTGCAGGGTTGAATTATTCTTCGCTCGTCGGGTGTATTTACGTAAGCTCGTGTGCCTTCTTGCTTGGCCTACATGACAATCATCCTAATATTATACAGTTAATCGGCGCCAAATTTTCATGCCAGTCCTTATCGTATGCACATGCAATTTGTTAACCAAAATTCACCGCCCTGATGTTGTATTTACAGATTGTTTTTGCGGCTGCAGGACTTGGTAAGTGCCCATTCAAAATCATAAATCTTATCTTTATTCTCGTCAGTTTCTGGAATATGTGAGTCGTATTAAACCGGTGCCAGCAAGCTCAAACGCCCTCACTGGATGCTAGTAATTGTCGTTGATATATCTCAAAGCCCTGTGGTGCTCTCGTTGGCCACCCCACGTATGAAGGTAATAAATGCATGTTCGCAACATACTTCGTGATTCTCATTTAGTGGTTTCCCTGAAAGGTTCAGGTTGCTTTGACCAACACTTTTGAGGCCATATCTGACCTGCTGGCGACTTTTGCACTGTCATATGAATTTTACAAAAACAAAGGCGGAGTCAAGTCGTACGTGGACACGTTCACAAGCTATCATCCGACCCTTAATCCCCATATTCAGGACCAATACCCTTCTTGAGAAGGTTCGTAGCCAGCTGGGTGATCCGGTTGTGTCTTTTAAAAAATCAACAGTTACTGGGGTTTACTGTTGCCCGTGGTGGCCTCGTCACTGTGGCACAGTTTTTAACATTGGCTCTTTATGTGGCACAGCCCACGAAGCTGAACTGGTTTGTGCTGTGATCTTGACTTGCGGGAATTCAGCTCAAGTGGCTGCATAGGATGCCGGTTCATTTCATGCTAGGGAAATTGTGCCATATCACAATGGGTAAGTAATCCAATTTGCTAGAATTTGGCCTATCTTTAACCTGAGTCGTCAGTGGTAATGTAGGTTCCAGGTCCGACATTTTAAACGAAGCTTTACACCCTCATTCAGTCTCAACTCCCGTGATTCTATGCGTCCCAAAGGATCCATAATCAACGACAGCATGTTCACTGACTCAGCTCTCGGAGGGCGCCAGCTGGTGAATTCTGGCACACAGTTTCAGCTTAGGACCTTGGACTCATCCGTGCGTACCTTCTCTCAAGGTGGCCACGACGACTTGCTAAAAAAAGGAAAACAACCAGCGGCCCGAGGGAAAACCTGGACGTGAGTGAACTGAGTCTTGGCTTTTTTTCTCTTCTAGATGATGCCTTGTTTGTAGTGGCAAGTATCCACGTCCATCAAGAGCAAATTACCACCTACGACGAGCCGGTTCGTCCTCCCCCGTTTCTAAATTGGCGAATGATTTTCTTAATCTCATTACTGCGCAGAAGCACCAGGTTTGAAGGTTGTTGTTGGGTGCTTCGTCTTGAATGCTCCAAGTGCCCCTCTACGATTTTGTTTCGTTGATCATGCCATTCAATTATCATTCTGAATTGTTTCCTATTATTTTATTGTACTGGATTTGGTTTAGTCATCTAGACCGAGTAGCCTAAATTGATTTTTTTAAGAAATCTGGTGGTCAGGCCGAAATACTATCCCTCTACTTCTCGGACAAACAAGGTTATCTTGATCATTACTGGACCAATTTCCGAGATTTTGTCTTCATACATTCCTTAAGATATGATCTACGATATTTGTGCCAAAAACCTGGCCGTTATGTGCCCTGATCATTTGTTTAATAATTAAGAAGTTGGGGACTTTGCAATTTTTCTCTGTTTTCCCTGAAGTCATACCCATGAGATGAACATAAACATGCCAGGACGTGATTAGACTACAAATTTACCATATGATTATGTTTATGCAAAAATTCAGGGCTCTCGCAATAGCTGAAAATGTCAGTTTTCTCCGAGATATCCCTGACATGAGGCATGAGCGGCTTAGGGATATCAGAGGATAAGCAAAGGGAGGGAGATTCGGCCTGATGTGATGTGAGTGTGACATTCATCACTCTCCTCTTGCTGCATTGCGTCTGGACGACATCTCCGCATTCTCGCTCTCGTACCTACTTATACACATACCTCACATTATGTCCATGGGAAACCAACCTAACGGAGCTCCTCTGCCCCCTCCACGCATCCGTAGAATGTACATTTCCCAACTCATAATCAATGCCTTGAAAGGCCTACCGAGACACCTAAAAATCACGAAGAACAAGGATATCAACAATTGTAACACCTTAAGGAAGCTCAAAAACGCCGAGCATGCCACCGACCTGACCAAATTCCCTGACGCAGCATCGGACAAGGAATCTTTGATCACCATGTCGGCAGAGGCAGACATGTTGCCAGCGATGGTCTTCTCAGGCGTCCTGGCCAAACTCTCTCCAGCATCTGGGAATGTGCTGATCAAGACTCTGCCTTTCTTCAATGGCAAACGACCCAGGGAGGAGGAATTGGGCGTGCAGACACAGGCGAAAAAGATTTGGACAGAGATTGCTATACAGCCTGGTATGAGTCTCCTGGTTGTCTTCCACCACTACCTGCACGAGCTCCACACCCTTAACATTTACACTCCCCTCTCCCTCTTTACATCACCCAACCTCGAGAAGTTGAATGTGACGGCGTCCCTCGTGGAGACCATCAAATTAAATGCACCCAATCCCACCAAAAAACAATTGCGAGTTCTCAACATGGCTGCCTTTGAGGAGAAACACTTGAAGGAGAACAAGATGGATCACACACAATGGCACAAGGCCGTGTGCAGCTGTGTTGCCTTCATAGAGGAGGTTTGCGGCATTGCCAGCTTGGAGAGTGCGTGCTGGAACACTCACTTTGACTTTTTCGATAACACTGAGAAAGCAGAAGCAAATTTCATCGCCATCCTCGCCACCGACATCACCTTGCGAATGAAATACAACACCCTCCCTTTCACCTTCGACTGTGCATTCTACACCCGAGAACTGGACAAGGATATTTTTGAGACGAGGATCTTGGTCCTAGAGTCCAAGCTGGCGAGCAGGGGAAGACAAGGCTCAAACTACGGAGGAGAGGGCTCTCACGGCTCGCACTTGTCCTTGGGCCAATGGGGTCGCAGGGGCGGGGGCAGCAGGAATGGCGCCGGTGGAGGTCACAGAGGAGGCGCTGGAGGTGGCAGTCGCGGTGGCCCTCCCTTTCAAACAGGCAACGGGGGAGACGGCCTCGCCTCTGTTTGCCTCATATGTGCCAGACGGGGTCATGGATTCAAGAAGTGTGCCCAGCCCACTTACACAGACAACTCAGCGGTCTATTGCACAGCTTGCAGAAGTGACATATGCGCGTCACAATCTGGTGAAGCATTATGTTGGTCTTGGAATGCCAAAGGAAATGCCAATGGCTGCACCCACAAAGTCGTGCTTTGCTCCCATGCCTGCTGTTTCTGTGGGAGCAAGAACCACCACACTTTCCCCTGGGTGTGCAGACAGCTTCCCCCACCATGAACAGATGCAACGAGCAGCTGACCATTTCTTGGAATCTCTCTCCTTTCCCACTCCCATCAGATCTCCCATCCACAATGAAATATTCTATCAGATCGTAATCCCATACGACAGCTCTGCCATAGAGGTGTCTCTTGCGAAACACAGGCTCACTGATGCCTACCCCCTCTTGGTAAAAAAATTGCGCAATGGATTTCCCATGGGCAAATTCCCTCCTCTCGAAAGCACCATTCCCAATCACCCTTCTTGCAATGAATACAGTGTGTTCATAGATTCCTATCTTGAAGAAGAGGTCGCAGTTGGCAGGATGAGTGGGCCATTCCATCAAGAAGAAGCTGAAACCATCCTGAAGGGTTTCTTCCAGTGCTCGCCAATCATCATTTCGGCACAGCTGCAAGGACCCAATGAATCGGACAAGCTCCACCTTTGTCGTCATCTTTTGAAGGTGGACAGAGACCACCCATCGACAAACACGTTCATTGAAAAGGAGAAGTTTTCGACGAAATTCAGCTCTGTGGCACAGGTCACAGAAATAGTGAGTCCTTCATTCTAAGGTAGTCGCCAGTCACTATCATCGAGGTCACGTGACCCAAACGTGATAGTGATTAAGCTCCGGCAACGAAACACTTGGACACAAAGTAAAACCAGGAAAAGGTGTATTTGGGTGCCCTCTAGAGATCCCTGGTTTCAGATTTTTAAAATACCTCAAATTCATGGAGCAGTATAATATTTTTCCATCCCATTTTTTTTGAGTACAGAAATGACTGTTTTGTCGATTGGGCGCATTTTAATTTCTAGAGGCCGAAATTTTGCTGCTTATGTAATGTTCCCATGCGCCATATATGGTAGCACCTGCTCAATAAAGCACCTTTCCACGCATGCAATGGCATTATAATTCCTCCCATCTTGGGTGCCAGAACCTTACTTCAGTTTTGCAAATTTCTCCTGATATCCCTATTGAAAAATTCTTGGTTATATAATGGTCCAAAAAATTTTGACCTCCAGAACATCGAAAATGAGTGATTTCCGGCATGTTGTGTTTTGAGCTCCGACATTTTTGCCGCATTATGTGTGACATGTCACGCTCACATGGGGTTGATGGAAGTGACTGACGCCTACCTTATGTTCCCTCATTCCCACCCTGCCCGAGAGCATCACGCACACCATGCCTGCACCCACGGCATGAGCCTAGGGCATGTGTTTTTCCATGCCCATGCACATTTCTCCCGCAAGGGATCATTTCTGTGGTGTGCGGCCAGGACATGTATTCATGCACGAGTGAGCACATAGGCACACAACATGTCCTTACCCACGCCATGACACCGGGTACATGTTCCACATGTATACATCAATACAACGCTCGTTGTCGTAGGGGCAGCTGTCACAAGGTGTCATGACACGGAGGCCTCCCCACCATTGTACTGGGCTGTCCCAACCTCATTCCCCGCATTTCACCTGTCCTTTCCTGATGCTGTTGCGCAGATTGCAAACGCCCCCCTGGGTACGCAGGCAATGATACTTGACATTGTAAAATTCCACCGCACATGCCCAATCTTACCAGAACTGGCCCTCAAGCTTTTCATCTACGTGATTGAGGAGTTGGGGCTCCACAATGTGTACCTCCTCATTCGTTCAGATAACCAAGGGGTTATAGGTGCCTTTGACAAAGGCAGAAGTCGTACCTTCGAGGTAAACCTATCCATTCGGCATTCTGCCTATGTACTGGCCACGAAGAACATTACGCTAGAAAAACGATACATAGAGTCTGTGAAGAACCCGGCAGATCCAATCTCATGAGGAGATTTGGGTAGCTGCGCGTCACACTTGCGTTCCTCTTTCACGTTACCACACAACCTCGTACCATTCCATGCTCATATTTAAGTCCGTACATATGTTTCATTCCCATCTGTTCGTGTTAAACTTTGCATACGGGCAGATTCAAGCAATAGGAAGTCCTGAACCCTGCTTCGGTCCAATCGGCAGAAACCACTTGCACACCAACGACAGCCCCCACGCAAAACCCTTCCCCTACACCGGCATATGAGCCATATGGCTTGCGTAGGGCATTCAAACTACCACCTGAGTGTCTTCCCACACCCATTCCATGTGCTCCCCCAGCATCCCAATCACTTCCCATCCCGACAATGTTACAACTTGCCCCAGCTGTCAGCAAGAGAGCACGGAAACCCTGCGCAGGTTGTGCAACGAGCTGAGACCCCATGTCGCAGCCTTGGATCGACTCTGCACTTGGAACTCTCCATACAGCCAGGAACACAACATCAAATTTAGAAACCTCTTCCCAGAAGATGTCAACAAAACTTATGCCACCTTATTTGCCTCCTTCGCACCTGAAACTCACTCCAACTACACTGCCGGCCTCCTCAGATTCCACCAATTTTGTGACAGGCACAAAATCTCAGACTCAGAGCACATGCACATGTCTGCCTCACACCTCTCGTGGTGTTCATAGCAGAGCATGTTGGTTCCGTTGGAGGAAGGACTGTAAAATTGTGGATGTTGGGTATAAAGGCTTGGCACAATGTCAACGCTGCCCTGTGGGATGGTGAAGACTGATGGGTCAAGCTAGCGAGGTGTATGGCCAACAAACAGGGCTCGGCCTTCAAACACCCAATGTGGGCCCATTATCATTGTGCACATGATTGCGCTCAGATCCACGCTTGACACCACCAAACCCTTTGATGCGGCGACCTGGTTGATGGCAATGGCTGCTTTCTGGGGATGCAGATGGCTTAGGGAGCTCACACCTACCATGATACCAGAGGCGTGACCGCTCAACACATCACACCAAATGCACAGAGCTCCGCAACTACCATTCCCCTCCCTTAGACCAAATCCATGGGAGAGCATGGGGGCATGCTCACACTCACGGGGTGGGCAGACGACCTCTGTCCCGAGAAGGCTTTCGCTAACCACCTCCTTGTTAACGCCCAGGTTCTGGAGGACACCCCTCTATTTGCTTTTGACACCGGTGGAGGGAAATGGAGTCCCATGACAAAGGGCTCATTTATGCGCCGATGCTTTGACATTTGAAAAGCCGCTGAAACGGTGCCTCTGGCTATGCCTATGAAATATGACTTGCTCTGCTAATGCACAAAACAACCACACAACACACGCACACACTTAATGCACAACCAAGGTGAACTGAGTTTGGGGTCTTGTCGTAGTATGTAACTAAGATTGAATTCTCTGACTTTGAGTTGGAAACTTGCACTCTGAAGTCTAATAGACTCAAAAGAGGTCCTTCAGCAGTGTAACTGACTGAGTTGTCCACCTAAGTACCGAGGTAAATAGGGTATTTGGATAGTTTTAGGGTTCTGCAGAGCTAATTATAGCCAGCAGAGGGTTCTGCGGGGGCAGCTGTATGTCCCTGTGGTGGGTATATGGTGCTGAACCAAACTCTCTAATGAGACGTTCAAACAGTGGACTCTGGCTTTGTTACCAAAGTACCTTTGGGGCACTGACACCGCTATGATGAGCCTGACAGTGGACTTGGGCTTCATTACCCAAGTGCCTTTGGGGCAAAGTCACAACCGCAATGGGCTTGACAATGGACTCTGGCTTCGTTACCAAAGTGCCTTTGGGGCAAAGTTCTCACTCAAAGAGGTTGAACAATGGACTTGGGCTTTGCTACCTAGTACCTTTAGGTTTCGTATGTGGACACCTCTTACAGTGAACAACGTGAGCTTAGTTGCCTTAAAGCTAAACAAAGAGCCAACAACCAAATCTCTGTTAATGAGCAACTACAAACGAAAGATTGTATGATAACAAATCTCTGCAAAGCCAACCAGAGAACACCAATGCTATATAAGCAAGCTTTAGACCGTAGTCACAGCAGTACTGGGGGCAAGGATGAACTGAGGCATTGCAGGTTCTGGCAGGTCTTTTATACTACTTCTGATAAATAAATGATAAACTGATAATGACTAAATGAGTAGGGATATTTGATATGCGGCAGCCATGTAAACAGATGCTGAGTTGCTTGGTGAGATTCTGAAGCCGAAAGAGTCATCTTGTTTGACTCGTCAACCTATAAAGGGTATATTTGAATTGCCCATGGAGCTGCCGACACAATTCGTGTATTGCCATCCTGACGTTTCCTGCCGGCCTGGTTGGTAAGTGTACCAAGCCCTGATAAGCAATGGCTGCTAAGTGGGTCTGTGGAGCCATCTGTCCACGCATATGCTATGTCCCAATCTGGTTTCCTGCACTAGATCCGAAATAGATCGATCGTGCTTGTCTTTGTTGTCTGATCTGAGCGCGTCTGTCTCATCACGTGTGGTCTAGGCCCTGCTAGGTATCAACTGTGTTCGATCCTCGCAGTTTGCAATCATTATGAATAAGATAAATCCAGCTGGACATGGAACTATGGGTCCGTTGAGACGGCGGGTCTGCGCCTAGGCGTGTAAACCAGCTATTTTGTTGCTCCTAGGAACGGCTTACCTTCCTAGGAACATCTATAAGGGAACAGTCACCATTCCTAGGGACCCTGTTCGGTGATATACAATTAGAGTCAGAGTGAGCTCCGAGCAACTGATTGAGTGTTAATGATACAAGAGGTCTGGAATAGTGTATGTACGTGGGATTCTTGGCTCTTCCCAAATGGGAGTCGGGATTGCTGTCATATACTAGGAAGCACTGTCTGATTCAGTCCATAACCTATATATAGGGGCGGATTGCGCGGCGAAGTTAGACACCATACCAAGGAGATATGCCAAAGCCCAAGGCAGACAACGAGGATTATATCTGGAAACAACCCAAGAGACTGCACGGTTGAGGTTTATGGCACGGTGTTGGCCCTAAATAGGATAATTATCTTCCCTAGGGGACATTGTACACACAGATAATTGCATGCCTAGGATGGTCAACCATCCTAGGAGCAGTAATTACTATTACGACTGAGTGGCGCACCCTACCTAGGGTTACTTCCAACAAAGTACGAACCACCAGGCATAGCCCACGGGACCTGGCTATAGGTCTAGAACACACGTGACACACGCATCACGTTGCAAAGGCAAATACAAAGACAAAGCAACCTTATTTAGAATACATATGGAAGCTGGCTACGAGAGAGATATACCCGAGCATGCTGCGTGGCTAGTCGGCGCCACGGCATGGCTGAGCAACGACGAGATGACACAAGGCTTGGTGTTATAAACCAAGCCACACCAAAACATCCTCACGGCGGCATACGCGTCGGCGCGGCCGTCCCTAGGATAAATCAAATATACCCAATATGACTCCTAGGAGTCATTGCGATGACTGTTTCGGCAGTTTCAGCTACAAATCATGGCAGCATAATCGGCTGTCTCTCCGAATTTCCAATACTCTCTACTCAGTTACTCATTTCGTATTATTTCTGTTTACTCATATCTCACTGTCATGTATTCTCAAATTAGTATAAAACCCCAGCTAGATCCTGCGGTTCAGGAGCATATCACGCCCCAGTATTGCCTAGACTTTGGTCGCAGCATTGCTTGTCAAGGCATTGGTAGACTCTTGGATTGGCCGCAGAGATTTGTTGATATAAAACATCTCATCTCTTCTGTATCTGTTCAATATAAGACCTTTGATTGTTGGCTACCTTCAAAAGCTTTAAGTACCAAGCTCGCTTGTAGCTGCAGCTGCTAGCGCAAAGGTACCTCGGTTTGTATACTGAGGTCTGCTGTTGGAACTCCATGAATTGGTGTGGTCGCAGTACCCTAAAGGTACCTTGGTTTGTATACCCAGGTCTATTGTTGGAATCATATGAATTGGTGCAGTCGCAGTACAAAGGTACCTCAGTGCCTGAGAGCCGAGGTCTATTGTTGGCATTCTACGAATTGGTAGCATCGCAATACCGTCTAAAAGGTACCTGTCATTTGTACACACAGGTCGTCTGTTGGAACTCCACCAATCGGTGTGGTTGCAGTCCCCTATACCCACTCCTAGTGATTGCAGTAGCATCCTAGGGAGTAAAGCCCGTTCCTAGGAACACATAAAACCCATATAAACCCCGTTGCTTCGGTAACTTGGTAGCCCATTTCAGTTGTTTATCAACTATTGTTGCCTCCCACAAGTCCTAGACAGACTCTGAAGTTCAATTCATCCAAATATCAATAGTGTTGATTCAATCTTAGTCGTATACTGCGGTGTAGACCTGAACTCAAGTCCGCACTGTGTGTTGTGTGTGTGTTGGTTGGTTGGTTTGGTGTTTTGCATCACTCTATATCAGTCCTAGCATAGGCCGTGCTCGAGTGCACCGTTTCAGCGCCTCAAAGGGCTTGCTCAGAGGAACCTCTTCAAGTCTTAACGAAGACTTACCAAAACGAGCCACATCACACAAAGACACAAGCCCCCCCCTGCCCCTTGACCTCCCATAGCTGGTCATTTAGTCCTATACACTGTGGTTGTGTGGGCCAGGAAATCTGTGATGAATATTGTATTTGTCATTGCCTCGCACCTTGGTGCAAGGAAGAACATCCAGAGGAGATGCCTAGATGTAAGGAACCCTCCACGTACCTAGGGTATCATTCCTACTTGACTCGAAACACATGCACAGAAGTCAATGTTGAGATGCACTGTCTGTTATCTAATCTAGTCACATGTACATTATGTAAACACCAGTGCATAAATGAGATCTTATCTACACTTACCTTTTACCTTTGCCTTGCCTGGCTGAACTCCTTCTCGTTGAGCCTCTCTGAGCCATGACATAACCAGGCGCTGGGTAACATCTTTATCCTTTAAATAGATCTTTACTAATGTGTGTCTAGAGCATGTATACTTGTTCAGAGTACCAGCTGAGCCTAGCTCAAATATACATCTGATACTTGTCTCTTTCAGATTTCCAAAGAGATAGAGGTTCACCATACGAGAGAAAGGATTTCTTACTCTCAGTGAATCCTTGAGAAGTAGACCATATATGTATATAGGGTCCCTGTGGAAAAAAACCACCAAGTAAACTTGGAGAGAAACACTAGGCAGAGTCAGAACTAATGTTGCCGCAACTTCCGACTCGGCCGTGCGAAGTCGACTCGGGGAAGTCGATTTGAGTCGAGTCAAGCCGAGTCGTTCTAATGACTCTGCCACGACTTCGAAGTCAGTGGAAGTCGACTCAAGTCAACTTGAGTGACTTGAGTTGGGGGTATTTTAGGAAATGTTCCTTTTCATGGATAACCACGATTGGAGGCAATTTCTAATTTTTTTTCTGGGTGATTGTGATACGTGTGATGCAACGTCACATGTGTGACGTTCGTGTCACAGATGCGGTATTTTGTATTTCTATCAAGTTTCTGCACATCATTGGACCCCGAAAAGTCATGAAAATTTGTTTTTTGCTATATAAATGGATACATGTGCATCAAACCCCCATAATAGCAATGGGAACCCGGAATGGCGATGAAATAAATGATCTTTTATTGATCCCATGTAAACACCAGTCAAGTTCAATGGATATACCTACAGTACTCCTATTTGATGAGGTGGTAGTTTTAGCCAAATTCAAAAATATTGTTTAACTTGGCTGACTCAAGTCGACTTGAAGTCACTCCGAGTCGACTTCGTTAGACGGAGTTGAGTTGAGTTGAGTCAAATTTCAAGTTGAGTCGACTCGGCAAGTTGTGACTCAACTTTTTGAGTCGCGGCAACATTAGTCAGAACCAAGTAAACAGAACCCAGGTATGTATTTCAGAGAAGTAGCCAGCTAAGTGAGAGTGTAGAGAGCAAGAAGATAAGGTGATGTAATCAGGTCATGTGAGTGATGGGTAAGTAGATGTGTCAGGTTTACACCCTGACACTTTGGTAGTTACTAGAAATATTACTTGCTGGGATTCTTGTTATCTGATTTTCCGTAAGACTTGTCGGAGCCTTACACTAGACCACAATTACTCCCCTATAGATAGTACAGTGCATATACCTCAATGATTTTTCATCTGCAGATGAATATTTTGCAAATATGATTGATTTTATTTTTATGTGACACTGAGTGGTGACATGTCGGAAAAATATAAATAGCCTTATAAGCCGGCCGCCTTATCATGACATAGTAAGGCACTTAAAAGGCACCGGGCAGCCTTATACAGCAGTTATTCGGCTCCCAACCACATTATTTTGGCATCATAATCAGCGCAAAATCCACGCCTCCCGACGCCCTTGCTCCTCGCACCACTGCTTCTCGCTGCGGCGCCCTGTCGCCTTCCGGTGCTTTACCCTCCTTCAACTAGCCCTCTGTGCAGTGATACGCACTCTTCGAGATCATCACATGTCGTCTAGAACGTGTTGGGCCTGGCCACTGATTTTTTTGTGCTGGTGGTCGGGGAGAGCGCAGAAGAACAACAGCACACAATAAGGAGTCAATATCGCGATGTTCTACCTTTGCATCATTGTTGTGTACATGCCTCTGCGCTTGCACTATGACATGGACCCATGACTCTGAAGCTGCAGAGGTGAATATGCGCCCATGTTGCATGTGCTGCTGTATTGTACAATGGTCTTCGGCGCAAATATAGGACAGAAGGGAATGCAACAGATCCGGAATTGCACACAACCACGTACACCCTTACTTTATTTACCTTCTAACGGTGTTATCCAGCCCTCCACGGGCACCCGCGACAATCTGCAGTGCTGTTATATACCGAGCCGAAGGGGGACTGTAACCGGACTCGTGGTGTGATGTGGACTGCGGGGCTGCTATGTGGAGTTTTATTCAATTGGCAGCTGGTTCATCCAAAGGGGTGTTAAGGATAGATAGTGGTTGGTTGGTAGGACAGGAATGCGCGATTTGTTGTAAGGGAATGGTTATTTGAGGTGGTGATTCAAATTGATCAGTAAAAATAGGTGTGGGCGAAAATATACCATCTCCAAGCTAGCAATCCACTGATCTGCTACTTGTCACTATCCAGGGATCCTGCTGTCGCCTCACTTCGAATTTCCCCTAATGAATGTTCGTAGTTGGTGAACCGGTACAAGCCAAGGGGCTGTGTCCAAAGAAATTCCCTGACGTCAACTACGTTCTTCGTTTAGGCGTGCAGTTACGCTCGCCTGTAACCAGAGGTCACTGTAGATGATTTGCCAAAGTCCTTTATCATGTTCCCACTTCTACAGGGCACTGGGCTCGTGAAGGAAGGTGTGTGTGTGTGTCAGAGAGGGTGAGTTCATGCAAGCTTATTTCTTAAGCTGCAAAAAGAAGGGTGTTAGTTGATGAGATGCTGTGGGAAAATTTGTGTGTGGTGTGTGTGGCCAATTGATTATTGAGATGGTGTGTGTGGTACCAAGGGATGAACTAGGTAGCGGGGGAAGTACACCGTTTATTGCTGACTACTGTCCTACATTCCTATGCTTTTTATACCTTTCCTGCCTGGTCCTCAGTACCGTAAATGCAGGGGGAGCTGAGCGGAACCATTGTTTCAAGTGTGGCAGGACCGATAGCTTATTTCGCATTGGGATTGCAAACCGAGTTTGGTGTTTATCGAGTGGTTCAAAGTCCGAGTTCCTGGATTGCGGGTCCGAGTCCTTGCTGGCAGCGTGGTCATGGTGTGGTGGAAGGTGATGACAGTCCGCAGGCACACGTCGTCCAAGGTCGTAGTGCGAATACAATAATTTGAAGTGGAGACGCGGTTGTCCTAAAGTGGCCATGGGATGTATGAATCCAGATTGGGCATAGAAGCGAGATTGTGAATAAGGCTTGGATGGGAGATGGTGCATTGTGCATGGTGTAGCGCATGTGGGAGCTCCACAGCGGATGAGAGTATCGGTGTTTGGAGGGAATACCAGAGTCGGAGTTCAGAGTACAACAAGGTTAGTGCGCAGTCACCACAGTAAGCTAAGGGTGTGCAAACTACCTGGGCTGGTGAGACAGAGTACAGAACAGAGTTCGGAGGACCGGAGTTGAGCGGAGGTCGGAACAACTCAGAGCAAAGCAGAATGCAAAGCAACGTCAATAATCAAACTGAAGTACATGGACGTAAGTATCGTAACTTTTATAGTAAAGTATGTTATTGTAATCCTAAGTAAAGTAAAGAAGTGTTAAGACAATAAACATGATATATAAATAGAATAGAAGGTAAGAAGTCAAAGTTAAACAATAATGAAGAAGTAAGAATATCGGATAAACAGGAAACACTCAGTAAACCTTCATTGTGTAAAAACCCAGAGAGCTGAGGTTCCACCAATCAAGTCCGCTATTGGAGGACCGGAGTTGCGGAGTTGCAGAGAAGTAGGTCGGCTGCACAAATATAACAGGTGCACCATCTGCTGCTCGTGTTCCAGCGAGCAGCATAGTGGAATTCACCTGCCCTGCGAAACTACAGACTATTCCCACGGCTGTCAGGAATAGCCTGGTCGTGGGCTTCACAAAGTGGCTGCGAGGCTCGAAGGGGTGCGTATCTTTTCACACCTCATCTGTCCCAGATTTGACGAAGTGCCTTCGCTGACCGCACACCACGCTGCAGCTGCAACTGCGTCTCCTCGTGCCCTCCCCTCGCGCTGTATCTGTATCTGCGCCTCAACAACCATGTGGCTGACAACACTCATCGCACGCAATCTCAGTCTAGGGACCAACAAGTGCATTCCTCATCTTCGCTTGTTCACACTAACTGATGCCTTGAATCAGCTTTAACAAGATCTGCAATGCCCAATTACGCACACAACAAGAATTCGTGCCAGGATGTCCACCTTGAAGCACAAGCCAGTGCCCAGGCACGTCTGCCGTTGCCGCCCCATCCACTTCCACCGCCGCTGCCCACGCCCCTGCCTCCATATAATTTGAATCCCACACCCAAGGCCCTGCTAATGCTAGCGCCGACTTGGGCAGAAAGTGAAGCAGATAATTGCCTCTGTAGACCCCCCATCGATGCTCTGCGTTAACCGCCCTCGCACAAATACGTCCCTGCTCAGGCTTGCCCACAATAGTGATCTTGCCAGCGCCATCTTGAGTGTCTCACATATGGAGAACAAGTTCAACAAGCACTTCAGCTGCCTGTGGGTGTTGCCCAATGAGGAGCCGTTTACGGACCAGTTCCAGTGGTGCGTTGTCGCCTGTGCACACATCGCAGCTGGTTACGACGTGCCACAGGGACATGACCAGCCTCGCACGGGATGCAGTGTCTGTTGGGCTGGTCTCAAAGGAGCACTGGTTCCAGACTGTGACGAGGACTGAGCGTGCACGGGGTGGCAACAAGATGATCATCTCACTGAGTGCCCCAAACCCAAACCCATCCCACCCAAAGGCCAGATGTCGAATATGTCTTCGACATGGCGAAGTGGGAATCAGCGGCTCCCATTCATATGAAGATAGTGTGACACCTGGGAAAGAGGATAAGTACCTATCCTTTCTTGCTTGCTAAGTAACAGCTTCTGCGCAAAATTGGAACTCGGAGAACAGTGTGAGAACATCGTATCAGGATCCTCTCTGTTTGCACTTAGAGGATGTGCATCTTCTCGTGTCTTTCTAACCAGTGCCCATTGCTGATGTCTCAATCCTGAGAAATCTATGGTGTGTTGTTCATCTGCTACCAAATTGTCACAAAATATCATATATCAGATAGTGTCCTGTATATCCTCTCTGCCTATCTGATTCAGCCCCAGGTATCACAACATTTGCAGGTTGTGAGTATTTCTATTTGTTTTCAATCAATTCTAATACCGCCCACCTGCAGATTCAATTCCAGTGTACGCCGTCCCTGGTGCCTGTACTGGCCCACCCAATTCTTCTTCCAACACACCCTACTCCAACCGTAGCGATAATACTTGGATAATACTGCGTTTGGGGTATCGAGTGGACAAGAATGAGCTGAGCACCTAAGTATCCATTGATTTAAAAGTATATCCACCTTGTTTCTCACCTATGCAACCTATGCAATCACTAACATGTTGTGTACGTCAGGTCCACTTCTGACTCGCAACATCCACCCACTGAGTCAGCAGGGATGGTACTTGTTGTCGTCCGATAATTGGATATCCATCAGAAACATTGGTGCATGTTCAAGCAGATCAAATTCCGCGTTGCACTTTTCACCGCACCGTTCTAACATTAGGAATGCCCTGCGAGCGGTTCATCTGAGCACAACCCACAGGGTCCACCTCAATCATGGACCCGGTGATCCGCCTTGCAAGCACGATGAACCCTGGTTGCAGGAGGGCATAACCGCAGCTCGTACAACTGTGATGCTTCACTACAGCCCACTCTCCCATCGGGGCTCAGAAGGAGGGCAGTGATTACAAAACAGATATAGTTGATTTAATTGTGGTATCAGTTTTATAATACACTTGTCACTTGGTTCTCTCATTTTTGATACTCTGTTCATTGGTATATATCCCAAAGTCTTATTGTAGTCATCTACACATTGCTCACAGAAGGCGAGATATGTCCCCACACATCAAACTCAATAAGACAACTGTTCCACGTGACCTCCGGGGCCTCCGGTGCATTGTTCTATAGGCAATAAAATTGTAAACATGCGCATGAGCCCGCTAAAAAAAACGGAATAAAGTACTCTAAATTCTCTAATATATGCCATTAAAGGAATGGGATTGCTCAGAGCTACACAATATTTACAGTGGCGCTGTCTGTACAAGAGAAAGTTGGGGATGAGAGGGGGATGTTTTGAAGAAAATGTACACGTTCAGACGTGTCAGCACGCGTATCTTGATCAAGGAAGAGGATATGGATGATGAGGGTAGGTATATGAGAGAAAATCAGGGTAGGGAAGGGCTCATGCGGGTGTGCCACCGAGATTCAAGCTCCTAAACCTCCCTCAAAGCAGGAGATATCAGAGGGGGCTAGAGGGGGGAATGATGGGGGGCTCAATGGAGGGTGAGGGGTGGTCTATGCTGGATGAAAGAGAGGGCAGTAGTAGCGAGGTCATTTTGGTAAGAGGAAAGAGATGAATTGACGGGACAAACAACTGCTCACAAGGCTCCGGAGCTCTGGAGGTCACGTTTTGTTGTTATCATATTCGGTTTGATCTGTGGGGACAAATCTCAAAGGCTATTGCTCACACAAAAGCGCAGAGACTCAATGCTGAATTTATTTATTTATTGTGCCTGTGAGCCATGCCTATCCCATATATTGAATGCATAGACATAACCATTATGGATACTACGGTGTAACTGTTATATTGCTTTGTACCAAATTTTGTGTAATACCAAGAGGTCGCTGGTTCGACTCACTAAAAAGCCTCCCGTTTCTGTAATCAATAAATAGCTTGTAGCCATTAGATAAATATGTATACCCACTTAGGAATTCAATACTAGGAAGTCAATAGAAACCATTAGATTTTTCCTTACCGTGACCCCTCACATTATAAGGCATTATAAGGCGGCCAACCTTATAAGATAACACCAACTTACACAATTGCTTTGCCTTATCAGGCTCTGATAATACGGCCTCGGCCTTGGGGCCTGATCAGGTCTGTTCAGCGCTTATTGGCTTCCGGCAGTTTCTCTGACACACTTTGTTGTCTTGCTCTCTCCTTATCTCATGACACCATGTTGTATCCGGATCCATGGGGCCCTACACTGCCATGCATCCCCAACTATTGGCCTGCACCCAACACTTTCATACCAAACAAGACTTCATCTAAGAAGGCACCTACCTAACTTCCCACCAAGGCTCTGTGCAGAGTGTGCAGCAGCCCATCTTGAGGAAGCAGCCATGCAGGCTGAAGAAACTGTTCATCAGATCACTGAGTATGCAGAGCAGACATTTGTGATGGCATGAGAAGCAGAGGCAGCTGTACGTCAGATTTCTGTGCATGCCAAAATGGGTTTTTGGGTTCCTGCAGAATGCCGGATCAGCAGCTCACCTCATGGGCCAGGAAGCAGAGTGTGTCATGGAGATTATGACTGCAACTAGTGTCACAGCTGTGGGTATGTTCCCATTCCATGCCTTCAATGCCGCTACCAACGATCGCCTGGCCACAGACGCAACAGCCCAAGCAAATGCCCTCACAACACAGATGGATGCACTGATCATGGATGACAACATCATAACAGGGTGAATGACCACTGGCAAGTTGTTTCATTTCAAGTTTATACATTTGCTCATTTCATTGAAGGCAGGATGCTCTTTCTTAAATTTTCTTACACTTTGTATGTTTACATAGCATCAGGAAAACCCTCCTTTTCAGATTTGGCCAAGTTGTGAGAATTTGGCGAAGCTGCACTAAGCAAAGTCAAGTGGTATAAGCGATGCCAAACGACTCAAATAAGACCAGATTCTTCCAGATTCATCCAACTCCAGACTGTTGATTCCAGTGCTCTGTAACAGCTTTCAAAAATCCTCCAGCTTCTCTCAATGTTGTGTTTGTTGTGAGGCAAGGCCTTAGGGTATCATTGATTCAGTGCTATTAACATCAACATTGTCATTTTGCTGGCGGGATAGCTGAGACCTGTCAACCGTGAGAGTCCGAACAAGTCTGATGGTGAACAAGCCCAAAGGCAAGCACTGGAGGAGCCAATTTACAAGGTAGATACTTGGGTAGGTAAAATTACAGGGCATGGCCCTGTTTAGGAACACCAGTTCTGGAAAGTATCCTTGTGAATACAGGCATTTATGTACAAAGATGGAGAGCATGAAAACTTGGTGAAGTCGAAGTCAAGCAAGGGTTCTTAGGCGAGGGTTGATGGAGGTAAGTCACGTTTGCTACATAACATTCGAAAAAAACAAGCCCACACTCTCTCTCTTCTTCCTTTCCTTCTCCCACCATTGTCTTACCTCCTCCTCCTCCCTTCCACCATATACCTTCACAACAATCATCCAGGAGGTCACCGGTGCAAACCCCTACATTGATATCCATGTTCTACTGACCATTTTCTTGACCATGACCTCAAGATGCATGCTATGCAATGGTGACATGTACTCTGGGGACTAGGCTAGTTGTGGTGTGGTGTGTCTCATGTCACAATATGTTATTCCTGACCAGATATCTGACCAGCTTTGCAGATGAATGTCAGGTGCACTCACTCGGATTTATGTTCATTTATTCTTCTCTCTGTGCCTTCTCCTGCTCTAATAACTCACCAGGCAGCACATCAAGCTGCACCAGTCCCTCAGCCCATGCAGCTGGGACAGCTCATACACATGTGATATGTTTCAACTGGGTATGTTGGGATGGTTCTCTCCCAATCAGTGTTAACGTCTGTATATTATGAAAGCACAGCTCACACAGCTCTCCAGCTGTGTCTGTGATGCCTGCATCAGCCCATCAACAGAGTTACTTTGTTTCCATGTCAGCGTCACAGTGCAGGTTACAGTCTTCTGTAATGGTATGTACTATGTCTATTTCCCTTTTGTATTCACTCTGATTTGTTCAACTTTAGATTCACAGCGACAATCCCTGAGGCTGCATGTACAAGGTCTTGTGGGCCTGGGTGGAACTGCCAGGGTGGTTTGGGTACTTACTTTTACATAACATCCTTGTAAATATATGTAGTCCAATATATCTGTCTTTGTGCTTTTTCTTGTGTATTAAGTTGTCTCATAATGTACTTAAAAGGGCCTAAATGGTGTCTAAATCGGCCCAAATTTGTCAAAATCTGTAAATGCACGATCGAGTTTGTACAATTGTCACAATTTAGCATTAGTGTTGGTTTGGTCAAAATTTGGTCAAAATTCGAACAAATTGTCCAAATCCAACCAGATTGTCACAGATTCAGAAAAGAAGGTTTTCCTGATGAGATATTTTGTGTACAAATTTATTTCCCTTTGCTTGTGAAGTCCTACTTGAGTCATTGAGAGTTTTTAAAACTCAAGACATGCACTCAAATGAACATGAATGCCTTGAAGTGAAAGCATCCAAAGACTTGAAAAGTGTGAAATAAAATAAAAAATGCAGAATTGAACATTTGATCAAGGGGCAAAACTTGACCTATATGGTCTTATGGTTGGGCCCACAGCTGCGGTTTTGTCTAAATACAGCAGGCAGTGGTGCCTACCACTCAACCATATAGGTGAGATAGTCTAACAAAAGCGAGCCTCATACCCCTATTTTCAGTGACATTTTTATATATATATTACTTATTTTTACATCTTTTACTCATGCTCCTTCTTCCTCCTGCTGTCAACACATACACCAACATAAATGCATTAAATGGTATCACTGCCTAAACACCAATACTCCCATGGCACCTGTCACAACTGAAGCTACCACCTTCGCCTCTTGTCACCCTAGCAAACAGGTCCAAAAATTGTGTGGAAGGCTACACCAACATAAATTAAAGCAGCAGGCCCTCTTTGAGGATATTGACATCTTCTTTGAGCACCTTGAAGCTCATAGCCAGGACCTTGCTGTTAAGCATGGGTGCACCCTCCAATACATGAAGCAGCTCCTCACCAGCCCCAGTCTGTACAAGCTGAAGTGCAAGATCAACATGCACAATACAATTGTGCACAATTTTCACTTGAGGGCAAAAGCTGGTACATTGTGTTTTTTGTCTCATGCCCAACTTCCAACTTACTTTTCACAGAGGGGGGGAAACTCAACCTTGAGGAGCTGAGAGCATTGGCAGACAAAGTTGTGCTTGAGCCTAGCTCCACTGAAGAGGAGGCTCAGCTCCAGAAGCAGCTCACAGGCAAACATAACCTGACTCGCATTGGGCTTCATGGGTCCAATCTCGCTGCCACTGTAGGAAGGTTACAACTGGAGATACATACCTTCTGCTGTTTCCTTACTATGCACCAGGCTGAAATGTTGTGATAGATCATGACCTTGTACAAGTGTATGAGTACACACTATGTAATGCTCTTCTCACATGGGTACATTGACGATGGGTTCATTCCTAGCTATGCAGAGTTGGGTGACAGCATGGACTTCTTCGTCAAAACCCTCAAGATACCTGGCCTTGACATCCTTTGCCGCTTCGAGGGCTGGAGTGTTAACAAGGACCAAGGTGCATATTCCACCCACCATCTGTCAATAACCATTACTGACCTTGTTGTGTGCAGCCCCTGTTGTTCATGACACCTTGGCAAAGCTGCACCACTGGATCACATCCCACCTTGAAAACTCATTGTGTACGTGACATGCCTCGTCTGGCACGAGCTGAGATGCTAACCATTTATAGGGTGGTGGTTAAAAACAATGATGTCTACATGAGCTACAAGGAGCATGAAACCAACATCAATTTGGCATGGAAGGTCTAGAGGGCTGGCCCCACAATTTCCTGTTTCTCAACCTGTCCCAGCTCCACATGGATAGCCTCCAGGCCATCTGTGATGGGCTATGCACTGGGAAGATTCACTGGGTCTACATGCAGCCCAACAACATCACTGCCCTGGAAGCTGATGTTAAGCACTGTCACTAAAGCAGCACCCTGATGCAAAGGAAGATGCACACAGATGTGGGGTGCAAGCACAAGTGCTGCTAGCACACCAACAATGATGCAGAGGATGACACTGTCCAATCTGCCACCATGAGCCGTGTCCCCAGAGGTTCAATTGTTGCTGTCACCACCACCCAACGATGATGCAGAGGATGACACTGTCCAATCTGCCACCACAAGCCGTGTCCCCAGAGGTTCAATTGTTGCTGTCACCACCACTTCTGCCCCATCCCTCTTCCCTTCCCACCTCCCAAAGGTGCCATGACCACTGGTGGTACTGTGCCCACCACTGCTGCTATCTTCCCCAACCTGAAAGTTGATGCAGCTGGCACTGATACCTTCAGCAACTTCAACCTCCCTGACTTCAACCTAAGCAAGTTCCCTAATGTCCCCACCCTCGACTTCTCCACAATGACCTTCAGCAGCTTGCAGGCACTTCCCAGCAGCTACCACACTGTGACTGACATGTCTGTCCTGCCAGGCAATGCAGGCTGCCCCCAGGTACTCCTGTCCATGGCCACTGGAGGTGGTGGTTCAGGTGCTATTCAATTCCATACACCCACCACCCCCTTTGCCTTCAAAAACCCATCAGTATGCAATCTGCTCGATGCTGTGTCTCATGCAGCTAATATGTCACACATGGCCACTGTGCATGTGAGCAAACACAAGGTTCCAGATGGGCCCAGTGAGAAGAAGAAGCACAAGATATGCAGTGACAAGGGGACAACTTGTGAGAACAGGACCATGCTGATTATGAAAATCTTCCCAGGCTATAATGCAGAAGTACGCATTGGGGAGATGATTTGCTTTTTATGCATCAACTCCCCCAGCCCCTGTTTCTGCTTCACGCTTGTCTCTGCCCTGCAATCATCCTCTCTGCCTTTGTGCTTTTTTTACTTATGATTTATTACTCACTCACTATGCTCTTCCTGTCTCCATTACAACTTTCACATCAGTTTACCATAGTCAGTTTATACCCTCCCATTGAGGTGTCTTTTTTCTGATTAATGCCATATTGTCTATGTAAGCTCTGGCTGGTGACAATAACAACAACAACAATGAAGACAAGGCCAATACACTCTAGCCAGCATTCCAAGTCCTAAGCATCACAGTGAATTTGGGGTAGCTTTTCACGTATCCAGTATATTGTATTTACACCCCACCACTGTTGTATTTAAAATAGTCTTTAAGGTATATACCTACAGGCCATCTCCAGGAACCCCCCTTTTTTTCTTGTGAATTTATCTGCATTATTGCGGCTGGGAGGGTGTTACGAGTCGTGGGGGCGGGAGGATTGATGGCAGTGATGGTGTGTGCTGACTCTGATGGGCAGCTGTGGGGATTGATGGTATCGCTCAGGTAGCTACGGTGCTAAGCAGTGGCCCAAAACAGAAGAGCTAAGCCTTTATTGAAGGTTTACAGAGCTATAGAGATAATTTACAATTTGATGGGCCTAATTAGGATTGACACCCCACTGATATATCCTGGGGGATATGTAAGCTATATAGGTGTCTCTTTTTCACTCTCTTCGTTCCAGCCTTCACTCGAGTCTTGAATATCTCCTACATGGGATTGCAGCCCTTAGACTCGTGATTTGAGCCTTACCTTCATTGTGTTCTCGATGGAGCCCCACAACGCAGACAACTATAAAAAGGATTTATGACAGGAGGCAAGGGACGAGGGATACCAGGGAATCAATAATGTTGATACTTACTCTGCACAGTGCCTGTCTGTTACTTAGAATGATGTGTACACACAATTTTTCCTGCTGATACAGTCCATGGTTCACCGTGAGAGCCATCCGTAGTATGTACTTATTATGTAGTGGTGCACAATTTCAATGGACCAGCACGCGGAAATTAATTTTTGTACAAATGAACCATCATAATTTCAACGACATGAAGACCAAGCAGCGTTTATGAGGGTTCATTTGTACAAAAAAAAAATTCCGCTCCGTGAAAGAGGTTTTCTCATGCGCAAAATAAGTTCTCCCCGCACGAAAGACTAACTAATAAAAATGTGGATAAAAATAAATAAATTACAGTACACCGACTGGCATACCAATGTAAAGCAGAAGCTGATAAGATTACTGTTGCAGCTGCAGGCCAATGGAGGTTGAATTAGGCAAATGACTGTTCGAGCCAAAGTCACTCGTAAGTTCAAACTCCAACTCAGATCACAACTGTGATCTACGACTGTACTACAGTACTACTTAGTACTATTTGACTGTGACAGTTCTGAATTGAATCTATTTGATCCTTGTGGCGGTTGCAACAAGCTTTTGCGGCCCAGATAAGCAAAAAAGTGCAAAAATTTCTACTTCAGCACTTGCCAGATCACCATTTATTGTAATTTGCAGCTCTTTGCAGAACTTAGGGTGCAACTTGATTTTTTTTTTCCCCTTTTTTGGCACATTTTTGATGGTTTGGACCAGGACAGCTGCCCTGTCCTCAAATCTGGGCTGTTCGCCTCGGGAATATGCTCAATCGATTCTTATCGCGAATACGCAGTTAACCACCTCCTCAGAATTTTTATATGACACCGGGAACTGCTTTGTGAGCGGCGAAAGCAATTACTTTTGATCATTTTTGATCATTTTTCAGCAGGACAGCTGTTCTACCCTCATTTCTCAGTCTTTTCTTTGGGAATAGGCTCAATTGATTCGTATTTCAGGTGTGCAGTTAACTACGTCCTCAGATTTACGGCCCCACATCCAATACGGCTTCCTGGTAGACAGAATCCCCAGTAGGTCATCATTTTTGATCACCAGTCAGCAGAACAGCTACTGCGGCCTCAGTCCCTGACCGTTTTCCGTGTCCATAGGCTCATTCTACTTTTCCTTCCCCTGCGCAGGCAACTGCCGACTCAGAATCCAGAATCACAGATTTAATGTAATTTCTAGTGTTTCACCTTCTCCCAGTGAAAACATACAGTGAACGTCCTATAGTGTGTATTATCCTAATAAAACTGCACAGTAGGCTGGTTAATAGAGTAAAGTGCGACATTCCAACAAAATAATAGTTTGTGGGTGCCTCGAAAGCAGCTCACAGCTGTCCTACATGAAAACCTGCTTGAAAACAAACTCCTGTACCAGCAAAACGCCGTGGGAGCCAGTTGTGAAATCTAAGGGTGGTGTGCCCTGCAGATTTAATAGGCGAAGAGATTAAGCCTATAGGCCAAACAAATAATTAAGATCTGAGGCCACAGCAGCTGTTCTGCTGACTGGTGATCAAAAGCGATGAATTACTGGGGATTTTGTCTATCAGGAAGCCGTATTGGAGGTGGGGCCGTAAATATGAGGACGCAGTTAACTGCACACCTGAAATACGAATCAATTGAGCCTATTCCCAAAGAAAAAGACTGAGAAATGAGGGTAGAACAGCTGTCCTGCTGAAAAATGATCAAAAATGATCAAAAGTAATTGCTTTCGCCGCTCACAAAGCAGTTCCCGGTGTCATATAAAAATTCTGAGGAGGTGGTTAACTGCGTATTCACGATACGAATCGATTGAGCATATTCCCGAGGCGAACGGCCCAGATTCGAGGACAGGGCAGCTGTCCTGGTCCAAACCATCAAAAATGTGCCAAAAAAAGGGAAAAAATCGAGTCGCACCCTAAGTTCTGCAAAGAGCTGTAATGTGAGTACCGAGAAATGAACATTACGACATACAAGTTTAGTAGCATAGGCACCGCTGGAATGCCTATTGATGGGTGAATGCAAGGTGAATGGCTATTGTCCAGCGCAAGAAATTGATGAGCCATCAATCCCACAAGTCCCTCCTTGAACAGCATTAAATATCCCTGAACCCTAACACTAACCACTAACCTTTAACCAAAAATCTAACCAAAACTTCTAAGCAGAACCACTAACCGGAACCACAAACCCCTAACCCAGCAATGCCGGCACGAATGATGCGACTGATGGCCGTGCGTTGATCGATAGGCATCAATAGGCGTTCGGACGCCGTTCCGAAAGCCTATCAAGTAGCATGATGCTACTAAAGTTGTCGTGCCTCGGACATTATGGGTGAACCTACGGTTGAAAGAGTACAGTATTCGGTAGGATAATTGACATGCGGTAGTGAATGCAGTTAGTCTGCATGTACGGTGCATATATATTTATATAAGTATATCCTCTTTCGCGTGCCAGGGCTTCTTTCGCGCGGACCGGTTTCTTTCGCGCGAGAAACGTCTTTCGCGGCGCGAGATTTATTTTTTGTACAAACGAACCCTCATAGCGTTGGTGCGTCCGGCTCCGTGTCCCTCCGCAATTCTGACCCCACCGCCAGCAGAACATGCGGTCGCTGGCGCGAAGTTCGAGGTCTACATACCGCAAATTCGCTGCGAAACAGGCGCACACGGGCTGCAGCAGGAATTTTTCTCGTTGCACGCCCGCTCCCGTCTCCTTCCGCACTGCTGACGCCCGTGCATGCGCACAATTCGCCACAACCTCCTCTCATGTACGTGGCCCTTCTTTCGTGGACCCTATCCTTCGCGACGATTGAATAGTTGTCTCAGCTTGCGGCGACTAGCATGCATGAGTGCCACAGGTTAACACAAGCTATCACTTGGCGTCGCATGTGTAAATCTTTCCCGCCTTTGAAAGAAGACTCCACGCCAACTTGCTGTTCGATACACCACGTGCTTGCCGAACGACGAGGTTGATAATGCTCCCATTTCCAACTACTGTAAGTGAAAAACGATAGACACCCCTTGGAATTTGGTACACTAGACGGCAAGCGGTGGTATACACTTAGTTAATTAAAGCTTCGCATGAATTGGCGAGCTCCGGTGCCACACCGCTCGAATGGCATTCCAATACCGCTCAGGATCCTGCCGTTCATGGAGTACATGGGAAGACCCTATAAATTTTTCCACCTTTATGTCCAGAGAAGGAGTAGACGTTCTCAAGACTGATATGTGTCTCTCGACTGATGTTGAGGGAACCATGGTGTCCGTATCTGAATAGATATACAGCCTCGGCGCGTGACTGTCAGCCAGGGGAATCAACTCCTGCATTTGTAGACGCGTGTGGAGGAGGGTAAATAAATTTTCTTGGCCTAATACTGAAGACGATTTAGACAGCGGTGAGGTAAAGCCGGAAACGAATCGCACCAGTACGTCTCAGACGGATAGTCAGATAGACCATCGAAGCTGGAATGGTCAAGATGGCTTGAACCGCCGGGGATTTCACATTGGTGGTGAGAGTCCTCAGCAGCGAGGAATATTCGCCACTGCCTGGGGCGGAGTCAATTATGGTGGCAAGGCGTAGCTTCGTTCCATGCCCGTGGTGGACATCCTTCGATTCTTTCACAATCGAGTGCAAGACTCTGGACAGAGTTACGAGCTGGAAGGCGCCACCTGTCAATTTGTTAATTACAAGAAGAGATTTCGATGGAGGTTAACACGCCGTTAGATAGCACATGCAACAAAATCCCCCTGTTAACGCCGTGGTAAATCGTGGAGACGAGGTAATTGGCTAATGGTTTCAAGATATCGTCCTGAGGGAGGAGTTCGAGTGGACGAAAGCGAAGATCGCACCACACATACCCTTGTATACTCGCTTGACCAGATGAATGCTGGACGTGACTGGACAATGACTATATCCGATGAAGGCGACCAGAGTCGATGATTCATGGCATACTTCGCCAGGAGACGGATAGGGGCGTCCACTTGAAAAACATGAGCCCAAATACAAATGCGAGGCGACTCAGAAGCTTGAGAAACGCACTCCATCCGAACAAAATTATGACCCTAAGAGATATAACGAGTCAAACATTAGGGCTTAAGTATTGGCGAATCATTACCTGGGATCTGTATTTGAATCTGGTCTTGTTCTATCTCCGTAGGATATGTGAATGTCTTGGCCCAGTTGGTGAAGTTCAACCTGCGGGGTGCGGGGTGGCGGATCCACTAGGAGGCGAGTTCAGAGCGGGTAAGTAAGATCAGCTGAACTTAAAACTCGCTCCATCCGAATAACATCATAGCCCTGAAGCGCTAGTCAAATAATGCTATAAAATGAATTCAGCCATTGTACCTTGGATCTTCTGTCCAATCCATCCTCGTCCCAGAGTCGGCTGCGTAAAAAAGTGGATAACAGTGTCACTAGACGCGGGAATGGTTGTATGCCGATTTCCTCTTGATTTGTGGGCAAATAATCACGATCAGAACCGCCGGTAGCCGGCAGCTGGTGAGGTTCCTTAAACCCTTTTCCGAGTCGGGTTCCTAAATTATGCGGTATGTAAGATGGAAAGGCGTGGGAGCGCACCATGGGAAAGAAACTGAATTTCCCAATGGGGAAACGGTTCGTGGCACGGCCTCCGAGACACGCGCACCCACGCAACGAAGCAATTCCGCTCTTACAGAAGGCAAAAAATACCAGATTCATCGGAGTTTTACAGCATGCAGTTGAGCTCGGTTCACAATTAGTTCGGGTTTCGAACCAGTCTATATTCTGCGCGTGCGTCGCATAAAACTTGACAAGGATTGTGACCCGAAATAGCTGATAACGGTGAACCATGGCCCTGCAAACCTCATTGGCCCGAAGTCACCTTTTCAAGCGCGCACTCTATGACTTCAGCCTTTCGAAAGACCAACGTCAAGAGATAACTCATGAAAGAGCGAAGGCAATTGCGATGTCCTTAAGTCGGTCCATCCTCTCTACCCCTGGGATTATGTGTTAACATGTCGTCGTTCAGACCTAACCGTTGATGATGTTCTGACCTGCACTGAAAATTTTTGGAACTCGACTTTGGATCCAATCAACTTGGTCGACGGTGCCGCTGCCGCACTGTGGACGATCCACGTGAATCTCGCGTGCGGCACACTGAGTCAGTATGCTAGCTCTCGTACCGAGATCCACCAGTTGTGTCAGAAGATTCTTGCATTCGAGGTCTCGTACGTGCTTATACATTCGTGCTTCATATGAAACTCAATCCTGTTCAGAGCACATTATATGCTAACAGAGGTGGGACATGGTCTTGATTCTCAGAATATCGAGACGACGGCGGAATTACTTTTCGATGGAAGTTTCAAACTTCACACTCCAAATTCTGGGGCGGCCAAGTCAGTTTCCACCATGTTTGAAAATTTTAATTCCGTTCTTACTTCCGAAACAGATTCATGCCTGCCAGCATACCCGCAGGAGGTGTCCCGAGAATTGCGGTAGTAATGGCCAGGCTCATTATCGACGGTCAGGACCGTGGAATACGGCCATTTGTTGTTCCTTTGAATGATGGAAAAGTAATGTGTGAAGGAGTTTCGTGCCGGTATGCGAGCCCCTGCAGCATTTTAATTTTAATTGATGAATCAACCCAGCGTCCTACCTGATCGCTCCGGTACTAGACCTGTCGGACATGCGATCACTTCCTTTAATCATGTCAAACTTCCGGCAGCGGCTCTTGTTGGCGACCTGGATTCCCCCCTTCGCCCGAGAATCCAGTTCTTGACTAGTATTTGGCGTCTTGGGATCGGCTCTGCAACCATGGGTGCCCTGTGTATTCCTGCCCTCCGACTCGCCGCATACATTGTTGCCCAGTACGCGAAACGGCGTACTGTTGCAAATTCTCAAGGAAATGTTGTCCCGATACTCTCATTTCGAACAACACAGGTCCCAATCCTTCGTGCCTTGAGCCAGTCAGCTGTGCTCGAGGCGTTATACAAAGAAATTCGACCCCATTTCTCGTCCACTGATAATCGCAACTTATCCGACGTCTTGGATATCCGCAATGGATTTGCTACTGTCTTCAAAACAATCTCGGTTCATCACTACCGAGATTCTAGCTTCGCTTTAACGGACCGGTTGGGGGCGCAGGGCTTATTTACCCAGAATCAATTGGTGTCAGCTGAGGTAGATTTTTGTATGTGGCCTTGGACAATTACTAAAGGCACTCCAGATGGAAATACGCGGAATGACAATTGCCGAAGGAGACATAACTGTTATTTGCATCCGTGAGTTTGGCATCAACACCAGAACTAGTACCTAATTTCTTCCAGGCTTAGCAAGCGAGTTGCTACTCGGTCGTTATAGTTTGCCTGGGCCACAATATCCCAGCTCTCTTTTGTCACTACATGAGCAAGGTATTTTTGCAGAAATGAAGGATCTTTTCAAGGGGATGGACAGTAGGCATAGGTCCGAAGGATTCAATCGCCTGATTTTGCCTCGTTCCGTGGCTTTGGTTGTGGCCATTGGCCAGCGAATGGCGTACGAGGCGGCCGTCAACGCACATGTGGATCCTCTGCTGGTTGACCTCTACCAGGCAAGCGCAATTATGCAGGATCTTGCGTGGTACGTAGAGAGTGGAAATTTATTGCGCAAGGATGCAATGGCCGCTGAGGAGGCTGCACTTACGGGATCGTTCATCCATCTCGACGCCTTTCTGCAGCAGACTGGTTGCGAACCCTATGTCCATGCACCACTTATTTCACAGTCGTCTTGGGACGAATATGTTAACAGTCTCCCCTTGCTCGAGCGTGCCAGACTATAACACCCTATTTGTATTAACTTTTCTGTACACGTCGTGGTTTGGTGTACATGTCAATTTACATGTTCTATTATTCTGCTCTGGGTCTCAGATAAAAAAAACTAGGTCAACTTCAAGCTCAATCCCTGCGCCATCCGTCTGAAAGCGTTTGAAGCCACCTTTCAAATTTTAATGAAAAAATAATGCTTTTGTTGATCCCTGGATTTCAGAAGTTGGTGTTTGCACCGACTCGGACGCCCGAGGTTCAAGAATGAAATGTCTCGAAATGGTTCGGCACAAGGTTCGGCAAGTTGCGAAAGCTGTTGGCGCCCTGGTTCAGCTAAGGCTCAAGTGCATGTGCACTGTTCAACTGCTTCTACGCACTACCAATGATTTACCTAACCACTCCCCCACTTCTAGATCTCATCTTCATCAAATGACTACGGCTGTGGGCGTGGTCAGTCCGACTCAGTATGTGCCATATTCAAGCTCCGTGTTCTGAGGAACATTCTAACCGGATAGCGCGATACCGTGTCTACTGAAACAGTCTAGAAATCTGATAGATTGGACGGATCATTTTTTCTGAACTCTGAGAGCTTGTGCAAGCTGTGTACATGTTATATTGTTCCTCATGTGTCTGACTAGATCCTTAGTACATGATGTACACACAGACCGTTGCGTTTCAGTTGATCGTAGACCGCGCACCGCATCTCGGCGATAGTTGGGAAGGAAGGAAGATGCATTACTGTGGTGGTCCCAATATTAATAAGGAACAAGCAAGTGCTGTACCTACATACATCAGCATACATCGCGTCAAATGTATGCTACAGCCATCAAGTATATATAGGCTTCAGGTGATCATTGTAGCGCGGTACAGCCAATAACCACTTCCCGAAGATTGATCAACCCGGGCCAGATTCACCTCGCTGTCGGGGCCTGAGGGCCGCCACCCAAATTAGTCCGAGTCGTGGGTGCTGCAGCGTCTGCCAGACGATAACGGACCACTGTACCAGGAAATTAGGTATCAGAATATGATGCCTTCACCGTACCGTCAAGACGCAGATTGCCGCTGCTCATGGTTTCATTTCCTGAAATGAAAATTCTTCGATTCATGTTTGATCCCACGCTCGATGCACGCCGGGTTGCACGTTCAAGTTGCATGTGTTATTGTGGCCTTTCCGAAGCGATCCCTGTCAGATTATGTCTTTAGGAAATGGAAGTAAAATCCGAGTTCAGTTGTGAATCGTGATGGTCCTTGGCACAGGCCCCCGGGGACTACATACCTTGATGTTTCCATATCAAAAATGACTAGCAGTTACCGGTGCTACGCTATGGTGATAACTGAATCTGGGTTGGCCATTTATTTTTACTTGTTAACAAAATTGAAGACACTGCTCGTCGTCAACCTTCGGTTGGCTCCTCACGGCCAAATAGCTGATCACATTTATCTATGTGTTGGTATCGAATATTTTTATTCACTTGTTTGATTGTGGCGAAGGGCTGTGTACAAGCATTGTCGGGGCAGAATGTGACATGACATGACCTGTCCACGGCTACCTTCTGTTGAAAGTTTCCCAATTTCCCTTGTTTCAAAGATTTTTCCGTGAATTTTGCATCCCTTTACCGGTTGTCTGTCAACATTTTCGGAAAGCGGAGCAGCAAATTGAACATCCTGACATTAGAAATAGAAACGGAGCATCGCTGTGGAACTGTACACGGCTATCCCGGCTTTCATCGGAATTTGATGGGGCGGATATCCGTTGGAATCCAACGGGCCAGAAATGGCTGATTTTGAGGTTCTGGTATCTCGAAGAATCGGGTTATTGACCGAGGGGCCGAGACACTATTCTAGCATTATTTTCATATTTTTAAACGCAGGCAAAAGGCTGGAAAGAATAAAAACTGCCATCAAAACCGTTGGATTCCAATGAATATCTTTCCCGTCAAATTCTGATGATCGCCGGGATAGCCGTGTAGGGCAGATCTCATCACTTGGAACTTTGGCAGTCAATACGGTTATCGCAAGTCAATGTTGGCTGGTTTATTTGGCCGGACATGTCGGTGTGCTTGATAATATAGATGCTTGAAACCAGTATCCGGGCTGTGCAAGAGCCATTGGAGCCATTCAATGGCTTGTAGGCGAATGGCTCCACAAAGTCATTGGCGTTATATTTGGCTGTGGAGCTGTCCATTTCCGCACGCCATTCGATGCTTCTCTATTTTAGTCGGCCCGATCATGATGTTGAATCTCCAAGTTTAGAGACTGCGTCCGAAATGTGTCACAACATGCGTGAGATCCCGCACTGTCGATATTCCGGCATCAAAGTTAGTTGACAACTGAACCCGTGCGAACTAGCACCCCTAATGGAGCACCGAGCATCATTCTTCTGGTTCCAGTTCCGTCCCAGAGAATTCAATTCTGGGCGGCCGGACGGTCCGACTGCAGAGGTACATATATAAATACTATACCGGTGTGTATGGTAGCAACCGCCTGGCAGGCATTCTGCTGACCAACTTTCAAAAAGTCTCCAAATAAGGCAATTCCCAGTGCCGTGGAACCGAAAATTTGCCTAAAAGAGCTGCAAAAGTTGATCTTTGAGCGTTATGCACACAATTTAGGCAATTTTTTGAACCCCTGTTACGTGTTGTTATGGTTGTGGTACAATAGATTGAACCTAAAGGTATATGCAGTTGCCTGGCTCATAAAAACTTGGAAGTTCAACATAATGATCAGGCCGACTAGAATCTTTCATCTACAATGTTCAAATTATCCTTCCTCACCCGATGGTCTGCTTCCGGTACGGTAACAGGTGAATTCATTGCGGCCTTGCTCAGCGTCCGTCGTTCACGCGATATGGCTCAGTACCAAGATGATTATTGTGATTCAGGTGTATTTGAACGCGGTCAGCATATATGTGATGATCTGGTTCATTTCAGTCGGGACTTACAGCTTCTCCCGGTATCTTCTCAGCTTGGAATGTTTCAAACTATCTATGGTGGTGTGCAACACGCGATGATGCTGGGACAGCGACACCTTCCAGCATTGGGGTGTGCGGGAATTAATCAACTTCGCGGCCAGGGGCAATCACGGAAGACTCCGTGGATTTCGTATCTTTGTGGAGTCTGTGGTTGACGCTATCCCGCCTCTGAATTGGTGCGCGGGAGAACTTAGAGTGCGTCAGGCGTTCACCCCTCTCCATTCCTCGCTCACATTGAATTCAAATATAGATATCAGTTTGTGAAGATATGACCATCTGTCGTGCCAGGGCCCGAACACCCCGAGGATGGCCTGCCTCATCGTTGCAATTTGATGCATCATCTGCACCGGTAGCTCAGGAATACAGTACAAAATCGTAGGGGACGCATGGCTAAGCGGATGTGCCATGAGTCCCAGCCGGAAGCTTAAGGTCCCGGCTGCCGTAACCATTACGTGGGTTCGAATCCCACGCAACCGCCGGATCATTACAGGCCAGCTAATTTCGGATTGGACACCCTCGCCGGCAAAAAGTGGTGAAACTCCACAACCCAGATGGAGGATCTTGGAGCTTCTGTAGACTGAGTACCCTTGCTACAAACATCCCAAAAAAAAAAAAAAAAAAAGTACAAAATTGTGGCTTAGTAAAGTTGTGCATCTTGCAATGCTGTTCTTTGTCATCTTGTGAATATAATAATTGAACACTACTGAGGCATGCCCAGAGGCCATGTACTGTCCGCATGTGCTGCGAGGAGCGAAGCTCGGTGGCGAGCAGTATGACAACGAGGCGACAGGCTAAGAGTTACTCCGGTGTCGAGTTTGGGTTTGGGATTGGGATTGGGATTGGGAATTGATGGATTACGTGACACCGTAAACAAGCTGACCTGAAGGTGTAAAATGGATCCTAGCTCCCTCAATTGTGGTCCAATTGTCCTCTTAATTCACGGAAATTGAACCGAGATGTGTGAAACCTTGAAGTATGTAAAAAGACTGAGCTAAACGAATAGCTAATGAGTTATATTTGGTGCCAAGCCTATCAAACTTGGAAATTTAATTTCTTTGCTATACTGCCGCTTGTATACATGAATTGCTCTGAGATATAGACCTAGGGGTGATATATAGCCATAATCAACAAACATCTGAAGAAAAGTCGGGGCAGAACGACCATAGACAGTGAGGCCGAGTATTGAAACTCCGCCTGAATCAATATAATATCTGTGTGTCCTGTTTTGCCTAGATTTGACTGGTGATTTTCTGTCTTTCATGCTTAAAACAATTTCATAACCATTCATTCAAGTTCCTGTGGTGAAATCCATGTCGAACACCAGTGAAATAAATTTGTAGTGGTTTTTTTCACTCGGGGCAGAGTTTTGCTCAATATCCACTTGTTTTCTGTGAGGTCTTTGTCATATATTAGACCCAAGAAGCTTCTAGTAAAGTTTGTGCCACATCCGAAGATAATACAACGAGGAATGAGTGAATCTGGACACATTTTGAGGTTTCCCATCATGTCAGAGCACGGCCATCAATCATTCGGCACGCGTCACGTAACCCATCAATTCCCAATCCCAATCCCAACCCCAACCCCAAACCCGACACCGGAGTAACTCTAAGGAGTCTCAATAATTATGGTATGGCACTAATATAATGGCACCTAATGTACAGGGCGGTGGAGGTGCCAGGGTTACCCTGAGGGCTTTTCTATTTAGAGTCCAAAATCATCATAAGATGTACTAAGCATGTATTTCTATCTAAAAGTCAGCAACGGAGACTTGTTTGCCAAAATCATTTTGGGAATAACCGGAACTGGAATGTCACAATGAAAATCTAACCTCAACCATCCCGCCCACTGTACTCTCCGGAATTAATCTATTTAACAACCTCATGAATTGTAAGACAAAATTTGATGGCAGCTGATGATGGGGGTGGGATGGGGAGGACCGCTCCTGGGGGTCCAATAAACCTCCCATAGCTATGAGGAATTCATCCGAATGGTGGGCTGTCTCAAATAGTTGCCTGCTATTTTTCCTAACTGGTCAAATGTGGTCCACAATTGCGCGTTAAACACTATTTGTACCCAAGAATTACCCAACGGTTTCCAAAAATTGGGGGAAAAATCAGGAAAAAAATTGCAGAGGGCATCGAAGGGTACTCAGCACACATCGACCATGGTGCGCCTCGATTGAGTGTAGGACGGATGTTAGCATTATTCTGCGACAATATAAATAGCTGGGGGTTGTTAAATAGATTAATCCTACTCTCCGGGGAACGAAGGTAGTAGTAGGTAGCTGATTATACGGCATGATTATACGGCATGGCTCAACTCGAACTTCAATTTCCCTCGATATCCCGATCACATGAAATCAAAGGTTTCTCAGTAGTCATCTGAAAATCCACAACATAATGTTCTTCGAAGCGATTTGTGTCAATTAACTACATGGGTCCATAACTTCCCGGCTTAGGCTCTCGCTGTGCCATAGTCCAAATCAAAGCCTCGGCCGTCGTCCGACTAAACCACTTCAATATCCACCACCGGGTCGTAAATCCTCCAAGCGTGAGATATTGCGGGGGGCTGGAGGAGGCGATCTTGCCGACGACAGTGTGGGCGAACTCGTCAGTGTCCATCACTCCGTATTCTTTCGTCTGGCTCTGGTACCTAGAACGTGAACCGGGATGAGGGCCAGCCATATCGAGGATATATAAAGACGCACATGACGTGTTTGATTTGTTTCTCCAGCGCCTTGTAAAAGGAGTCATCGGGGACGGTGTACGCGGATTTCTGGTAGAATTTAGGGTGCATACGCCCATTCAACGATTAGCTTACAACTGAAATATTGCTTCGAATTGAACCAGGTGAGACGAGCACGACTCTCACACCAATCGGCTGGCATTCCATGCGCAGGGTTTCGGTGTAAGAGTGCAACGCGGCCTTGCTTGCATTATAGAAGCCCTGAAAGGGCGTCGCGAGCTCGCCCAGAATCGACCCGATGGCAACCACGGTGCCCTTGCCTCGTTTTCCCATACGCGGAACGACATTCTTGACGAGACGCACAAATCCGAAGAAGTTTGTCTCGACGACCCTGAGTCCTTCCTCCCATGGAGTGTCCAGTAGAGGGCCTGAAGGTGATAGTAATAATAAGTTGGAATCGACATAGGATATTGGACTGAAACGGTCACCAATATGCGAGTATCCAGCATTTGAGACCAAGACGTCGATTCCGTCCGTTTCGTCGTATACCTGTTTGATTCCGTCGGCGACAGACGAATTGTCCGTTACATCCACGACGAGCTTTCGAACATTGTCATGGGTAAGGTCGGACATGGCCTCTAGCGAGCGAGCCGTGGCGTATACAGTATATCCTTTCGAAAGGAAAGCTCTGCATCTAGTCATCCGAGTCGTTGTTAGCCTAGGCGCCCAGAGCCAATTAAACACGACCAACTCACAGTGCAGCACCAATACCACCGTTGGAGCAACCAGTGACGAAAGCGATGGGCATATTGAGGTAGGAATGAACTTTGGTTTGACGAAAGCACGCGTCTGCCTGGCATTTGTAGGTAAGGTTACCTTTTGTGTGGGCCCAGAGTGCTTGTTTCAGAGCTTGCATCAAAAATGCGGAATCCATATCCGGGCCGATGCCAGGCGCCGAATTGCTTCCATTATGGACGGATTTGGATTGACAACCCTTTCTTCGAGGCGGACTCCGTCCGCATTCTCGTTACATTCCAGAAGTTGCGAGTACGTACTTACTTGGGCTATTTTCAAGTTGATTAGCAATAGTGAGTCACGATCGCGATCTGTCAGGACTTTTCGATCTCTCGTCATTGATGTCAGTGTCTTCCGCGGGTTGTTTGTGCTAGTGTTGCCGCGGTGCGAGTTCAGACGAGTTGATCAACTCGTCACAACTCGGTAAGGCGAGTCGAGTCGAGTTCTGATCGAGTCGAGACTTTGTGCGTTCCGTTCTGAAACACCTGATTTCTGATTATCCTAGTATTAACGGAACGGATGAGTCTCCCTACTTCCAAGGTAGTGCCACGCGGCGTGCCTAGGAAACCATGATTTTTACAGCCCGACAACAGCGAGTGGAACACAATGACCGAACAGTCACGACCTAGTATAAATAAATGGCCTTCAATCTGCATCCTACAAATCCGTCGTCCACAATGGCCTTTACCGCTCTTTTTTGGACGATTATTCTGCCGTATTTTTCCGTCTCCGGAACATCAATGGCTTCGCAGGTCCAATGGAGTGCCTTGAACGAGACAGTAAATGGGCAGCTCAGAACAGCCGTACCCTTTGCGCGGCCTTGCTTTCAGCTATCCGCTCTTTCCGGAAACTTCGATGAGGTTGCTTGTCATTTTGTGGAATCGAACTACCTTAATGCCAGTACGTAGACTGCTATCTTCGACACTGGCTCTGTTCTCACCAACTGACTCCCAGCCGTGCGCTCGAATATTTTTGCTGCATACATGGCCGTGAGTTGTTTCTCAAGTGCCTCTTGGATATTCTGACCGGGCGACTACAGAGTCAAACAGAAACATGTCAAGCAACCAATGCACAGTGCTATCTGGATTGGCAGAATACCTCCAACCCTGCAGCGTTCTCCCCTCCACAAATATGCAGTCAAGGGAGTATTCCTTCCTACTACGTGAGCCCGCCAACGAGCATTTTTTTCGTAACTAATTTTCACTCAAGATTGATATCAAGAACGTGCAGGATGTCCAATCAGCATTCGCATTCTCCCGCAACACAGGTGTTCATGTTGTGATAAAAAATACCGGAGTGCGTTGGCAGCTCTCGTTGCAATCCCTGTTTTTGTTTCTCATTGCAATCCAGCATGATTACAAGGGTCGAAGCAGTTCGCCCAATTCTCTTGGATTATGGGTGAGTGCATCTCACAATTTATGACGGTGATTTTCCGACGCCAAGGCCATAGTCACACAACCTCAAATCTGTGAGTGTCCTATGCAGATGATTTTTGATTGTCCTTGATGAACAAATTCAGATGTCCTACAACAGTCTATTCACACCACAAGGATGTCCTTCGAAGCCTACGTTCTCGGCAGTTACTGTGGGAGTAAGTAAACGATGCTGATGCTTAACAAAAGCATAGGATTTAAGCTATGTATTCAGGCAGGCATTCAGAACACAGAACTGTTCGAATTCGCAGACATTCATAACGTTACCGTTCCAGGAGGGGCATGCTCAACAGTCGGTGTTGCAGGAGGATATCTGCAGGTGAGTTCTCGGATTAAACGACATGACGTCCTATGATTCAAACTTCTTGACAGGGCGGCGGCCACAGGTTTGCCACGGGTCTCTGAGATGATACATTCTGACATTTCGCTATCTACGTAGCTGGTTGACCAACATCTATGGGCTTGCTGTTGACCGTGTCGTAAGCTGTCATTCCGCCACCTTTTAGAAAATACTGATAATATTAGCTCGAGTTTGAGATTGTGACACCCTCTGGCGAGCATCTCTTTTCTAATGCCTGCCAAAACTCCGACCTCTTTTTCGCTCTGAGAGGCGGCGGAGGTGGAACATTTGGTTTTGTTTTATCGGCTACTACGAAGGCTTTACCGAAAGCATCATATACTTCGTCAGTCACCTAATAAATCTCTGAGCGCTAATCCACATATGGGCATCCCAAGGGTCGAATTCACATACGCCGCAAACGCCACAACACTCCCAAGATTCCTGTCTTTCCTTATTTCAAATGCAGTTCAATGGGCCCTTGACGGTATTTCTCATTTTTTCCCATCGATGCATCATCCTCATTATGGTGGAATAGGATGGAGTGGCCAAATCAGAGTACGACTTTAATTATCATGTTCTTTATGAGCTTAAATCCTCTTTAGCCAGCGTCAAAGTTGGTTCTGACCGCCATCAACACAAGCGAATCGCAGGTCGCGTTCGATATGAGTTCTCTCCGTGAATTAGCCCAAGAAATAAACGGAACCTTCTCTATCATCACTACGCCATCCTACCTGTCGTTTGACAACACTTTCGTGATCCCAGACACAATGAACGAAGTAAATTATCTCGCGTCTGAAGTTTTAACTGCTGACGAAAAATTTGACAGCTCGACGGAATTCCTCAGACCGTTGGGTCCAGATTGATACCTGCCGACACATTCAAAACGCATCCGAACGAGTTATTGACATCTCTTGTCGATCTGATATTGGCGTCTCCGGTATCGTTCATTTTTGCGAATGCACCATACAGCTTCAAACAGGACGTCTCTCTTGGTCCTACAAGTGTAACCCCAGCATGGCGTGACGCTATTTGGCATGTATGTACCGACACTATCTCTGGCTCACTTCAACTCACTTCTGCACAAGGTTGTTGCTGGAACCGGTTGGGCATTTAATACTCCCGTGGAAATTCAACGAGCTCTCTATGCCAATATCACCGCTAGCATTAATCCTCTTCGAGCTATTACCCCTTCTTCTGGCGCATATCAGGCATGTGACTTTTGTTTCAACCGATTTAATGGTGATTAAACTCAGGCTCGTTTCAAAGAACGAAGCAGATCTTCATGAGCCGAATTTTTCAGGTACATTCAGAGGACTCTGCCAGTGTGTTCAATGCTGATCCCATTCACGCAGAGTCATTCTGGGGTGAAAACTACCAACGACTGTTGCAAATTAAGGGGAAATAGTGTGTTTCTACCACCCCTACTTACATCGTATTTGCTGAGATGGTTTTAAACTTGAAGTGACCCTGAACATTTATTGGATTGTTGGAACTGCGGTGCGTATTCTGAAATTATTTCTCATGCTGTTGATTCTGACTTCATGTCCAAGTCGGGTGGAGTGGGGCAGCAGACGAATTGTTTTCTTGTTATCTGTGACTCAGAAATTCTTGGGCATTTTAAGATAACAACGCTCCGAAGATCTTTTGTTTCTCTTTAGTCCGAATCATAACCATGAACTATGACTACTATCAATGACCGGGTACTGGGCCACCTTAGGATTTATTGCTGGTTCTCGAGAGCCATAATGTCCATATACAATCGACTGTTTGGTGGAATGAAGGCTGGTATACTGTGAATGGTTCGAGACCATTTCCGCGAATTTACATCGGGTGTTGATTGACCGGTGAATTTCTTTCCGCCGGTACCCCCAACAGATGCAAATACTAGCTAGCGGGCCACCCAGTCAAATTGAGTTCCACAGGTCCAAACTGGCAGCCTCATTGTTCAGGAATGATACATGGAAGTACTAGGGAGAATTCTGTGTAGCTATGGTATACATAGAAGCGATGAGACGACGAAAAAAAAAGCCTGAGACGGTAGCGGAACCGGCGGAATAGTAGATTGCGGACTACCCAGGCACCTCGTCGAGACTAGCAGCTGTGGCGGCCCAAATTCAGAAACATATCGTGTTATATGAAGCATTCCGACATACCAGGACCCCCACCTCATTTCTAGATGTCTCTAGCTCCCAAAAAAAATTCAAATATCTCGGGCACCAAATTTGGGTGGTTTGGGATAAAGGACAGCAGTGAGAAGGGAATTGAGGGAAGAAAAAGTTGGAAGACACACCAAGCTGGAGTATGCCCAATTGCAAAAATCCTTGCCAAATCCCAGACCCGTAGCGTGGATGGGTCGCACGCTATGGACGTGGCTAGCGTGAACCACTCAGGATTGAAGCCGAGGTATATCCGCACCATAGCAAGAGTGCGTGGCACGAATAGGCGCCATATTCGATCAGGGATTGAAGCCCTGCATCGTCTGAGTAGAATGAACCCAGGAAGTCATTGAAAGACAGAGAACTGGTAGAGAAAGAGCGAGGGCAGTTGTGCGGGAGAAGAAAACGGCAAGAAAACGGCGTCGGCCGACGGTGCACGTGCCATAACTTTTGACCCGAACATCACTTTCGGTCGAAAAACGGTATGAACCATCATTACAGGTCCCATTCCATCCTCAAACCCATTTCAGGAGGCCCACTACCCAGTCGCAGATAGTACGCAACAAATTCATTGTGACACATCAAGCAACCCATATTCGGAGGCAGCAGACGGTTGGACCTCACAGCATCTCTGGTGTAACCCAAACTACCAGTAAATAGTTCGGTGAATGGGCTCTTGTGGGTATGTGAGGGCTACTCGTGGGGTGGAGTCCCGCTCATCCACGGGATGAAACTTTATGTTCAAGGTGGATTCAGAAGGCCCTCCCACCGGCGGAAATATGCCAGAAGAAACTACGACTGCGCCCACAGAGCTTTTCAGATTTCCATAATTTGGAGATCGTAAATTTCCAAATAGATGGGATTTTCTATAAGCCTCCATCTTCTGTGTAGTAGCTTTCAATTTAGAATAATTTCAATGGGGGGATTATTGTGGGTACATTGCCGTCTGTCCAGCCCAAGCATGCCCAACCTCTTAGACAGTGATCAGACCTCCCTTTATATTTAATAACAATCTTTCAGGATAGAAATATTTGAGACATTCAGATTGCCAGAATGCAACCAGAAAGTATTTGTTTATGATTTTCTTAATTTGGCTGTCTCAAGGACCCATTATATACTGCAGCTATCCAGTAAGGAGAGTCGAGAGCAAGAAGAAAGATGAGGTAAGTAGGTAATGTGATGGATGTAAGTAGTAGACATGTCCCAGGTTTACACCCTTCCCCTCACCGAGAAATTGCCCCTGGCCCCAACCAACCAAAAGAAGAGAGTAAGAGAGAGATAGAGAATTACATACAAAACTGCTACATGGGTGTGTTAAAAACCCCATTGAAGAAAAGCTACCGGTGTGGTGTGAGTCATCAATACATGCCAGCTCCGCAACATCACAATTACCTTGATCAGGACAAAACTCACAAAACAATGAACAAAGAAGACATACAACACAACTGCACACACACAACACACATTTGTTACAAGAATCAAAAACCCACCCCAGGTATAAAGAAATCTAACAGATAAACAAGGACTCCATGCAAGTAAAACCATGGACATGCCAAAACAGAACTCCACACACAGAAAACTATACGGACACACCAGAAACAGGACTCTGTATGAGTAAAACCAGCTGGACATGCCACAAACCGGACTGTGCTCAAGAAAAAGCTTCCTGGATGATTATAACTCAATAAAATGTCCTAGAAAAACACTCTGTACTGTGTACAAAGAAAAGCATGCCCTTGGTCCAGTTAGGAATTTCCAAAGGTATGAAAACCCCACAGGATTTTTTCCTGAGCAGATGGAGCAGGAATTCAACAAAAGAAGAATGGCCACAAGGTACACACCTTTGAAACACCTGACACAGCACATTTCTGGATGGAAAGATGGGAGGGAGCTGTCAAGGGAAACCAAAAGAATGGCAGCAGTGGCATCCATGCAAATAAATTCATACTCTGTGCTCAGGAAAAAGCTTTCCAGACAATTATTCTTCAACAAACAGAGTGGGAATTTGATATAAGGAGAAGGGCCACAAGGTGCACACCCTTCATGTCCATTGTACTGGGGTTGGATGGAACAGGGGACACGATCATCAACTACATGGTCAAGATGTCCTATCTAGCCAACCTTAACAACTTAATGAACATTGGCATCACACAACTCACCCCTTTCAAGTTCATGCATTGCATGAGGAAGTGGTGGAACACTCTGTCCAGAGAGAGACACAGACTGTTCTCCAGAGATGTGATTCCAGCAGTGTGGCTACAACAGGAGGAACCTATCAACTTCTTCCAACACCATGTAGTCTCGTCGAACACAGCCACCTCATGACATCCCAATTTGGGAACCCTGTCATGAGAGTCTGGGTCACAACCAGGGGTAGCAACCTTACCATTATGCTATCAGAATCTGATCTTCTTTTTCCACGGCCTATGCCTTTACCGAAGTCAGTTCTCATGACTGTCATAGCTTTACATGAGGCTTCCGCAAGGCTTGTACACAGTAGATAGACTTCTTGGCTCCCTCCACCCACCTTCTACAGACACATATCCCCCTCAGCCATCGCATTCTTGACCCATAAATGGACCAAAATCCAAGCCGCCGAGGTGACAGGCCCCTATCACTGAATCGAGCACATCAGAGAACTCCATCTGTGTCCACACCTACATACGCACCTCCTAGCACACCAGGTTTTGACTCCATTAGCCCCTAGCTTCCAAAGAAAGCAGTTTCAAGGTGGATATGAGAAGACTCCTAGAGCACCAGGCTTCCAGCCTTTTGCCTTGAATAATCCAGGTACACCATGGCAGAAGGCATTTGATTTCTCGGGCCCTGCTAGTTTGAAATCTATGGTTACTCTTGACCCATACCAATGGGATGCAATTGCATTAGAAAGCCAGGCAATAACAGTCGGTGCTACCTTACACAGCTTCCATGTCATGATTCCGGGTTATTTCATTTATTCCGCATTAACCCTTAAAACCCGATCATATTGCTACGATCGGTTTCCCCTCAACCCCTACCCGTCTCATTTATTCCTGGAAACCCCCTTTCCGTTACTTGGCAGTTACGATCGTCTAGTATATATAGGCCCTGTACCCTAGACAGTGCCTCATACTATCCTTGTCTACTCTCCAGTTGCTCCCCCCATCACATTAACCCGACCACAACTCGAATCCTATATTGTCGTTCAATCGCCTCAGTCGTATAATAACCCGACGAGCCGCTGTGCTGACATTCCAAGTGCAGATAGCAAATCTTGTCTTAATGCGTCATGCAGATGCAGTGGTTATTTCACCCACTGGGTCTGGGAAATCTCTCACATGGACCCTACCTCTGCTGGCTCGAAAGGAAGGCATTTCATTGGTTATAACACCATTCACAAGTCTGGGACTTGATGGTGAACTCTCGTATGTTGCAAAATTGGACCTGCTTGCTGTAATTCAATTCTTTGTAGGAACAATTGTGATGGCCTCTCTTCCTTGTTCATCTACCATGAACAGAATAGCCAAGAGGACTTTGAGCTGGCTGCTCAAGGGGATATGCTTGTGCTTTATGTGTGCCCAGAGATGCTTGAAAGCCCATCATTTGCAAGGCTTGTGCATTCCAAAACATGGTGTGGTCGGCTCTCAGCAATTTACATTGATGAAGCACATCTTATCCATCAAACTCATCACTGGCGACCTTCATACTCTCACCTATATCAATTCCAAAACATTGTTGGATCTGAAATTCCTCTGATTTGTCTGTCTGCCACTTGTCCAAAGCTCTACCGGGATTCTTTGATCATTTATGCTGGCCTAAAGCCAGATTATACCCTTGTTAATTTGGGGAACTTTAGGCCAGAGCTTTCAACAATGATTTTGCCAATGAAATACAGTGTTGAGAGTTTCCTTGACCTTGCTTTTATTCTTCCATTAGGATGTAGTGCATCCAACCTGGTCAGAACGATCATCTACTGTGATGATCTCGAACTTCTCACAAAGATGTTCTGGTGGACACACTAACAAGTTTCAGCAATGGACCTCCCAACCCATGTCATTGATATCATTCACTCTGGCTTGTCTGCAAGGCACCAGGAACTTTACCTAGAGGACTTTCATAATGGTAAAACATCAATCCTTCTTGGTTCTTCGAAAATTAGTGCTGGAATGAACTTCTTTGGAGTTCGCTGAGTCATACAGAGATCTTACAATCCCGGATGCTGATCAGCACCGAGGACATGGTGCTAGAGGCAAAGATGAAAACCGCAGTTTTCATGATTTTCGTTGAGCCTAGCATGTTTGAAAAGACAAGCGGCCAAGATCCAGGAATGATAGAACTAATTCAATCTGATGAGTGTGCAGAGGCTATTATCCAGAAACATCTGGAGAACCCTCCCCATATACGTCATGACTCTTATCCCTGTTGCAATCATTGTGATCCTTCCTTGAATTCAGGCAGAGAGTATCAGTGGATTGAAGTAGATCCTTCACCATCAACACAAACAAAACAGACAAAGGCTACTATTACACAGCGGGAGACAGTTCTTAGCAAACTTGTAGAGTGGTGGCCCCAACATTGGAGAAGTAACTGGAGGGTTCAAGGGCAAAGCTATGGGCCTAAGACTCTAGTTTCAGACTCTGATCTTGAAACCTTGGCCAACAGACCCACAAAGATTTTCTCTGTTGAGGAGATGTGGAAATATACACATATTGTTCATTGGTCTGAACTTTCAGAACCTCTCTTTGAAGCATTCAAAATATCTACTGGGATCTCAATATGTTCCAGGAAGTGGAGGAGCTTGCGGTCCCTGATGAGCGTCAACCAAAGTGTTGCAGAGTCAGTAAACAGAAACCTGAAGAGCTCTCAAGGGGAGAAATGGTGATTAAATTTTAATATCTCAGTAGTCTACATCTTGAAACATGTTATCTAACTCGTATAACTGTTCTAAAATAGAAAGATTTGGACATTCATTGTCAAGCATAAGCTCCCAATCCAACCGCTCTAACTCTGCAGTGTCATCTGCAATGTTGTCTGTATCAGATGGAAAATTGGGATTTGCTCCCAGAGGCATCTGATTGGTGTGTCGAGTCCGGGAGCGAACTATATGCCTCCGAAGGTGCTTTGCATGTGTTGGAATCAGTGATTGGACTGTGACATTCTCGCACCTTTAGTTAGTTAATTAATGGACTTATTTCAATGCTGTAGTTATTCCTGTGCACACAGCCATACTGCTGTATGCATTCTTATCAACACAGCCTTACTGCTGTTGTGCTGTTGTGCTCTTACAGCCTTACTGCTGTATGCACTGCTTCTAGGCTATACATCTTAAATATATATAAGTAGGCTAGTATCAACCTGGGTCTTCAGTTTCTCACTGTTGACTTCAGGCAAGTAGCTAGTCCACATTCTCTCACTCATGAATAGAGTTTCTCACTGTTGACTTCAGTCCATTGTGCTTGCCTGTTTAACAGCATGTCCACCATCTGGTCCTGCAAGACGATGCAGCCCAGTACAATATAGGTCAACAACCAAGTGATTAGATGATTTATCTTTTGTAAAGTCAAAGATATTTGACTTGCACAGATGCTCAAGTAGTAGAGCAACATCCTTGTGTTGAGAGACCTTGGTGTGATGCTGGTTCTCATCCTCCACACCCATTTCTTCAAAAATCTGTTCAGTCAACTCCTGTATATGACCAATAGCAGGAGTGATTTTCTCTAGCAGGCCTGGCCTGGCATTTGCTCCATGTGCATGGGACTTGATGGTTTTATTGAACTGCTCAACACAAATATCAGTTTCTTTGAATGTTTCTGGCTTCCCCTGGTTATTCATAAACATGCCGCCTTGGAGAATTAAAGAGATATCAGAGGCCAATCATGGTTCAAGTTATGCAAGAGTTCCATTGACTCATTTGCATAATTGTAGCTGCCTCCCGCATAGAACATTGGGGTCCAGTATTTGAGCATTCACTCCATACGTTCTGGATGACCATGCTTGATAGCATGGCACATTTCTCGGATTGTCATAAGATCATGCATCAAAAGTACAGCATTGCCAGACTCAGTACTCCCAAGCACTGTTTTTACACCTTCAGCCTCAAGCCGGTCAATCGAAGGGAGGAGGAAATCGGAAACAATGCGGGGAGTATTTCCTGCCCACATATGACCAAGAACAGGCCTCTACTCGAGGAAATATGCTGGTAATTGACCATTACTACCAGGATGTTTTTCAGATTCCCAAGTATATCTTTGAAAAGCGAAACTTTTTTCTGCTCGGGGATCGTCTTACAACTGCTCGTGACCGTGCTGCTCAGGACCAGCGTGCAGTGGACCGATCAGAGTACAGAGTTGACCATTTATCAAGCTTTGAAGTTCTGAGTGGTCTCATGCACTTTGTCATGAACAAAATTCAAAATATTGGAAAGAATGCTTGGGGTGGAGCTGAAAAAGATCAAGTTAGCCTTCTTACTTTGCTTGAGAAACTTCCGAATCAAAGCAATATCAACTTCTGGAAAATTGATTTCTATGCATGGCTCAAATTTTTGGATGTAATCCTCGCTTCTCTTGATTGGCAGTGCATGTGGGTCGAAAAAAATTGGTAGGTCATTCTGATGTGATGAGAGATTGGCAATTTCATCATAGAATATCAGCCACATGTGTAGCAGCATTATCTGCAAATATGCGCTGATCACAAGAGGCGAGCGATCTCTGGATCGTGGAATTTGATCTGTCCACGTGAGCGTCACTGATGGACAGTGGCACAAGCCTCGGCCATGATCAGATCAATATAGCAATGCTGCCGGCCAACTTCAAGCCGACTCTAGATCTACAGCTTCTCGATAATTTAGAGCTCGCTCTCAAACGAAAAACTAGATGTAAAACCAATGGAAAACCCATGAATTATTTTTGAACTATGGAATAAAATCTGCATCTGCGTCGTCTTCGTCACCTCCGCCATATGCACATAGTTATTAGCCTCCATCTTGAGTGCTGCAGATTTGCGCTGGCACGCGCTGAATTGGTGGATGAAAGCCAGACGTGCTTGACGCGCCCGTAGGTGGTGGTTAGTTGCAAGTGTTTGGCAAATTGATGGCCGACTCGACGCCGCTGACTCAGACCTGCCTTATTTGGGGGGTAGGTACCCCGTGGGAAGATATCCGCGATAAGGAGATCGCACGCCTCTTGGCTGATCAGCTGCTGTTGGCAGGATTTCTTTGAGTGACTGATTTTGTGGGATGCGATGGCGAGTCTGAGCTGTTTGAGCAAAATTTTCAACACTTGCAAGTTGCCCAGCTTCTCCTGGTGGTGAACCATCTGGCAGCTGAAGCATAACTAACAATGCTGAAACTTGGTCATGGGAGATATTGCCATGTGTAGCTGAGGTCTCCCAAGCATGTGTCATCCAGTTAAAATTGTCATATGGAAGAAGAGGCAGTTTTTCAGGATTGTTTGCAGCACTTCTAGCTAGACGGATAGCATCCTTTGATATACTCTCTACTGCCTTGGTTTGGTATGGATAAGGAGTACTGAATCCATAGAGATTCAAAGTCTGTACCACCTGCTTTGGCACATGACCATCCCAAAGCATCAGAGAGTTCATTGCGCAGTAGAGATTTGTCTTTCTACTCCATAAATTGAGGATCATGGATGTGATCATTGTATGACCCTTGATTTCAGTGAGTTAAATTGATAAATAAATAACAGAGAGCATCTCACCAAGTCAGGATTCCGACTACCATGAACTGCAGAGTTGGCTGCCTCAGGCAGAGGAGACTCCTTCCCTATCACTGCCTTGAGAAATCTTTGAAGTTGTGGAGTTGTATCTTCATACAACAGTAAAAGCTTTGGGATAGAAAAAAATTGCAGTAACTGTACACTGGCAGAGCCTGCAGGAATTCGAAGAGACTTTGCTTCTTCATAATAATGGCCATCCGCAGCATCCTAAGTAAGTCTACTGACTTCTCTTCTGCAAATTTCTGTAGCCTGACCAATAATCCAGTCACTGACAGCTTGATTCCCAGTGCCTTTGTCTCCTACTACTGTTTCAAGAATATGCATATAACCACCTGTCCCAAGATAAGAGTTTGTGATGTTCTTGATAGAGGCATTATCAGATGTAAATAATGCTGTAAGCAAATCCTTCAGAGAAAATCTCGGAAAGTTTGTTTTGATGAATTCAAGTACAGCAAGAGTTTTTTTCGGTGTCTGAGCTCTTGGGAGCCCGAGAATTAGCACCATATGTGGCATCAGACTTGTCATCCCCAAAATCATCAGAGCCAAGATCCAGGTCTGGAATAGCTGGTCCAGGAGGGCTAGAGGTTGCACCAATAGTGCTCACTGCATCAGATATGCTCGAGATCATCAAATTTCAATTCAGAATAGCTGTGCCTTATTGGGTAGTTTCGGTGTGATAGGGGCCTGTCACCTCGGCGACTTGGATTTTGGTCCACTTATGGGTCAAAAATGCGATGGCTGAGGGGGATATGTGTCTGTAGAAGGTTTCCCAGCTGTAGAAGGTGGGTGGAGGGAGGCAAGAAGTGTTAGAGTCCGATAGGACTCTGACTTAGATTCTTACTTTGCTCTGCAAACTAAGCCAGCACGTCGCCAGGAGGCGATATATTGACCGTATGTTACAGTACAGAGTAAGAGGGAAAGTCCCTTATTACATACAGTAAGTAGTCTTTAAATAGAGGAGCGGCAACAGCCGTTCCTAACACGAACAATTAACTTACTAAGGCACGGTCCCTATTGGGCTCCTAACACTCTCCCGCTCAAGAACGAGCATCAGTCTTCAAGATAAGTCAAGAAGAGATAAATTCATCGTTAATGAATATCATTGTATTGATCGTGGTACATAAAATACACGCATAGATTCAGCGTCGCCAATATGGGACAGTTCGCAAGACGCAACGAAACGTTGCACAAAGTACAACCAAATATCAAGATTCATCGCCCTGAAAGGCGGCAGCATGGGGAGAACAGCGACAGCATTGCGATCAAGTAGGTGGGCGGCGTCGCAAGTAGAATGCATGCGAGCGCAGCGGAATGGGAGAGACACGAATACCGATCATGCACCCATGGGGACATCGGGATCACCATACTCGAGGGATTTGTTTTGTTCGCCAGCGGACTCAATGGTGGGTAGACGAACAACGACGTTCGACGCTACGCTCGTGAGTGTGGGGTTGTGTTCACTGATGGTGGAGGGGCCCGCGAGTGAGCCAATATTGTAGGAGGCTAGTGCGTCCGGGGCCAAGTCCGGAAATTGGCTGGGAATGATAGCCGTATTGGCGCCGACAGAAAAAGATGGTCCCGACGTGCGAGTCGACGAGTGCAGTGGAGCGGAGGATTTGGGTGTGCTAGGCGTCATCAAAGAGCTGAACTGGGGTACTCAATGGGCGCGGGGTTTAGGCATCACCGGCTTCTTGGGACGTGGTTCCCGTTTAATCTATGGGTTGTGGGTAATCAGGAAATCAGCCTCCAGTTTCAGAGGCACACGAGGATGAGGGCCCAAATTGATAATGGTCTGTATTTTCGAATTAGGCTCGCGCCTCATCCCCTGGAGTAGAGGGTGTGTCCAGTGTGAAAACATGCCATCTTGAAGTGCGCTTTCCCCCGAAAGCCGCCATGGATGAATGGGGTGACGAATCAGCACCTCCTTGTCGTCGTCTGTTGTGATGCCCGGGGGCACCTGGTGTCCGTACTGCTCGGCGCCAAGAAGTAGGTCCACGGTGGATTCAATAGTCCATCCCGGTACCGGGACGCGGTTGTCGATTATTCTGCGTAGGAACGCGTGCGCAAATGAATGCGCGTCGTCAATCAATTCGATATCAACGCCCATCTCCGTATACAGGACTTGCATCACACTGAGTACAGTGAGCGTCCCGGCCCCGTCGGTCGTGAAGTGGCGTATGTTACGCCCGATCGTGAGTTCCCATCCGTTACTGATAGCGGCTTGTTCATACATGCCGGGCGCCGCCATGATTTTGATGACGACCTTCTCGATAATGACTCGCACCACTTTATTGTTGACATCGCGATGGATGCACATGAGATCGAAAAGGTTGGCCCCTCTCGCCTTGCAATAGTCCACAGACCACGCGTTGTCGATGAATTCGCATCCCGGGATGCGCGACTCGTTAAATTGGATCCACCCAGCGAACAATTCGCCATCCAACATCGATATATTGCTTCGACTTGTGGTGGCGAACCCTCGTTTGAGTTCACGAATTTGTTGGCGTACCCTGTACGCTGCGAGCGCGAACAGCATTTCCGCGAACCAATCCGGCATGACGAACAGTTGTATGGCAAGTTTGTGCATTAACATCTGTTGGTCTTCCGGCAGCGAGCGTCTATATACCCACAGGCAGAAGATATGGAACATATACACCCAGACATGATGTGTCAACGCGGTGGTGAACATGCAACGGAATGTCGCCTCGTTCAGAGGGTATCCGTGCTCGTCTACCGCATTATCAGCCGGCGGCGAGGGTGGAGCAACGAATCCCATGGCCTCAAGAGTGGGGCCGTCGTAAGTCGGCATGCGCCTGAAGTTGTGCAGCTGAGGCAGCCGGGCTCGGGCGGCGTCAATGTCGGCCTGACGCTGTTCGGAGTATGGTACCTCGACGTCGTCTGTAGCGCCAGCGTTAGCCGGCGCATGAATTGATTGGGCAATGCCCTGCTCACTGCTCGTCTCATCCGCCATTACAGTGTCGCCGTCACCCTCGACGCGCGAACGCTTGCACCGAGGTCCACCGCCTTCCATCTCACGCCTACACTCCGTGAGCTCGTCCGTCTGGCGGACAATGTTGCGAAGCAACTCCTCGTGTTTGTCCGCCATTATATCGATTCTGCGGTCGCAGTCACACACCATGGCCTCTTTCTTTGCCTTGAGGACTCCAATTTCGCGCTCGGCACGACTCAACGATTCGCGCGCCTTGGCCAAGTCGCTCTCAAGGCGCGATTCGACCCTAGCTGCGACTGTGAGTTCCAGTCGTACGCTGCCGAGTTCCTTGTGTAGCGTGTCGGTCTCCTTGCGGAGTGCCTCGTTCTCTTCTCTAGCGTATTGCAACGCCTTCACAAGTTCCTTGCAGGGTACTTTCGCCTCTGTGGTGGGCCCTGGTGTTGCCTTAGCCACTATTCCTCCCCCACGAGACAGAGAATCCATCTCGGAGGCTTGAGGCACCACTGCAACTGTGTTGGTATTCTGTATCACGGCGTCAAATGTTACATTGACATTCATCAGGCTCTCCTCAGAGCCTACCTTGCCACTCTTAGCAAGTTCCTCCTGCAGTCGCTTTGCAGCTTCGGCATCGGAATCGTCCCAATCAAGCACTTCTTCATTAACATCTTGATTGTCGCATATCGTAATTGCTTGCTCGAAGTCCATACTGAACTCCTCTGGCGGTTTTAGCAACTCCTTACTGTTGTGGAGCTGTGTGGCGGTCGGTTCAGCGGCGTCGCTTGACGCCATGAGAGTTCGCCACTGGGGCGTGTGGGGATACGAATTTAGGCTAGACGCCCAATTTTCACTGCTTCTTTTATATGGGTGCACCCTCGTGCACTTATCCCCGAGCGCCTAATGATCGGCGCCTTATGGCCACACCTCGTGGCCTTCTTTTCCAATTTGGTCCTGCGGATCAATATTCTGCTATCACCACGTTATTAAACGGGCTTCTTGGGCAGGTTCTGCCACCGCTTAACACCCTGCAGGGCGTAATAATCGTCCAGCGCACTCAATAATTTAACTGAGTTGAACTTTTCCCAAGTTGTATCTCCTAAATTCCATTTCACATGAAATTCAATCAAGTTATTGGTCCAGCGATGGGCCATAATATGGTCTACTAACCATTCGTCGTCAGCTGGGGCCCCAAAGTCATAAGGTCCCGGCTGTTCCCTGTTCGGGAACAAATTATCGTTGTTCGCCACATGTGGCCTGAGCAAGCTCACATGGAAGCGATTATGGACCCGTCGTGCAGCCAAGACTTCCGGTAATTCCAATTCGTAGTCGGAGCATTGCGGAAATGCTTTTTGTACTCAATAGGGCCCCACAAACTTGGGCAGTAATTTAGTGGCGCGACCTTTCGGAAGCAATAAATTAGCAGTCGACAGGTACACTAGGGTACCTGGCTCGATCACCGGATCCTCACGGCGATGTTTATTCGCCTGAATCGTTGAGAACACCCTGGCGTCAATAATAGCATCATGCGCTTCTGCTAAATTCAGTAGCGCTTGTTCCACGAACACTTTGACTCCCTTTGGCGGGCGCATATCCGATGTAAATTCTCGGAGCATGGAGGGCATATATCCTCCAGTCAATTCGAATGGTGCATATCCAGTGGACGCGCTAATACTCGCATTAATTGCGAATTCGATCATCGACAATTTATCCACCCAGTCCTTCTGGTCTGGTTGAACCATGGAGCGCAACATTTGTCCCACAGAGCGGTTCATCTGTTCTGTCGACCCATCCGTCTGCGGATGAAATGCTGTTGACATCAACAGCTTGGCTCCCAATAGTCGGTGTACTTCACGCCACCATGCCGACGTAAATTTCGAGTCTCGATCAGAGACAATAGATTTAGCGAGCCCATGGAGTCGCACAATCTCTCGAATGTAGATGTGCGACAGTTCGGTCGCTCGGGTAGTAGTATTCACAGGTATCAGATGGACTTGTGAAGTGAGTTGACACATAATTACCCATAGATAATTGTACCCCCGTGATTTAGGGAATGGGCCTACGAAGTCCATTGCAATAGATTCCCATGGTTTTGTGGGAATAGGCAGAGAATGTAATTTACCTGCTGGGAGTTGTGTTCCCGGCTTGCATCTGAGGCATGTTGTACACGCATTGCAGAACGTGCGGACCTCCTTCGATATTTTGGCCACCAGTACCAGCGTCTAATATAGTCGCCAGTTCTCTGTCTGCCAAAATGTCCCAGACTCTCATGAGCCTGTGCGATAAGCGCTCCTCATGTCGTTCGCTCCCCCAATTTAACCTCAGGGACACACAGCACCTCCTCACCGCCGCGATTGCGAGCGTACATTAATTCATCCTTAATGGTGAGCATAGCGAAATCCGTTGGTTTAGCCAAGATTTTGGCGAAAAACGGGTCAGATTTATATCCGTCACGAATAACGTTCAATAATTCGACTACCATCAATGGAGGATGTGGTAGGATATCATTCCTTTCTCGCGAATGGAACACAGTAGGGTCTCCAGTGGAGGCCACTGGCTCCCGCTCATTACCAACTTCCGCGGTGTCAGCTGCCTTTAAGGCTGCGACCTCTATATCTCACGGCTCGAGCGCCTTGTTAAGGCGTAAACTGCGTCTGGGCGCTGTATCCATCGCGCACATTTGAATGACTCAACCTCTTCACGTCGATCAAATGGGATGTCATTTAGCTGAGCATCCAATCGAATATCTGCATTCACATAATCTTGAATGTTGTGGGTTTCATCCCACGAATCGTTTTCATAATATTGTGAGAGCGCGTCCGCTGTTTTATTTAATTCCCCTTTTTTCTAGCGAATGTCAAAATCAAATCTGGATAAGTATTCCATCCAGTGAACCTGTCGGCTACTGAGTAGCCGCTGGGATTTAAAGAATTCCAGTGCTTTGTGGTCAGTGACCACATGAACTCGATAGCCGAGTAGTTTATGCTCCCATTTGAGTAGGGCTTCTAGAATTGCGAGCATTTCTTGTTCAAAGACGCGGTAGTTATGTTGCGCTGATGTAAATTTGCGCGACATGAATCCTGCTGGTCTACAGGTTTGCCAAGTTTTCCCTTGGCCATACATTGCGCCAATGCCTGAAATAGATGCGTCACAGATGACCCAAATAGGTTCGTCCAGGTTAGGGTCGATGGGTCGAAGAATGACTGTCTGGCAGCAGATGAGTTTAATCGTGTCAAAGCACGATTGGTGCAACGGCCTCCATACAAAAGAGTTGCTGTTACGCCTAATGGCCACAAGCGGTCCCGTATACGCCGTAATATCAGGCAGAAACTGTGCCAAGTATTGAACGAGTCCAAGGAATCGTTGTACATCATGGTAGCTGCGCGGTTCACGCCATTCACGAATTCACTGCATCTTGTCAGCATCGGCGTGCAGTCCTCGGTCATCGATAAGATGGCCGAGACAATCCATACTTTTCGAGTATAGTTCGCATTTTTCTTTCTTTAAATAGAATTGATTCTTGCGAATTGTGTCGAATACAAGACCAAGATGTTTCTCATGGTCTTCTATAGAATTCGAATAGATGAATATGTCATCTAAATATACATGCACGAAACGGCCAAGGAATTATTGAAATACCATGGTCATTATACGTTGAAATGTGGCGGGGGCGTTACAGTCCCCGATCTGCATCGTATGGCTCACAAAGGTACCATATACGGTTGTAAATGCCGTTTTCCATACATCTTCGGCTACTACGCGTATTTGTTCATACGCGTCTGACATATCTATTTTGGAGCGATATTTTGCTCTAGCACAATCTAGCCGGATCTGATCCTGGTCGGGAAATGGCGTTACATCTTTCAACGTGTTCTCGTTTCGCTTACGACAATCAATAGCCGTGCAGAGTAATCCCGTCTTCTTGTGAATGCATAACATTGGTGCGGCTTGGTCTGTTTGCACCGCTTTCCACCAGCCAGCTTGGACGTACTTATTGATTTTTTCAATCAACTGATCTTTCATTGCGTCAGGGCAACGAGGTAGATGATAATTATACATCTTCTTTTCATCCACCAGTGGAATGCGATGATTAACCTCTCGTAATGGAGGCATAGTTTCCGGAACGCCAGACATTACAGTCGCTAAATGAGTTCCGGAACACGGGGAAGTAAATTGTGAATATTGAACTAGGGAAAGAATATGATTGAATTCTGTTTACATATTCGGATTCTACGACCTAGAAAGCATAAGGTCCATTTGCATCCCAATTTTCGAGGTTGCTTGACCATTCATGAAACGGCTGTTTCGGCGATCAGTGAAATTTGGCAAAATTACCAGTTCCGGAACATCACGGTTTTTGCAGTTCAACCCATGTTTTTTTCAACCAAAACTCACCTGCAGCATCCCAGAGGGGTACATACAAGCTACCCAGGTCATCCATACCTTTGATTGAAGGCACCAGTGGCCAATAATCACTGCAACCTTTGGCTGTGATGTGAACAAGCCGCTTCAAATGGTCTTTTGGAGAGACTGATTTTTCATGCCACAACGAGTGACACTGCTGCCATGATATATTGTACGAAAATGGAACCTACCCTCTAGATTAATGAGAAAAATTTCCGAGGACAGAACCGGTGGCCTGAACCGGGAATACGGGTTGTTCCGGAACTGGTAATGTTCCGGAACCCATTTAGCGACTGTATGTCTTGGCTAATTTCCATCCAACGCTCACGCAGGCGAGGAATATCATCCTCGGTAAGCGGCGTCTCGACAGCTTTAAGCTCGTCGACATGTTGCTCAGCCGCCTTCATAAAAATCTCTGAAAGATTTTGTTTAACCGCTTCAGGCAACTCGAATTTAATCGGGTCCGCTCTTTCATCCGGTCCGATAGACTTAACCGGTGTCTCGGCTAAAATCATTTGTCTGATCCCTTCTATCGTCGATAATCGAGCCGAGTTGTGCATCCGCAATTTAGTATGCAGCTTAGGAAAAGCTGTTCTCGAGAATTCTTGTAATACCTCCTGGTACTGATCTCCATGTTGGGTAGTAATTTCACCCATCTCTTCCAGCATTACTGGAAACGAAAATTGAGCTGGTTGATCCATATTATGGAACAGCTCTTCGGCGTCCTCATCATCAGCGTCTTCTACCGACACTGTTCCGCATGTTGACCACACAATTCGTCTTGATTGCCCTGCATCTGCGGGGCTGATGGAGGCAGGTTTTGTCCCTGCCCCCGTGAGTCACTCATTCTGAGCGACGTGGTGGGTAGCGTTTCTTCGCTCAATTTCCCCGTGTTCCTCCTGTGCACTGAGCGTAGGAGTTGCCACCGAATTAACTTTGATGTGGTCGTTCTTGAAATCAAGGGATATCCCGTGTTTTCTCATGAATTTAGTGCCAATAACCGCGTCAAAACGGTCGAGGTTAATTATGTCCACATACTCCTCACTGAGGAGTGGGCCATATTTAACGGTGACTTCCGCACCATGGTTAACTTTGGATCGGCTACCAGCTGTTCCAAGTTGAAGCGTGATTGCCAACTTGATGGGGAACACTTTGATCCCCGCGACACGTGCGAAATCCGGACTTACGGCTTCAGTAGTACAGCCCGAATCAAACAAAGTGAAGGCTTTATGCCCATTCACTTCTATATATGCAGTGAGAACAAAGTTCTCTTGTATCGTACATGGTGGTCGATCACGCTCAGTGCGTGAGCATTTAAGTCCCACTTTTCTGGACTTCGACTTTTCCGGCACTGAGAGTGAGGACAACTCTCCCGTCGCGAACAGGAATTCTTCTACCTCGGCAGTGTTACCCTGCCAAACAATATGGGTAGCCATTTTCTTGGCTAGTTTATCGATTTCTTTTTCCCCGATGAACTCATCCGCCAAATAATCATTGCACACCCCGAATAGACTTGGTTCCGAGTGTATTTTCATTGCGGGTTTCCGAGTCGTTTCGGTGGACGCGTTGAACGCGTTTTCCGTTGACTGCGTTAGTGATGACGCGCCCTCCACTTCTGGTTGGCTATCATTCACAGAATTCTCCTCTGTGTTCACCGAGTCTCCGCGTGAGAGCGGTCTCATCGTCCTTTGCTCTTTGGGGACAGCTATTTCATCTGCCCCGCTATCTGACTCATCTCCTGAGTCGTCCGCATCCAAATCATTATATTCTCCCATATGACCAAACCTTTCGGTCATCCCTCCGACATGTTCTTCCGTGTCACTTGTGCCGTAATCGCTGAATGACTTCAGTGTGTAGTCGGACTCACTGTCCTTCTCATCGTCTTTTGGAGGCTCTCCAGGCTCTTCATCAATCGTGTTCATACGCTCATTGTCTGGACAGTCATCTTTATAGTGGTTTGCACCACATTTAAAGCACTTAATATGTGCAGGGCCAGGCTTCTTTCCTCCCCCATCACGACCACTAGGCCGTGATTTCCACGTTGGTTTTTCACCAGCATTTCCGGTTTTACAGACAAGTTGATAAAGCTTTCGCTTTATCCCATCTCGATTCATGACGGCCATAGTCGGCCCTTCTTCATCCATCTGACGCAAACCCTCCCTCGGCTTCGTCGGTGATTTGGTGTCTACGGGAGTCGCTAACGCTCCCCCACTTTGACTTCCACGGTCTCCCAACCGACTGGCTGTGTATCATTTGGCAAGACTTTGCTGCCACTCGTAATTGATTCCTGCCTCCAGGATCATTTTGATTGACGAGTATTCAGCTGAAACATTGCGTTTGACTAGCGAGCGCACCATGCCCGCTGGCAGTTGTGAGATCAATTGATTTTTAAATGTATATACATCCGGCATTCGCACCATACGTTGGGCACACAAATATAATTCATTATAAGATCCAGAGATTCCCATGTCCGGTGAGAACTTGGTGTTCCAAAATTGATCTGTGGCTTCCTGTACACAGGAAGCGTTGATGAACCGGTCAAAAAGACCTAATATGACTTCTAGGTGAGTCCAATGTCTTTTTTTGCGCTCGAGTCCAGCAACCACTGTCTCGTACCATTCCCGGGCTGGGCCAGTCAGATAAAAACTGTGTATTAATAGGCACTGGGTGTGATTGTGCTTCCCGGCTAAACCCATGATTCTGAGCCATCGGCACAGCGTCATGATATGGGTTTCAAAGACTTTAATGTCTTTACTCCCGTTATATTTCTCGGGAGCCGGCAATCTCAGACTCTTATCATCTAAGATTGTGGCTTTCGGGCATGCTTTGCCCAGCGTGTCTTTGTAAAACCGCTTATATGGCTCGTACAACGTTGTGATGCGGACTGCAGGGCTGCTATGTGGAATTATTCCTCAATTGGCAGCTGGTTCGTCCAAAGGGGTGTTAAGGATGGATAGTAGTTGGTTGGTAGGACAGGAATGCACGACTTGTTGTAAGGGAATGTTTATTCGAGGTGGTGATTCGAATTGATCAGTAAAAATAGGTGTGGGTGAAAAATATACCGTCTCCAAGCTAGCAATCCACTGATCTGCTACTTGTCACTATCCAGAGATCCTGCTGTCGCCTCACTTCAAATTTCCCCTAATGAACGTTCGTCGTTAGTGAACCGGTACAAGCCAAGGAGCTGTGTCCGCAGAAATTCCCCAATGTCAACTGCGTTCTTCGTTTAGGCGTGCAGTTATGCTCGCTTGTAACTGGAGGTCACTGTAGACGATTTGCCAAAGTCCTTTATCATGTTCCCACTTCTACAGGGCACTGGGCTCGTGAAGGAAGGTGTGCAATCGATAAAAGTGTGTGTGTGTGTGTCGGAGAGAGTGAGTTCACACAGGCTTATTTCTTAAGCTGCGAAAGAAGGGTGTTAGTCAATGAGATGCTGTGGGCAAATGTGTGTGTGGTGTGTGTGGCCAATTGATTATTGAGATGGTGTGTGGTACCAAGGGGTGAGCCAGGTAGCGGGGGAAGTACACCGTTTATTGACTGACTACTATCCTATGTTCCTACGCTCTTTATACCTTTCCTGCCTGGTCCTCGGTACTGCAAATGCAGGGGGAGCCGAGCGGAACCGTTGTTTCAAGTGTAGCGGGACCGATAGCTTATTTCGCGTTGGGAATGTGAACCGAGTTTTGGCGGCTATCAAGTGGTTCGAAGTCCGAGTTCCTGGATTATGGGTCCGAGCCTTTGCTGGCGGTGTGGTCATGGCATGATGGAAGGTGATGACAGTCCGCGGGTTTCCGTCGTCCGAGGTCGTAGTGCGAATACAATAATTCGAAGTGGAGACGTGATTTGTCCTAAAATGGGATGTATGAATCCGGATTGGGTGTCGAAGCGAGATTGCGAATAAGGCTTGGATGGGAGATGGTGCGTTGTGCATGGTGTAGTGCATGTGGGAGCTCCACACCGCCATCATGTCTTGGGTTGCCAGTCTCGGCGGCAAAGTCCAGCCCAAGACGATTAAGGCATACCTCTCCGCCGTTCGTTCCCTCCACATCGACGCTGACCTCCCTTTCTCGATCTGCGAGTCCCCTGTCATGCAGCGCCTCATCCGCGGCATCAAGCGATTCCATGGCGAGAAGGACCGGAAGCCCGTACAGCCCATCACTCGCCCAGTCCTCCTCGCGCTCCTCACACAGCTCCAGCCCGGTGTTATTCCTGGGCACACCACCCTCTACGCTGCGTACTGCCTTGCATATGCCGGCCTCCTTCGTTCCGGCGAGATCACCGTCGGATCCGGGAAAGACTCCTCCCTTAACCTCACGCGCGGTGCGATCCAATTCTTCCCTGACTTCGAGAACTGCACGCACATTACCCTCACCCTTCCCGGATCCAAGAACGACCCATTTCGGAAGGGAATCATGCTCACCATAGCCGCGGCACCCGGGAATGCCTCATGTCCCGTCGCCGCCGTCAAATGGCTCTTCACAGAGCTCCCACGCGCCGCCAACGCGCCTCTTTTCGAAGGCATCGACGGGAAACCCCTCCATTACAAAACCTTCACCACTACTCTTCGCACCGCCCTTGCCAAAGCTGGTCTGAACCCCAATGGCTTTGCCGGCCACAGCTTTCGTTGCGGTGCTGCCTCCGAAGCTGCCGCCGCAGGCTACAGCAACTACGAGATTCAGCTTCTCGGCCGCTGGCGCAGCGACTCCTACAAACTCTACATCGAAAACCTCATCTCCCGAATCCTTTACTTATCGCATCAACTCCACATGGCTTATCCACACTCCGCACCTTTCGAGCCTCCGGCCCTTCGTGGCTTCGCTCCGGCCCTTCGTGGCTTCGCTCCCTTGGCTTGAGTCTGATCCATGATCAGCTCGAGAGTTTTGGACCCAAATACACTGATTTGATCCCAAACACTCGCCCTCCTTTCCTCTTCTTCTCGTCCAAGCTCGCGGAGACTAATGGTGTGAAATTCCAAACATCTACACCAGGTATTCAAGACTTTTAATCCATGAAGCCCTGAGCCAAGCCAAAACACCTGTCACACTGCAGTGGAAGGTTTTTTTTAGTATGGGAAAAACAGCTTAGAACTATGATATTGGGTTTCCTTGGCCAACTTTTACCTGGAGAAAAACCAAAGCAAAATCTAATATATTTCCTTTGTATTTTCTTAAAGAAAAAGATGGGATCTTTCCTTTGGAAAACTTTCTGGAAACATCTAGACTTTTTACATTGTTTTTCCAGTGGAAAAAGACGAAATTTTACCTGAGGAAAAAAGGGGAAACGAAGGAAACAAAGGGGATTACTTTGTTCCCACTTTTTACCTCAGGAAAAAGATATCCTTTCTCCATGGGAAATAAAACAGTAAATATTCTAGATATTTCCTGTCAGCACAGCGGCTCGTCGGGTTATTATACGACTGAGGCGATTGAACGACAATAGAGGATTCGGGTTGTGGTTGGGTTAATGCGACGGGGGGAGCAACTGGAGGGTAGACAAAGATAGTATGAGGCATTGTCTAGGGTACAGGGCCTATATATACTAAATGATCGTAACTGCCAAGTAACGGAAAGGGGGTTTCCAGGGATAAATGAGACGGGTAGGGGTTGTGGGGAAACCGATCGTAGCAATACGATCGGGTTTTAAGGGTTAATGCGGAATAAATGAAATAACCCGGAATCATGACATTACCCCCCCTTCAAGGTGCAATGTCTCGGTGCGCGATAAACCCGGGTAGCGTTAGGTGGTACGGGTTGTAGGGATGCGCCATTGCCCGTCGCCGTTAAGGACCTCTCGCGGAGCATTAGGGTACTTCTCATAGTACTCCTCAATTGCGTCCTCCACGCCGTCCAGATACAAACAAGGTTCCCAACTCCATTCCTCCCGGGGATATCCTCGCCACTTGAGGAAATACCGTAGTTCGCGTTTGTTCTTCTTGCTCTTGAATTTAATCCGGAGAACCTCTTCGACTTCGTATAGAACCTGTCCGTCTCAGACATCAGGTGGCGGGGGTGGCACGGAATCCTAATGTGCGGCGACAGGGGCGACCCAAGGGTGTAGGAACACAGTGTTGAATACGGGGTGCACCTTCCAACTCTTGGGAAGCTCTAGCTCGTAGGATATGGCCCCGACCTTTCGCAGGACTTTAAAAGGTCTGTTGTTCTGCGAACGCTGCCCCTCACTTATTAATCACATGTTAGGTTATGAAGAGAGATGCAACTCACTGGGCCTGCCAGGCCACCGTACCAGATGCCAGCAGAGAGGGTATCCGCACCATTTAGAGACTGGCAACAAGACTTGCCCCATGTTAATGATCGACCTCTCCCACTCCAGGCATTCAATGGGGGGGCCAAGGTAAACAGCACCTATGCACTCTTGAAGATCCGCGAAGAATCCGGGTTCTCTGTGGACCATGACAAAATCAGTGAGTCTCTTCCCGCAGCGAAGGAATGTATGCTTACTCATCCCATCGCAAGAAATGGAAGCCCAGGGATTAGAGTTTAGCCATGGTGATGGCGGGGGGGAAGGGTTGCAAGTATGGCAGCGCAGGACGAGGAGGGTGTGGGCGTAGGTTATAGGGGGTCGCCGCAGTCAGGTATGCCACATCCCAGACCTTCATGGTGGGTATGAACTCATCTGAGTCGCCTTTGGTTTCAGACTCGGATTCAGAGGATTCAGAGGATTCGCTGTCACTCCTGGCGAGGGGTGCAAGTCTCTCGCTGCGAGCAGCAAGTGCAAAATCAACCAGTACGTCAACAACATCAAAGTCGAGATATATGGCCTTGCCTCGTCGCGGCAGGGTGTAAGGACTCCAGGACAGAATGCATTTGATGCTTGACGTGTCCATGTCTGGTTGTGGATTTGGGGGAGGCGTGCAGGTATTTTCTCAGCAAGTCTGACTCGGTATTTTCTGAATAAATTTCTCTATTTTCTTGTCATGCAGAAACCATCAGCTTCCTGAATTGGCAGGGTCCTGGCTGGGGCCTGATCTGGTCTCGCCGGCCTACCCGGGTGCATAACCACAATGTGTGCCTATAAATTGATTCTCCACTGCCCACATAGCTCAGTCCTTCCTGTCTCCATCAGATCCTTCTTCTTCCACCAAATGCAGAACACGTGTAAGTGCTCAACAGGCGGCGCCCAATTTTGCAGTCACTTATTTTCTTCTTGCCTTAGGCTGGGAACTGGTTAAGTGGATGCCCATCTGCAAGTGTCACACAGCTATGAGACTTGCTCTCGCAACAACGGACGATGAAATACCTGGCTTGACGGCAGGCGACGACTCAGACGATAAAACACCCGACAGCGGTTCAGATGATGAGATGCCAGACCTCATTTCGGAGTAGGAATTCCTTCTTGCAGTGCTGCATGTCACTCCACATGATTCTGCTTTTTCGGGCTAACAATTGATTTTAGTGGCTGCATGCAAATAGTTTCGATTGACGCCAACTTTGTTCTGAAGAAGTCGATAGTGGTTGTCCCACAGCGAGGGGAGGTGATGTCGTGGGATGTCCTGGAGTATGCGGCCAACTATCAGCCTCGTTTTTTTTGGACGTTGCATATTCCCCGGGCTGCAGACTACAGCGTGGTGCCTATGTCACAAAGTGAGTTGGCACGTCCCTGGTGCAGTCACGTCACTGACTCACTATCATCAGACAGCTCGGGTGAAGCTGTAAGCGGCCCGCCCTGTGGTGGCAATCCGGCAAATAAGCAGTGGAGATTCTTGTTGCATGTAATTAGCTGATGAATATGAAACTGTCCCCCCCCCGCCAGAAAAAAAAACAAGGGATGAGCCTGTACAAGGAGATAACTGAAATTGCAGGGTGCATGCAAGGGCGGAGGTCCGTAGGAAGCCCTTCTACCATGATCGCATGCAACCAGAAAATATATCAAGCACGTGTCCTCATAGAGAAGGAGTTAGTATATTCATGTGAGCACATTACTCATTGAACAGGAGTTAAATGCTATAGTTATTGGACGAGGGTATGTGCGCAAGGGAATACAAAGGGCTTCCATCCATGCTACATAATAATTGGAGGCTACTAAGGTCCTGAGATTAAAGGAGTGAAATGTAATTTTTGGGTTTACACGGAAACGGCAGGTGCCAAGGATGGGAACAGGTCCCGCGTCTGCAGCAAATATCAAAGGCTGATGTCTGATGTGCCTCGCTCGGGTCTGTGTTGTCCTATGACTGACCGGCTATGGCGCAAAAAGTAGGCAGCAACCATTGTCCTTTTTGCATGTGAAGTCTGTCGTGATCATAGACAGACAATAAGGATAGCCAGTGTGAGCTGATGCCAGAAGCAGGAGCTAATGCCAGAGGGACATAAATGCGATCCGAAATAGGCAAAACTGAATTGAGACAAAGATGCAGTTCCGAAATGGAAAATTTGAATTGAAATGATGAGGAACCCCGCAATCTGGTACTGTGGACGCATCAGGCCGGAGCATCAAGAAGTTATGCAGGATCTGGAATGGGGGAAAATTAGGGTTGATATCAAGAGCACATGGGGCAGGAGTCACAGGAGGTCGGGGCCTTGAGAGCGGATGGGACGAGGAGGGTAGATGTGTGTATGGAAGGCGTCTCTAAAGGTGCAGGGCGGGCGTCAGACAAGTAGGCGTTTGGGTTACTAGTTATTGTCATAGACTATGCCAAATACTTAGGTGAAACTGAATTGAGACAAGAGTGCAATTCCGAAATGGGAAAATTGAATTGAAATGATGAGGGACCCGATAATCCGGTACCACAGACGCATTAGGCCAGACCATCAAGGAGTTATGCAGCATGGAAGGGCCAAAAGGAGCTATTTGATGCGAACAATGGCAAGCAATATGAAGGGTGGGGCATGGTGCAAGGGGGGAGGGAGGTGAAAGCACGAGTTTTTGGGAAAATAATTTAGTTTAGTAGTAAGGTAATTTAAAATTGAGGTCGGGAGGGAAGCTCACTATAACTTTTGCGTATCACATCGTCTCCCCAATGCCACCAGCCGATGACAGTGATGAAAGTGACTTGGTATCGAGCGTCGGGTGTGATAGTGGCAAGCCTCGCTGCCTCAGTGATATCAACAACAATCTGGACAATGAGGCGGCAGTCAACTGTGACATCTGTGGTGCATCTCTGGCTCCCGATGACTTGGGCAAGGAACATGTGTTCCGCTGCTACAACTGTGAGGTCAGTGTACAATGCGAAACATGCTGTGCCGGTGTGCATCTGTGCTCTGGGCATCATGTCCTCCAGGTTAGCACGGTGCAGCCAGTTTGAATCAAGTACTCACCCACTGTTTTAGGAATGGGACAACATTGGATGCAAATGAGGGGCACCAATTTTGATGGTGGATTCAGGGCTCCTCACTACGATGGCCAAGACGTGTGGTGCCTGTGGGATCCAACTGGCGCCAGCCGGAGTGACATTACCTATTGATACAGTGATGTGCGATGATTGTGGGCCCAAGCTTTTGTGTTCGAGATGCTGCATGACTGAGCACCGCAGGAAACCACTGCATAAGATAAGGGTAAGCACACATGATTTGGTCATTGAGATGTTCGTTGACTTTTCTTTGATGACCCAGGTTTGGGAGCAAGGCTGGCAGGGGTCGTCACTCGTGGAGGAGGGACTGGTGTTTCAGCTTGGTCATGGGTGGCAGCCATGTCTGTGGCCCATAGAGCCTGCGTCGTCGATGACTGTGATCGACATGAACGGCATACATACAGTGCGGTTGGCGTATTACAGGTGTGGGAAGTTTGAGCCAGGCACCGTGGGAAACTGGCAGCAGATTTTGGACAATGGATGGTACAGAGCTGCATTAGTGCATCTTAGAGTTTGTGCCACGTTCAGGGTGTTGAGTGCAGATATGGAGTTGCGCTACCAGTCGTAACGTGAGCACATATCTGACATAAGCACCTGCATAAACAAACAATACATGATCAAACAAGCATATCTGTCTCATCAATTTCTTCAATTTATCGCCTTTTTCAAATATTTATCTCAAGAGCCCCTTGCGACATGGAACATGTGGCTCGTTCCATTGTGCGTCATTTGGTGATCTCGTGGGGGCCGGTTCCTGGGGTCTACCCCATACATGCAGGCTTTAAAAGACCAGCAGTTCCTACCTTAGGATGCCATTTTCAGCATGGATGACAACTGCGGGGGCCACATTTCCTACCGCACTTCTCAGTTTGTCGACACGGCTTTTGGCATCGATGGCAAAGATCCCACCTTTTCCACCGTCACAGGCGATCACGGGATTTTCATCTCCATTGACGGTGAGCGTTGTACAGAAACCTTGCACATTCTGGCTCACAAGAAATGCCACATTTGCCTGCACCTAGACAATTTGAATGATTCTTTGGCCTGATGGATCCCAGTATCCAATGCCATGGAGCTGGACGAGGAGTTGTGCACTGCCATGGACTCGGTTTCTGGTGGTTCCTACAATTCTTCTTCAGGGAAATGCAAGTTCTACAAGAGCTTGGTACGTCATTATTGTTTATGGAAATCAGTAGAGTTTATCTGATCAATGCTTAGGACAATCCAAACGCCGAATTCAAAGAGGTCCAACAACTGTTCTTGGATGAGGTACTTCGATGTGCGGGCCTGGGCAATTCCCTGCACCTGCATGAATGCGGATTGTGCCACGCCAATATTTCACTGGAGAATCTTGCCCCGTCAACTGGTGCTGACAACGACGGAGGTTCCGATGAAGATGCTGCCCCCTGCACTTTGCGCTGTAGCGACTGTGGGGATGTTTTGCAATGCCTGGACTGCTGTCTGAAGTGCCACAAGCTGGTGCCTCTGCACTTTCTGGAGGTACGTCTCACGGGTCTGGCTCCGCATTGCCTGGCTGATTTATTTTCATTGCGCAGGAGTGGAAGGGCAAATTTTGTCAGCCACGGATGCTGAAGACGTTGAGGCTGGTTTATCAGCTTGGTCACGAAGGGCTTCCTTGCCCCAACCCAGAGGCTGTGCTTCGGGTAATGGTGGTCATGGACTGCAACACTGTGCACTGCGTAAAGTACCAACGCTGTGCCTGTGACCACTCAGATATGATGAACCCTGTGCGCCAGCTGCTCTGCAATGGATGGTACCCGGTGTCGGTGACGGACCTCGACACCTGCGCGACTTTCAATGTGTTGGAGCAATTCCAGCTGCAGAATGTGGTTGGTGGGATGAATGCCCATGATTTCGTCACTGCGCTGGAACGTAGAACGAGTACCAAGGTGCCTGTAAGTTCCGAGTGTGTGCATGTGCAAGGATGTCATTGCTGATGTGCGGTGTGTCTAGGATCGTTACAAAGCATTCTTACAGATGCCACGCCAGTATGTGTTCCTACAGAGGGCGAAGCAGGTGGGCTGTGGACATGATCTGGAGGGCCTGGTGGCAACGAAAAAGGGGGGATGCGTGGTCGTGTGTTGGGCATGCCCTTACGACGGCTGAAACCTGCCAGAAGACTGGCACAACATGGAAGCCAAGTATTGGTGAGTCGTACACGAGACCGCTCGGGTGCTGTAGCTAATTTGCTTTGCATAAAGTTTCCTATATAGGCTCATCTTGGCCATGGACATGAACTTTAAGCTTAAAAACTAGATGCACTTGCACAAGTGTGACGATCCTTTGCTGAGGCCAGGATGGGGAGCTTTTGTAGAGCCGTCGGGGTATAAAGAGCACCTGAAGGGGTATATCATGGAGAACAATGTAAGGTTGTTGCCTTTGGTGTTGGCACCATGGTCTGACTAGTCTGCAGGTTAGCACGTGCATTGCCTTCGCTGCGCTCACACAGAAAGAAACGAGGAACATGTCTGGCCTGTGCATGCCGGGCGTGGGTGGCTGTGTATGTGCATGCCACAAGGTGGTTCGTCCCAATGGCTTGGGCGATCTCCAGAAGGGGGAAAGGTGCATGTGTTTTTTTGGTGGGACAGAGTTGGAGATTGATGGATAGCCTCACAGATATGTGAACATGGATTACATCTTAATGGTGTCTCTGGCAGGTTTCGACTTGATGGAACTCACGGTTTCATATGACATCGCCTGTCAGTGGCAGAAGAATCTTTGTGAACATGTCAAGAAGCTCCCTGAGGAGATGCGGCCGGACTTTGAGAAGTTTTTGTTTCAGTGTGGCTTGCCCATCTGGCACGCATTGTCCCACGAGGCCGAGTGCACCAATCGATTCAGTCTGAGCTTTTTGCCTGGCATCGTGAAGACCGACAGCGAAGGCATCGAGCAACTCTGGGCAGAGCTAAACGCCTTCGTGTTTCATATGAAGAAGATGGGACTCAGGCACCACGTGGATTCTATCGAGGACAAGATTGACTACCATAACCACATGAAGAACCTAGGCCAAGGTGAGCATCTGTCAGTAGTGTGGATGTCTGCTGATGCCATCTTGTCAGCAAACACGCTCTGACGGAAGCTCATCATGACTATTGTGGAACGTGATAAGCAGATTGCCACCTTCAAGGAGGTGAACAAGAGCATATCCCAGGAGGTGAGGGTGGTATGGCAGGAGCATGTGGATATCTTCATTGCAGACCCGACACAGCCCAATCCCTACCTCATCAACAGCAAAGGTTAGTCGGCTACTGTAGGCTTTGTGGGATGGCAATACTAATGGGCACCATTAGATGGACTGACAGAGGCCGAGATCCGGGTCATGCTAAAGAGTGGGGAGGAGGAGGCGGTGGAAAGGGGTGCGGCACCATTGCATGGAATGAGCGCTACCGCATTCCTGACAGCCGGGTTGCAGCTCGAGGATTCCCAGTACATGATATTTGGGTCAGAAAGGATTGCGTTACTGACGAGGGTATGTACAGGCAGCGGATCAAAGCACAGATCTCGGGGCTCTTGCTGGTCACTGCAGACTGTGAGAGGAAGATCCAGGACCAGCAGATGGTGCTGCAGGCAAAGCTGCGGCCGTTTTGCAGGCTGCAGCAGATCTATACCCCAGGGGCGATCCGCGCAGTGGAAAGAGAGGAGGCTGCATGCAATCCCGAGGCACCCGCTGTGAAACCAGGGAATGTGTGATTGTACTTGCCCTCCATGCTGACAGTGGCAGAACGGCAAGCGGGGTGTCAAGAGGGGCTGGCCGAGATGGAGGCCAAACTCTGTGAGGCTCAGTGCGGCGACGGGTTGGTGCTGATGTGTTCGCGCCTCCACGCGAAACACCACGTTCTCTACTGGCAGGGGAGCAATATCGGTGGGAAAAATGGCACTACAAGAGCCCAGCTTCTAATCGCCCAGATTGGGGATCGCGTCATGGCGGGCATGCAGAAGTATCAGGATGCGTGGAAGGCACTGCAAAGTCTGAAGGGCATAAACTATGTGCCCCACTTCAAGCAGCTGAAAGATGCTGACCTCACCCTAGACAGGGATGTGAAGGACGACGAGGCGGTCGCAAGGAAGGAGCTCGCATTGATCGCGGCCGGCAAGGGCAGGCGCTGTGGAGCTCTCATATGTGCTACACCATGCACAACGCACCATCTCCCATCCAAGCCTTATTCGCAATCTCGCTTCGACGCCCAATCCGGATTCATACATCCCATTTTAGGACAATTGTGTCTCCACTTCGAATTATTGTATTCGCACTGCGACCTCAGACAATGCACGCCTGTGGACTGTCATCACCTTCCACCACGCCACGACCATACTGCCAGCAAGGACTCGGACCCGTAATCCAGGAACTCGGACTTCAAACCACTTGATAGCTGCCAAACTCGGTTCGCAATTCCAATGCGAAATAAGCTATCAGTCCTGCCACACTTGAAACAACGGTTGCGCTCGGCTCCCCCTGCGTTTATGGTACCGAGGACCAGGCAGGAAAGGTATAAAGAGCGTAGGAACGTAGGACAGTAGTCAGTCAATCAACGATGTACTTTCCCCGCTACCTAGTTCACCCCTTGGTACCACACACACCATCTCAATAATCAATTGGCCACACACCACACACACATTTGCCCACAGCATCTCATCGACTAATACCCTTCTTTTCGCAGCTTAAGAAATAAGCTTGCGTGAACTCACTCTCTCTGACACACACACACACCTTTATTGATCACACACCTTCCTTCATGAGCCCAGTGCCCTGTAGAAGTGGGAACATGATAAAGGACTTTGGCAAATCGTCTACAGTGACCTCTGGTTACAAGCGAGCATAACTGCACGCCTAAACGAAGAACGCAGTCGACGTCGGAGAATTTCTGCAGACACAGCCCCTTGGCTTGTACCGGTTCACCAACTACGAACATTCATTAGGGGAAATTTGAAGTGAGGCGACAGCAGGATCTCTGGATAGTGACAAGTAGCAGATCAGTGGATTGCTAGCTTGAGATGGTATATTTTTCATCCACACCTATTTTTACTGATCAATTTGAATCACCACCTCGAATAAACATTCCGTTACAACAAATCGTGTATTCCTGTCCTACCAACCAACTACTATCTATCCTTAACACCCCTTTGGACGAACCAGCTGCCAATTGAGGAATAATTCCACATAGCAGCCCCGCAGTCCGCATCACAGCACCGGGAGACCCTGAAGAAGATGATGACATCAACGAGTGGATAGACATGGGCTGCGGGTTCGCGGTGGAGGTGATGAATTGGGGCCAGAAAAGGAAATCTTCCTTATTGGAAACAATCCCCGTGTCGCAACTTCGAATTGATGGATCTCCACTTGATCAAGACATATATGGGAAATACTTCCAAGAAGTAAAATCCAAGGCCCAAGGAGAAGCGGCTAGCATGTACATTTCGAAGATCGAGGACCAGCCATTCGAGATCCCGCAATCAGACAAGGCCTGCGTGGTGAACACCGATTTATTGGAGATAGAATGGTTCCTGCTTATGAAGGATAGGCCCAGTGACATGGAGGATGAAGACTATGAAAGGTTCATTCGACGCAGTCAGAAGTTTTTTTTTCTGGACAACGCCCTATGGCGCATTGACTCCCACGGAGAACAAAAGCTGGTTCTGGATACAAAGAAGCGCAGAGAAATCCTCTGCCAGGTGCATGACGAACTGGGACACAAGGGGTTTTTCATAACACGGAAACGGTTGTTGGATCGGTTCTGGTGGCCAATGATGGGGCAAGACCTTAAGTGGTATTTGTCCACATGCCACGAATGCCAACTATGTTCAACCCAGAAAATCAACATTCCCCCAGTTGTATCCATGCCTCTGCCCTTATTTCATAAGGTGTACGCGGACACCATGTTATTGCCCAAATCTAACGGATACCGATACGTGGCGCACGCCAGATGCTCCCCTGGCCCGAATGGAGAATGTTGGAAGAAGAAACCGCTTATTCGCTCGGCTGCTACATATTTGAAGAAATCCTGTGCAGGTGGGGCGCGGTTGCCGAGATTGTCACAGATAATGGCGGACCATGGGTTAAAGCCATAGAATGGCTGGTGAAGAAGTATGGGATCCATCATATCAAAATCTCGGGATACAACTCAAGAGCCAACGGGCCGGTAGAGCGACGGCACTACGATGTCCGCGAAGCTGTGTCCAAAGCATGCGAAGGAGATCTCTCGACCTGGACAGAGAAAATATTCTATGTTTTCTGGGCAGAGAGGGTATCCATCCAAAAATCATCCGGATATTCCCCTGATTACCTTGCCCATGGGGTCGAACCATTGTTCCCGTTCGACATCACCGAGGCAACATACATGTTGCCCGTCAACGGAGATAAAATGACCACGGAGGAATTAATCGCGTGCCAAGCGGTCCAGCTCATGAAAAGGTCCGAAGAAATGGAGGTTCTCAAATCCAAGGTCTACAAATCCCGCATGAGAAGCGTCGGGCATTGGGAGAAAGAAAATCGAGCCAAAATCTCGGATTTCGATTTTAAACCTGGGACCCTCGTTCTGCTCCGAAACTCCTCTATCGAAAATGAATGGTCACGAAAAGCGAAGTCTCGGTACTCTGGGTCCATGGTTGTTGTCGAAAGGAAATTGGAGGGATCCTACATTATTGCGGAACTAGATGGAGCGGTATCTCAAACCAGCACAGCGGCATTCCGCCTGATCCCCTACATGGCTCGCTCGACAATTTGAATTCCCATTACGAAATTCATCGAAAAACCACAACCAAGGAAACGTAAAGAAAAAGAACCCATGTGGGGCGATACCGGAAAAAGATGGTTTGAAGGGCAGTCGGCCGAACTAATGAAAAAGAAGTTGCTCCCCACAGGATAAAAGCTGTGATTAGAACGGGATGCTTGGAATCACGAGGAAGGCTATCAAAATAATACGAGCCGCATGTACCCCACTCATACATTTATTCAATCTCATTTCGACTTCACACTATCCTGGGTGCATGCGGTCGTACGAGAAAGAAAATGTTCTATTCTCCACGAAGACTTATGACTTACACAATATGAAAATGACTAAAAGCACCACCAGCTGATGTGCCATCAACAAATACGGACGACAGGCCGATCAACCAAGGGATTTCGTGCCAAGACAAGTTTTTCGAACCTCAGGTTCGAATTTGGACTATGGCCACAAAACGGAAAATTCATTGAAGAAAAATATTATACATTTTTTGGCGCCCAGGGGGGGGCGCTACGCTACGACAAAATATTACTATGCCCCAGCAAGGGGGTGACTACACAAAACGGAAAGTTCAGCGGGTTTTGCGGCTCTGCTCACCTGGCCGCTACCAGGGAGTTCAAGCATCTATCGAACAATATAAAGAAAAATGTAAAAAAGGAAAACAAGCCCGGGACCGACGCGGCAATCAACCCTCCGACGTGTCCATCCCCGTTGCTTCCACAGCTGCCAGCACGTCTCCTTGAAGATCTTCCTCCGTGCCATACTTGAGCGCGTCGTGGTCTTCATCGGTCCGAAGCTGCGACCGAAGAGAGGGGTGCGGGCTGGACAATGACTGAGCGACTGCGAGGGTGTCCGAGGATTCGGTGTCTTGCTCAACCAAGTCTTCGACGTTGGTCTGGGACGAGCGCCGTGATGTAACACTTTCGGCGCGAGTAGACACGGCGCGGGAGTACGGCTTGGACGGCGATCCGCGGGGAGGGAGCCATAGTAGTAAGATATAGCCTAAATACAATGGCTGTAGCCAGATTCTGCTTTAGCTACTACCACGGACCTAGCCACATCCTGGCTACAGACTATGATGGGCCCTTTGGGGCACTTCCCTGCCGGCTTTGCCGGCGGGAAAAAATTGGGTATTTTGCTCTAAAATATACCAGATATAGCCTCTTTTGGTAGGGGGTATGATTTTGCTTCAATTGTTCCCCCGATCTGTGAGCTCCCGCTATTGTATCTCTATCCCGCCTATCTTTCACTTTCGGCTCTCAGATCTTTAATCTTTCCTCGCAATTGGCATCTTATCATATCGTATCGGCCTTGCGCACCTTATCTCTCGCAGGGATCTCAGTCAGCATCGAGATATCTCTCTGCGCGGCTATTTCCCCTTTTCCTTTTCCTCGATCTCAACTTGTGCTATTCGCCGATTATGGCCAGCTCCCTCGAACGCTCAATTCCAGTACAATCCAGAGTTCAGACCTTCCCTCTTTTAAAATAACGACTCCATTACGTAATCACCCTGCTTTTTTCGTTGAAGTCCCTTTTGAAGACTTCATACCTGTAGTTTTACTCGCCTGCCCATACATAATGGACTTTGAACAAGTCGTAGTCAGAATATCGACTCCCGCATTAAATAAATATTTTGTATATTTTTCTCGACGACACATTGAGTCGGAGTACGCTATTTTAGATACGCAGACGCTAACTAAGTAGACAGATGCAAATGAAGCCCGTCCATCATCCATACGACATCGTGAACAGCCTCATCCCATAGCCTCTGATCATCAGCAAACCATTCTTCCCCGCAGTGGCTCCGTGACTCGCATCCCCAAAAGTAGATACTGGCGACGACGCTCAGGAGTCCGTTTGGGCCAGGGCAGTCCAAAACGTCCCAGTCGTTGCTGTACTCCCCCCCAATCTTCCACCTTCCCTCCCCATCCTGTGTACGCCATTCGGGCTGCAGGCTATCCCACCAAGAGTGCCACACTTGCGGATAGGCGCGGATCTTCGTGATCTTGGGCAATGTTTTGGACCTGCATCCCCGCCCGCTTTGAATCCAGTCATTCACAACGCCCGGCCGCCCCGTGGTCAGCGCGCCTCGGGTCTCGGATGGGAAGCCCTGCGCCTCCTCTATCCTGATCAACGCGTCCATCAACGACGCATAGTTGGGTCCGAGGTCCACCATCGTCAACCTCTCCGCCGCGTCCGTCAGCCAGACAGGCGTTGCGTCCGGCAATTCTGGCATCACCCCGGGAGCTGCCTCTTGCGTCAATATGCCCTCCATCAAGAGGGTGTCTGCCAAGATGTCTGGCATCAACACGTCCTCCAGCGTCAGCGCCGTGAGCGGCGACGGAGCACGAGCTGGAGACGCTGGGGGAGACGCAAGGAGGGGGGGGGGAGCAACAACCGCCGCAGGTGTCACGGGGACAGGCGCTGCCGGCGTCGCGGGCGGGGGAGCAGGTTTCGCAGCGGGGGCGCATGCCGCAGGTGGGGCAGGCACTGCAGACGTTGCGGAGGGGGGTGCAGGTGTCGCGGCACAGGCGGGCGCTGCTGCTCTCGTGGGGGCGGGCGCTGCATGTGGTGCGGGGGGGGAAGGCGTTGCATGTGTCGCGGGGGGGGGACAAGTGTTGCGGCGGGGGCCGGCGCCGCAGGCGTGGTGGTGGGAGGTGCAGGTGTCACGAGGGGAAGAGCAGGCGTCGCAGAAGTAGATGCGACGCTGGCTGTAGCCGCCTCGCCGGCTGTTACGCGAGTGGATTTGCGTGTGGCTACAGCCACCACCGTCTTGCGTGTCCTGGGCTTGGTCGCTTTCTTCATCTTCCCGTTGGCTGGCCCCAGTACCGCCCGCCACTCCTCCTGTAATGGCTTGAGGAGAGCATTGTTCCTCGCAATATTCGCGGCCCGCTCCACCTCGAACTTCGAATACCTGCCGGACTCAGCGTACTCCAACATCTTCGTCTTTGCCTTCTTCGCTACAGCCGGCGCTTTACCCTTTCCTTTGTCTGCCCCCCTCTTCCGCTTCTCCCCCGCCTTCTTCCCCTCGTCCTCCGTGTCATCGTCGTCATCGTCTTCATCGTCGGACTCGTCGGATGACTCGGATGACTCGCCGGATGAATCAGGGTGGGAGGCATTTCCTTCGGGAGCGATAGTGTATACAGCGCCTGCGAGCGCGTCAGGTAAAGCAGCGGCCTTCACATCCTCGGGACCTGGAACTTGGTCAGCGCGACTCCACTCTCTCTCTCGCGCACAGACTTACCGAAAGCGGTGTGGAGATACTCTTTCATCAAATTTAGAACGTTGTTGAAGCGTTCCTTTGCCCACTGCGGAAAATGGGTCGCAGTCAAAGCTTTATTTCGACTGTAAGATATACTGAAAAACATGTAACTTAGTCAAATCCTCACGTAGGCGGAATGGAATACGTACTGCATAGTTCTCAATGCGCCAGCGTATTTAGGCATCGAGCCCCCTAGAATCACCACCGACTGCAAGCCCGTCCGTTCCTCGATGCCTTGTAGGATCGGCGCCAGGAAAGAACCGATGCTCTCAATTGCACTGTTGGCCGTCACGTCAGTAATGTACAATGCATAGATATGACGGCGTTCACTTACGCATTTCGGGCCTCAGGAGTTCGCGAAGGCGGGTCCTTCAAGGCCGCGTCGTACGCAGCTCGAGCGACAGCCGCCTCGGCTTTGGCCGTCGCTGCATATCTCTCGCGGTCAGCCGGTGACAGGGCAGCAAACAGGTCGCGGGCGATGCGAGCTCGGTAGGGAGCATTGGGTTCCTTGGTCGTCCTGACGCTTGCACCTGCTCCTGCCTCTTGCTCCCACTGTCTCGCAATGGCCGGCTCGATCTCCGATGTGTACACCTCGCACATATATTGCTGGTAAGCCTGGCGAGCTTTCGGAGGGCTGTGCACGCCAGAGAGTTTCGCTATGAGGACCGCCCAAGGATCTTTATGCGGGTCCCGTTTCTTCTGACCTGGGGTGCGGAGACTGCGGGCGCGATATTTCATCCATCAGCGAGTGCGCTAGAAGAGGAATAAAGGAAATGAGTAAGTGCCAGCGGTCACGTGTCGAAATTGCTTACGCTCTCCAGCACGTCCAATCGTTCGCTTTTGGCGAGCTCCTCCTCCGGCGTCAGAACCTCGACAGGGATCCTCTCGAGCGGGTCGAATGCAACCATGCTCTCTGGCTCCTCGGCGTCCGCCAGCCTCCAGTCGATCCGCGCGTGGTACTCTTTGCAAACTTTGGCCAGATAGTCGCGTTCCTTGCGCCATCCCGCAGACAACGCCAAAGCATAAGCGTCGAGATGCGGCGTAAGTATGGCTTCGCGCATCCCCTCTGCCCACAGCCTGAGGCTCTTGCGCTCTGCTTTGGGTATGCGTTTCCGCTCGCGCTTGGGCTTCAAGTCGGACATTTATCTGATAGCTTGATGTTAGTACCGTACAATCTGGCTGTAGCCACCCGCATGCTCACATTATTGCGCTTTTTTTTAGGCCTTGGGAGTTTCAGCAGGTGTTGGTACAGAGACAAGATGTGGGGATGGAAATTGCGCAAACACCCAAAGGTCCGAATAGGCATCAGCGAAACCGACCCCAAATGACGCAAGGTGCTGGGTTCCTGTCGGCTATCTTCCATGCTGATCGACCAATTGGAATGCAAGTCACCAGCCCCGTTTGCTTTGGCGGAGCTTAAATAGGCCGTCATATAACGCGGTATACCTGATCCATTCCATATCCCAACTTTCGACCCACTTATTCCCCATGGCCGACCTCACAAACATCTCCCCCGCACCAGCAGTTCCCACTGCTGCTGCTGCGGCGGACATTACCACGGCTCCCACCGTCCCTGTCCACCACATCCACGACACTGATTCCGAATCGTCCGTCGACTACTCCATCGTTGACAACGACTCCACGGCTGACACCGACTCGGTCTTCAACCAAGCCTCTACCCAAGGTGATATTGGCGAACAGATTCCCAGTAGGCACGTCACTGGCTGCGCATTTCCTTATTGACATTACTTCCAGTTCCTCTTTCCCTCGCTGAGGCCTTCGAACTCCTCTCCGTTGGTGCAGCAGCAGTCTCAGCAGCAGTGGCCCAGGCTTCTGTTGATGCAAACATGGCGGCTTTGGCCGCTGCTGCTCCAGCTCCAGGTAAACAATTCAGCGTTTACGATCATGTTCAGCGTACTCATATTTATTGAATGCAGTTGCCCCCTTCGTCTAGTCCACCGGCCCTTGGGTCGCTGGCACGCTTTACAATGTCGTCCCGCCTACTCCCCTTGCTGCCGTCCCCGACAACTCGGAGAAGTGGTATGCGATCACAAAGGGGAGGTACGTCGGCCTCACGACCAACAGCTCCATCTCGTCGAACGGCGTCAGTGGAGTCTCGAACGCGCTTCAAAACGGGTACGGTAATCAGACAGAGGCCTTGGCCGTGTTCAACTTGGCCCTGCAGCACGGCCTGGTCCTTGTCGTTTAATTTTTCTCCGCCGTTTCCTCGTGCGTCGACTCCTTGCACATTATCCCCGTTCTCACATGTTTCTAGAACACGACTGGTCGGATGCGGGGGCCGTTGTAACGTACATATTGTTCCTGTGTTGCGTAGTTTTGTGCTCCCGAAATTGTTATATTTTGTCATGCTTTCCCTTGTGCAAATCGCGTCCATTTACGGTCAAAATCGGCAATCTCGGCAAAATACACGAGCTGAGATCTTGCCAGATCTGGAAGCTGATGTCGGCTAGCTGCACATCCTTTTTGAGGATGGCCAGCTGAGCCCAATCTCCCGCTTTGCCTCGCCCAGAGTCCCCACCCGCAGCGTAATGGCCACTCTCGAGGAGAGGTTGGCGCGTCTCAGCTTAGCTTCAGCTCCGTCCCGTTCTCCGAGTTCCACATCGTCTCTCTCTATTTCCAGCGGATCTACCGAATACTTCAGCACCGGTGACGACGACAATCCAAATCCTTCCACGCGTCGGCCATCTACTCCTCCCCCTCGAACACCCCTTCTCCCGGAGTCCTCGCGCTTGTATGCTTACAGTTCTCCAAGCCGGAGCGGGATCACGGACACCTGGCATGTTTTATTTTTCGTCAGTCTCATGCTCCCACCCACCGACTCGTAGGGACGAAGCCGCGGACGCCACCATCGGCGTCCCTCATGGGAGGTCCCGCCGGCTTACTCCACGCGGGCGCAAATCCCAGTCGAACAGTGGGGGATATGCGGCTTTTTTTGGTCGTAATCCGGGATGGTACACAACCTGGTGAGTAATATTGTTTCCTCTCTGATTCTACCTATCGACGACGTATAGGCGTGAAGCCCAGGGTGCGACGTCGGGCGCTCCCGGAGCGATTTTCCAGAGCTATTTGACGCCCACCGATGCCAGGGCCGCTTTTGAATATGCGCAGACCCGGACATGGACTGGAGTAACCTCTGGTCATTCGGCAGTCCCATCTGCTCGGGTAGCTGTGGCCCGAATGCCCGTCCCTGTCAGCGATGAAAGCCACACGAGTCCTCTACATTGTGGGGCCTGGTATATTGTGTACAAGGGTCTCCTTCCAGGGGTGTATCAATCCAGGTCCGTCTTCACACTGGCCTCATCCACCATATTTGCTCACCTTGTCTCTTGACAGCCTCGAATGCGCTCTGAATACCACGGGAATTCGCGGATGTACCTTTGACTCTGCCACCGATAGTACTACAGCCACCCGGCACTTTCTCGATGTCATACGACATGGTCACACTCGCACCCTTCCATCCCCAGTCTCAGTGGAATTTTTGCATTGAAGTTCGGGCCAGTCGTTTGTCGTTCCATGTATTGTACTTCTCTGTATGCATATGCTTTCATAAAATATATAACTATTGGATGTATCTCCTCGTATCAATTTTTTTTCACGATAAACTCCCTGAGGACATGGCAGAGCACGGAGCGCACGTCGTGTAGACATGTCAGCACAGCCACATCGAGGCTCATCAGAGCGAACTCTCCACGCGTTTTTGGCAACACTTTCGCTGACCCACCTGTACGAGACGCGACCGTGGCAAATCTGAACTGTGGGTTTCTCACCTTGACCCAATCCGAATCATACTAAAGCAGGGGTAAGATGTTACACGGGGATCACAGCCTGAGATTCACTTAACAGCAGATCAACCACTGCGCGAACTCTCTACGAAATGACTTTCAACTCGCAATCCACGCCTTCAGTGCATATCCAGCCTGGAGGCCCACCTTTTCTCATAAATTCATCTCAAATAGTTTTGAAAACCCAGGAATGTTATTTCCTGGTGAATGCGCACTCTCCACGAAACCTGGTTCAGACCATCTTTCACAACTCCAAGCTAGATTTACGTTGGACTCAAGGTACTTTTCATGTTCTTTTTTTTTTTTTTTCCTTCTTCGGGCCATCTTTGGGCGCAGAGAGTGCAGCTACAGTCGCTAAATGAGTTCCGGAACACGGGGAAGTAAATTGTGAATATTGAACTAGGGAAAGAATATGATTGAATTCTGTTTACATATTCGGATTCTACGACCTAGAAAGCATAAGGTCCATTTGCATCCCAATTTTCGAGGTTGCTTGACCATTCATGAAACGGCTGTTTCGGCGATCAGTGAAATTTGGCAAAATTACCAGTTCCGGAACATCACGGTTTTTGCAGTTCAACCCATGTTTTTTTTCAACCAAAACTCACCTGCAGCATCCCAGAGGGGTACATACAAGCTACCCAGGTCATCCATACCTTTGATTGAAGGCACCAGTGGCCAATAATCACTGCAACCTTTGGCTGTGATGTGAACAAGCCGCTTCAAATGGTCTTTTGGAGAGACTGATTTTTCATGCCACGACGAGTGACACTGCTGCCATGATATATTGTACGAAAATGGAACCTACCCTCTAGATTAATGACAAAAATTTCCGAGGACAGAACCGGTGGCCTGAACCGGGAATACGGGTTGTTCCGGAACCCATTTAGCGACTGTACTACCAAATTTAATTTACAGGCTACCTCAGGTTGCAGGCGGGCTCCGACGTCCTACAATACCTTCGAACAAAGGCGAGCAGCACAGCCACATTAGTGCGAACTCTCCACGCATGTTTGGCGACACTTTCGCCGACCCACCCGTACGAGACACGACTGTGGCAAATCTGAACCGTGGGTTTCTCACCTTGATCCAATCCGAATCACACTAAAGCAGGGGTAAGATGTTACACAGGGATCACAGCCTGAGATTCACTTAACAGCAGATCAACCGCTGCGCGAACTCTCTACGAAATGACTTTCAACTCGCAATCCACACCTTCAGTGCATATCCAGCCTGGAGGCCTTTTTCATAAATTCATCTCAACACATTTTGAAACCCAGGAACGTTCTTTCCTGGTGAACGCGCACTCTCCACGAAACCTGGTTCAGACCATCTTTCACGACTCCAAGCCAGATTTACGTTGAACTCAAGGTACTTTTCATGTTTTCCTTTTTCTTTCTTTCTTCTTCTTCTTGTCGTTGTTTCATTTTCGGCGTCATTTCTATGCTAATTGAGTCCATTCTGCTAATCTCTATAGTATGAGCACTTTTTTTTATAGACCGTCCCTGCAGTCTCCGTGACAGGCACAGCCACTGATGGATTTTGCCTCACCATCCTTCGGCTTCTACTACATCATTGCCCTCTGCCCGACTGAATGACGACCTCATGCAAGACCCCGTCTGCTCCAACATAAGTCATTACATCTCCCCGGCCCAGCATGGCTTCGCTCAGCCTCTATAGTAGCTCTCGACAAGACGGCAGCAGTCGTCAACAAGCTGGAAAGCGGAAGAGGAGGGACCCAGTTTCGCCGGCCCCGCAGGATGCAGATGATCAAGCCGCCCACCAACTCGCTGCCATGAAGCTGGCCGCTCAGAGGCAGGACGCACGGCGGGCTAAGGCCCGCGAACGCATGGCAATGCATGTGTTCCTTCTTGCCTGGTATTCACATCCTTTCTGACGTGATTTCGTAGTCGCCGCGCCAAAATCAAGGCCTTGCCTCTCCACGAACAAGAGGAATATTTGGAGAGAGCGCGGGAATCGCGAGCCAAGTATCGCGAAAGGTATTTAGCTTTTTTCACCTCTTCTGGCGTTATCCTTATTTAGGTTAATTTAGTAACCGCGGGTACTTGCGCTTTGCAGCTTGGGGACACAGGAACAGGTCGGTTCTCAGTCCTCCTACCTGGAATCTGGCTCATGACTTCGTAGGAAATACATCGCGATGGATGGCAATAGCCACTATGAAGAGTACATGGCGAAGTCTGCCCTTCGCGAGCGGCGGGCGGAGAGGAAGAAGAAGCTGCACGAACTGCACGCTGAGGCTAGGGCCCGGGATGCAGCGGAGGATGCCGGGAACGTCAGCGATTTACCCGGTAGTAGTGAAATACCTACTTCCGACTCTGACAATTGATTGACTTTGACTGACAACATGTCAATGTTATTGCCCCGGATTACGCGATATACATGATGATAAAGTGACCGGTAAGCTTGACTACGCTACATCGCCTGTCGGAAAAATCAGATCCTCCCAACTGTACGACACACGACTCAGGTTGTTCCAGTCCGCGTGGTCGAGCTCAATCCCCGCGTCCTCATGATAGTTGCGGAATGGGGGACTAGTCATCAGAGTGCGGCAGCTCGGGCAGTCCCAATGACTTTCGAGCCACACCCGGACACATGCATAGCAGTGACTATGCCCGCAACGATACCTATGTAGAACTGAGTTATTGCAAAATAAAGACAAAGATCAAAGCTTACGACACGGGGTGAGATTTTACTTGTTTGCAGATTGCACATTCTTGGTGGACTCTGTCTGTCGTGCGCGGAGGCGGCTCCACGCCACCAATGTATAGGTCCGACGGTTTCAATCCAGGTCTGGGGCATAGGCGCCGTCCCGGCTGCACTGATTGTACGACAAGCGTAGGCAAGGAATGCTCAGAGCGAGCAGGACGCATCCATGGTGCCAGGACCGCTCTGGACTCTGCGGCCGCAGTCGAGGATGCCCGAGTGGTTGAGGAACCCTGTGAGCGGTCACGACGGCGACGGACACGCGTATGCGCCGATGATTGAGGCTGAGGAGGAGGAGGAGGATTACGTGCTAAGCCAGCTAAATATGCAGCAGTGAGGGCTTCGGTGCGCCGAATCGCGTAAGCCCGAGAAGTGGTGCTGGTACGGGGACGACCTAATGGTATGAGCCCTGGTGATAGGCGAAGACAGAAGTAGCAAGTACCTCCGACTCGGCCAGTCGTGCGTCCGTTTTCGTCCAAGATCAAAGGATTCGCTTGGCTGGACCCCGGACTGGATCAAACCCGGCGTGCCGGCGACAGGACGAGAACCATGCCAGTGGAGGAGGGAAAACTTGAAGGCACAAAAAATAGGTCGTGAACATGAAGAGCATATAAGTGAAAGTAGTTGTTTGGCCATATTTGATTTGCAAGACAAAGGCAGGATACCGCTTTGGGACTACGTAGTATTGACAAACTCGCCAAGCGTGCTATACATCTTCAATCCAGCCGCCATCCGCCGTGCCCGAGCCCGTTTCATCGCGTCCAACTCGCATTTCGCCGCCGTGCTCTCGAATCTCCGGTCGCTCACATAACCGTTAATGATGTAGCGATATAGGCCCGCTGGCAAGTACTGAGAAAAGTGGTACTGTTCCTCCCCCTCCCGAACGGCGACGAAGGAGTAGCGCATCAGCGCAGCTGGTATCAAGACGGTAGACCCGGGCGGGCAACGAATTATCAGCCCCTCGTCCCATAGAACAATGTCGCCTCCGTAGCGAGAATTGTACTTGCCCAACGCAGTGATGGCCCTCCAGCCGTGGAGAAGATCACGTTCATGAATGTGCGGGGCCGATCCAAGCCCACCCAAGTGAAACTCGGCGGCCGCGAACGCGCCCGCGGAGAATTCACGGCGGAGCTGCGGGTGGTGCGCGTGGATGAGCTCAATCGCGTTCTGGCTGTACGCATACAGCTTCGGACCGAATGAGTGATATATGCCTTGGGAGTCATGTCAGCACAATTTATAGAAGGTAAGTGTTGGACTGACTGTTTTGAAACGCCGCGATATCCTTGATGGCATCGCTCTGCAGGAGGAGCGTGAGCTCGACGCAGTTGGCAATTGTGTGTTCGATATTTTGGGGAACCTGTGAAATGATTGTGTTAGGAGAGGACGTGAATCAGGAAGTAGAGGACGTACCGGTCCACGGGGACCACCATACTCAATTCCAGCGAGCAAGACAGGCTCTTTCAACACCCGTAGCTGTAGGATTTTGCCTACGGTGCTGAACACAGCCATATTTGCTTTTCGCTATACACATGGACCTAGCCATAGCCCTGCTAGCCCTTTTTTTCCTGCCAATATATGGCCTCTGGCCCACTCTCGGGTGTTGCCGACGTCCCTATATAGGCACTTCCGTATGAATAAAAGTCCCTGGGTTATGGAGCCGTATCTGGAGAACCGAATCGGGCCACTCGTTCGCCTAAAACGGCCTGAGTTGCTTTATCTTACTATCAAGCTGTTATCAAGCGTTATCTCTAGGCAGATAACAGATTGTTATCTCCTCCAACAAATTATTGATTCCTGTACGTCCCGCTCGCTGACCCTAACCCTAAATCTCCGCCGCCGCCACCCATCTCGCCATCCCGCGTGCACCATCCCATGCCAACTAAGCTTTTTTTGAGTCTTGACACTCTAATGCTTCCTCGCTCGTTGATTCTCCCTTCCCAGCAACACCCCTCCCTCAGCGCAGCTGTACCGCACCTTTCAAGTTAATTTCCCGAGCCTGCTTACTGTCCCGCCCAAGTTCCCGCCTGCCACTCGCCTAACTTGCCCACCTCGCCTGCTTGCTGCATATAACCGCCCGGCACAGCATGTCTATCATTACATATCATTGCCACGTGTACACTAGACGCGCGTCCCAAACAATATGCTACGTAGCACTACTATAGTAGTAATGAAGCCCTGCTCGCTCCCGTATATAGAAAGTTACTCTATGTTGGCAGTTAGTGAAGCTCATAATATGAAGACAAAACATACCATGAGTGAACAGCACATGCAAGTTTGTGTCCCGGGCGTCGTCATCCACCGACGTCGCGATGACAGCTAAAGCTGCCGTGTCGACCGACTCGCTCAGCTTCTCCCGGAAGAACTCGCAGAGCTCACGGTGAAAGGTGGCCTGCTTGGACGCGTAGGCCTTTATCCCCGCCCGGACTGCCCCAGCGAGCCCAACTCGCGCCTCTGACTCCACCGCCCGAGTCTCCCACAACGCCGTCTGCCAGTCCAGATAACGAATAACCCTTCTCATCTCCTCCCGCAGCAGCTCGACCTCCTCGTCCCACCGATTCTTCCGGGCCTTCGCCTTCGACCACTCTACACGCAGTGCTGGAATGGCATCAGCAACCCATATCTAATGTGTGATTGCAAGACCACTTACACTCATGTAGATCCTTCTCCGCGTTGTCCAAGGAGCCTTGCGCCATCCAGATCCAGGACAATCCCGCCGATTTGGATGACGACGCGTTGCTCCGCAGATACTGTCCACTCTTCCCCGCCCCGAATCCTTCCCAACTTCCTCATTGCCACCCTGTCGCTCTTCGCTGCCGCCCCTGCGTCCCTCGCGTCTTCGCCCTCCAGTACTATATCGCTCGCCTTCAGTACCTGCAGGTGTGGCGCGTAATCCGCCCCCTTCAAAGCTGTCAGCGCCGTGCGCGCATCTCGATACTTCCGCGCCGCCACCTCCACGCGATCCCCTAGTTGGTCGATCATTGAGTGTGATCGCGTCGACTTCTTCTGGCCAGTGATGTTATCGTTTCGGAAGGTGATGAGATAGCGCTTCGAGTGCAAGCGCGAGCGGATGGTGATTAGGGAGTTGGAGCATTGGCCTTCGCGCAGTGTTGCCTCCATGTTGATAATGTTATGCTGGCACCCAGGACCTGTGCGCTCAGCTTCAGGCAGTGCTGAGGGTAGACACAGCTTGATGTTCTCTGGTGTCGGTGGAGGAAGTTCCGAATCGCGACCTGCCTCCTCTGCAGCCATCGCACGCAGAGCGCCAGGGGTGTACATGCTCTGGAGATCCCGAAAATTGCGCAGCTTGGCCATGAAGGCCATCCTGTGCTCTTGGACTTTGCTCTGGTGATCTGCGGTGAGGTGAACGCCCGCAAGCTCAGCCTTAATTTGTCGCCTAGAGCACATGTCAATATTTAATGCAATGAAAGACCGGACAATACGTACTGTGTTTCCTCCAATTGAAGGCCCGCGGACAAGAACGCGGTCGTGCTAGTCGCATGCAACGCCGCCGCGCCCTTCCGGATTGCCTCCTGTTCCTCCAGCTTGAGCGAGAGGCGGATCCCCGCTTCCGTCGGACCACCTAGTGAGAAATAGACATCAGACTCAGCCACAATGCTAAAACATCTCGCGTACCCTTGTGAGTGAGATTGTATGGGTTCGGGGCACTGTGGTCAGCAGCGAAGGCATCCAGCTGCATCTGCCAATCCCCGCGAACTTCTGCTGAGATGCTCTTGTTGATCTCTTTGAACACTTCCACTTGACGAGCGCGCTCAGCGACAGCCACAATCAACTTGCGTCGCAGAGAATCGGCTGCTCGTGCCATTCATCAGTACAAGCCTCCCACTTCTGAAGTTACTCACCTTGTCCGAGATTCTTCTGGAAATTGTGGCAGTCAAGTTTATCTTTGATAGTGTCGGCCCGATTCCCCAAGCCCATCTCTTTGGACTGATAAGAGCAGGAGTTGAGGAATGCCCACAGACGTTCGACGCCCTCCCCATCACTGTGTCCCACACCAGTGATATAATTCAAGCTGTTAAGAGTCGCACAGTAATCTTCATGTGCGAGCGCATGCCAGACGGGCAAGCCGCATTCGAGGAGTATGTCGTCGAATTCCATCTGCAGCTCAAGGGGCAGTTTTTGCAATGTGTTCGCCAAAGTTCTTCTTCCACTGGCAGGCTATATCATAAGATATCGTAAGCTCCATCAAGTTGAACCCTGCGAGGGCCGAAAGGAGGACGTAGTCCATATTCGCGTATCTGGTACATTCCCATTAGCCAAATTTGCCACGCAATGCGATGCGCGTACCTCTCCCCTTTCTGAAAATCACCTAGCCTGTTGGGACGCATGCACTCGTGGCGAGCGCACATGCAGCCCCCGACGCCAGAGACGTGCAGCCCCGCAGTATTCCGCGTGTCCTTCTGTGTTAACGCGGCGAACGCAATGCAGGTACTTATCTGGTGTTGCCACGGAGCGTCGTCAGCCGCACAGCCACAATAGAGCAAGTGGAACCATACATCTTTCTCGCCGACGTATTTCCTCAGGTGTTTCTTGTAATTCTTGGGCTCCACAAATGCACCCCAGCCCGGACCAAGAGAAGGGTCGTCGCGCTCACGAGCACAAATCTTGTTCTTGAGTTTGAAGTTTGCGTCCATAGCGAGAATCAACCGGAACAAATATCTAAGCACAATGGTCAGCGTCAAAAAATTCAAATGAAAAGGCAATCTAACCGATATTTTGGATCCACATCGCGCCAGTTCGCCGGCAGGTTGCGGCCGTCGTATGGGCATGCCCAACATACAACCATAAGCTCGCCGGGCTTTGTGGCTGCAATTCCTGCGGCATCGTGGCCCCGTCCTGCTCGGCGCAACCTCTGGAGGAAGGCATATTGTCTTGACATGCGCAGAAATGCCTTGTAACGATCCTTGAAGAATTTTAGCCACTGTAGTGTCGATAATTAAAAGGCGCAACGCACTGGAAGCCATTTCAGTCCCGTTGCCGCCATCCCATCGGTCCGCCTTTCGAGCGATGTAATGAAGTCGCGCGCGTTCACGTTCCCGACCACATTCAAGAGACGAAAGACGTCCAGGACCGCAAATGTGGCGCAGGTATCTGGATCGATCATGGAAGCAGGATACCATGCATTCCACATGAGCTGGACCAAATTGTTGGCGGTGTCGGAACGATTGCAGCCACAGTATCGGTAGTGGATTTCGTGTACACCGTTGGTGTCAATGACCATGAGTGAGCGTATCAGTGCCTCAGGCCGCAGACACGGCAAACCACCGTGACCGATTTGGTAGACCAACTCCAGGGATTTGAGTGTAACGCGCCGCCAGCATACACCCGTCCATTCCTCAAGAGAAAAGTCAGCCAGACTTCACGCCCCCGTGCAGGAATCCATACCTGGAGGACATGCAATGGCCCCAAAGCATGTCGGGACATACAGCACTGCTCACATTGCGCGAATATGCCGCAGTCCTCGCATCGAAATAACCGTTGACCAGCCGGCGCATCGGCCCCCAGGGGCCTCTTGCAGAGGGCACACACCTGAGATGAGTGCGAGTAGCCGAGCCCTTCGTGCCACAGAGTTTCGTTCAGAAACAGTTGCTGAACGGCTGGAAACAGAGACATAGGTTCATCCTGATTTTCCAATTAATTTAATAATAATACTCAACGCAAACAACCGGCCACTTACTGAGCTTGCGTATCTTTTACGCTTCCCCGTATCCGCGTCCGTGATTGAGTCCATTTCCGCAGTTGGCTTGCAGCCGTCGTCTGCCACTGGAACCCATTCTGCCAGTGAATCATCGAGTTTGTCAGGTAGAAGCCGGATACGACGTTTTTTACGCGTCACGTTGAATAGATGTTCTGCGCGTCGCTCGCCGTCATGTGAAATCAAGATGCCGCGATCTGCAACAATATGAGAGGTATTAAAATCCTCTCCTTCGACGCCAATCCAAGCGTCAATGAATCTTGCAGACCGGGCAGTGGACGTGTTGGTGGTCATGGCTGTGTTCAGAAAAGATAGGCAGTCCAGCGCCGGAGAAAGGGGACATATTGGGAATCATGCTGCGACGCGATGATCGCCTCGAGTGGACCAGCCAGGGAGAAGATGGTCATGTTTGGTCCCGACGCCGTAACCTTTGCATCACCTGCATTTGGACATCGTCGTATTTGGACTCTACTTGGACTTTACTACGCGATTCTACATAGCGGACGCGACTCTATTTGGATCCTTCCGCACCTCAAACGTCGAACACACCTGGACGTGTTCCAAGCTCGACACATGCCACCCGTTGTGTAAAATCTGCTGCCACCGCCCCTGTGTTCCGCTCAGGGGAAATTTGCCACACCCGCAATATTTCAGCGCTATGGTGATGCACCCCTTCATGTCAATCACCATGAGTGTAGTAGGATATGACGGGGACGCGCAGGCCCTGCCCTCGTGTCCCAGCTGATATATAAACCCAACTTCTCTTAGTGTTCTCGATGCCCAATTGCGACCGTTCCACTCCTGGTAGACTGTATATCAGCAACGATTCCAGGTAAGTCAGATGCAACGAACAAACCCACCTTGACGAAATGCAGTGGCTTTGCAGCGTGATCGCTCATGCAGCACGCGCGGCACAGTAGGCCACTGTCGCATTGGCTGCAATGCAGCATACCGATGGGCATATCAAAACCGGCACGGGCGATGATCTTGCAACACGAGCCGCAGTTCATGTTGTACTTGTCCCCCAAACGGGTTGCACGTAAGGATATCTCAACCCACTCGCCGATTCCGACATCCCATTCCTATTATTAAATTAATGTCAAACTTTATATCAAGTACATCGAACTCACCTCCAGAGTGTTCCTGGTACGATACAGATGGATCTCGTAGCAACACCCGTCGCAGAAGAAGCAGGACTCGCAGTCCCCGCACCGGAAGAAACGGCAGGGTACCGGGGCAAAAGGACCCAGCAAAATGCTGCAAAAGTCACACCGTCCATAGTAGTCGGTGTCGGGCTTTTCTGTGGCCTGTGGGGCGTCTTTGTCTGCCTCAAGCTTGTCTTCAGCCTGGTGCGTGTCGTCGTCTGAGTCGGACTCGTTGTCGATCTCCATGAGAGATTTTGGCGCCCGTATGTCATCGCTGTCCTGAACAGTATGGTCCGAATCAGAACGAAAGGAAAGGAGGACGGCGGCGGCCATGCAGTCGTCGGAGTCCGCCATGGCTGAAGGCAAGCGAGCTGGCAGGGGAAGAGCCGTGGGTCAAAGAGAAGTCCCAATTTCACCAGACTGCTTTGACCCCCATTATTTCCAGCCCGCTACCTGAGAATGTTACCTCCACTGCGGCAAACGCGAGCCCCAAACTTGTGTCTCGCTTCATCTCCATCGGCCAGACAAGATCGCCATCAAATTATCATTGTAACATCTGTACGCACTCGTCGCTAGTTTCACTCAGGGTCTAGCCGCTCGGGGTAAATCGGTAAGCGCTCGGTATCTCTCCCGGGGCTCTCTACTCCTCATTTTACCAGGCCAGGCATTTCTCCCTTGCACCGAATCCCTCTCGAGCAAATGACCGACTTTAGTCTTTACCTCGGCGGCAGGAAACACAGGCCTAAAATAGCCAACTTGGTGGGCTTCGGCTATATCCAGTGGCATCATTTGCAATTTGATCATTTCAAATTTAATTATAGCCAGACGATCGGCATCAACCCCACACCAAGTACGCACTCGTCGCTTTTTCTTCACATTTACTCCCAGGCTCGGCAATTCTCGCTTAATTTGCCTCACTCGGCAAGTAGCTCTGTTGTCTCGGCCAGGGTTAAGCTAAACTCCTCCTCTTACCACCCCAACCTTAGTCTCCAACCACGCAGCAACATATCTATGTCTCCCCTCACGCCGTGGGCCCAGGACAGCCCAGATTAATATCACCCCCATCTGATCGTCATCAGATTTACGTCCTTCCATTCATACGCACTCGTCGTGTATTTGCTCGATCTCAAATATATCCTAGAAGCATGTATATTCGTAGACCCCAATATACGATCATATCGCTTGGGAACCAATTAAGTACTGAACCCCTTGTGTCCCAGATCACAGCTTGGCTCGGGGTTTTACACTGGGGGGGAAAAGAGAAAAAGGTTCATCAGAATAGAAACGTAAAAATCAGGGTCGCAAAAATGATACATACCTTGGGGAAGACACACACGTCTGTTGAGACGCGGGAGAGTACTCGATACAAAGATTCGGGGCTGGAGGTTCATGGTTGTTGCTCACAAGACAGTCCAGGGCGGCATAACTCTGATGTCTCTACCAGGGCCTAAACTCCTGTTACCGCCCTAACCTTTCTCCAATCACGCAGCGACAATATATGCCTCTGCTCACGCCGTGGAGCTGTTCATATCACACGAATCATCCCCATCTGATCATCATCACAATTACGTTGTTCCATTCATACCCACTCGTCGCGTATTTGCTCGATCTCAAATGTCATATCCTAAAAAACATATATATTCACAGACCCCAATATACGGTCATATAGCTTGGGAATAACTGAGTACCAACAACCCCTTCCGTCCCGCATCACAACTTGGCTCGGGGTTTTTCCTGTGAAAAAAAAAAAATCAGAATGGAACCCTACAAACGTAGGGTCGCAAAATGATAGATACCTTGTGGCAGGCACAGGTACACATCCATCGACACGCGGGCGAGTACTCCGTACGAAGGTTCGGGTTCGGAGGTTCATGGTTGAAACTGAAAAGACAGTCCAGGGAAGGCCACCTTTCCACAGACTCCAACTCCCCCTTCTGGAGATCTGCCACGAACCAGGAGCTATAAACATGGTTCTGGATACTCTCCACACTGGAAAAATCCGGACAGCGGTGCGCCTTCAAAACAAATGACACGTCAAAGTGCATTGTGATTCTGCCCCTGTGTGATTGTCAGTATGCTGGTATGCGCGGCGTCGCCGGACGTACAGCATTGCCTTGTCCCAATCTTCCTGGGAGATCAGGTCTGGGAGATCATCCCAATCTGTCTGCAGGCGCCAAACTGGCATGTAGAGAACGACCGCGCGGCCTATATAATTTTTTTTAGTGCATGTACTTCTGGATGAACGGAGATAGACTGCGCACATGGGTTACTCATCCTCCAACTATCGCGTCAGTGAGCTGTACTTTTTTGGAGATAGTTGTGCAGAGTCCTGGTGTTCTTTATATCGTGCTTCGCTGTGGCCCTGAATATTCTCCATCAGAAGTCCGCATGGCTGAGTTACAGCTCGATCGCAGCTCCACATACCCGGTCTCTGGTTGCTCGCCCGACAGGCACTCCAATCCAGCAAGATCGGGCCTCGGTGCAATTTGAATCCATGGAGGTGGAAGCAGCCAGTCAGGTGCTAAACAAGACTGCAGACTCGGTCCAATCCCCCTGCTGCCCGATGTCCTACGTCCCTCTTTGGAGTCCTTACACGCTACCTGGCCGAGGCAAGCTCGTTCTGCTGTCCTTCGACTTGGTCAACGTATTGGAGGAGCAGTTGCAAACGCACTATGAAATCGAGACAGCGACCGTGGCAGTGGACCATGCAATATCTAAATCTGGAGATGACAAGGAAGACGAGATGCCATTAGTATACCACTCAATGGACGACAAAGATGATGACTACCTTCCTTCCTCACCGGGCCGCGAGGGCGTGCTGAACCGAAGCCCGTACAAGCTTCGACCACGGACTTTGCTGTCGCCGTCGCCATCACCATCCCTGACATCTAATTCCCCGGCACTCCCCGACGTGTACACGTTGGTGCACCTCTGCGCGATGGGCTTTCGCCACATAGGTTGGGATGAGTACGAGCCTCTAAAAATTATCATTAAATTTACTCATTTAATTATTCAGTCTGCGGGCGTTTGTGGACCTGCAGAACCGTATCGGGGCCTTTTTTGTCGGCCCGCCTATCCAGAGAACCACCTGGGAACGCACAATAATCAGGGCTACAGAAGCGATGGAAAACGCCAGCAAATTCTTCGATCACACAGGCATCAAAGATGACATGCTACGGGGGGGCATTACATATGACCCTAATATTCTCGGGGTCAGTGAAATCTTGCTGCGACTACCTTTAGCTCACCCCTCATCTGGACAGCGACCGCAAAATATCCGAAACACTCCAGAAAACACCATGACGTTGGCCCAGCTGCGCTTCTCGGAGCCCATTCAAGAAATCACTTCGTTTCAGAACGGTCAGTGTTGCACAGCGGCTTCAAACTTACACTAACCTGATACTCCAGCGATGCTCAGAGAAATTGTGCCGCGCCTATGGGACTCCGCCAACGAAACAATTGAGGCGCTCCTGGATCATGACTGCCGACTGCGCACCCCATTTGCCATCCCTATTCGCCGCCCGTTGCAGCCCACGGCTTTTGCGGAAGTTGCGTATCAGTTCTCCGTCCCGGATTCCACTCCACCCCGCATACTGGGCCGCCGCCCCTCCACCGGTTGGGATGCGCTGTCTGCTGTAGGCCATTATGATGCGAGCGAAGGGGAACTTATCCTGTGGGAGGACGAAACAATAGTCAGGTTTCCACCTGGGTCAACTTTCTTTGTCCCACGGAGATTGCTTCACTTCTCCTTTGCGGCCATATCCGAGGACTCGTCGTGCATGTTCATCATGCAGTCGCTGAATGGAGATCTGTACAATTATGTTGAGCAAGGGTTCCTGTTTGACGATGACGAGGATTTATTTGAATCCGAGGACACATGGAAGGTGGAGAGGAGAGCTCGGGCGGAGTCGTTAATTGGAAAGTATCCTACGGTGCCAGAGTTTGACGGCGATGTCTATTACACGAATTAGTTACGAACGGGATTAGATACCAAAGTGATCAGGTCAAAGCCACGTGTTCATAACAAGACCAAACACCTTTTCCCTGGACCCACGACGCGCCTGCGGCTCTGCGAGCCGTCGACTTTTTGGCTGTGATGCTCTCTTTTTGATGGGGGTTTCTGAATGATATAAAAGACCTCCTCCCGCCTGATCTTCCTTCCTTGCCACCCACACGCCTATCGACACTTTTCAGATACAGACACACGGTAAAATCCTCCGTCTTTCGCTTCCTCCTGTCCGATTCACACTTCCTCAGTGCACACCTCATGAATCAGGCTCGAAGCCAACCCTCTGATGCCACACCAGGCAAAGGATTCCTTGGAGCTCCCAACAATCCCATCCTCTTGGACGAAAATGGACGTGTGGTCACTAGCTTCGGTGAGTGCATTGGGATATCACTTACTCCATGCTGACTCGACCGCTTTCTTTTGGTAGGTCGTCCACCGCGAGCTGCCCGACCCACATCACCTTCTAGCTGGCTACTGTCCATCTTCCGTGGGCCGCCGTCTTCAATCATTCCCGGTGGCTATGGCTCGGTCCCTCCCCTCTTTCCTGCAGGGGGGGGACCACCAACATCCGGGCAGCTCGCCAGGTGGCTGTCGCTACCCCCCTCAAGCTCATCAGGTGCTGTGACCACGACTTCACGTACTCGCAGCCGTGCCGGACGTCCTTCCCGCCCCCCCTTGCGACCAGTGGTACAGCCAGCTCCCTCTCACTCGATAACTCCCCTTTGTATCCGGCGTCGCGTTCCCGGGGCCGGGGAAGGCAAGCATGCGGAAAGAGATGACGAGCTCACCGAAGAAGAGCTCTATGTCACCGATGCCCGACCCCCAGCTCACAGCAGTTCTCAAACCCATGACTGTGGCATATGCTTCAATATCCAGTCCCATCCAGTGTCGTGCGCATTCCAAAATATCCCTAACTATGCTAAACTAACTATTATCGTAGGTACGAATGCGGGCACGGTCACTGCTACGTCTGCATCCGGACCTGGCTCAAACGCAGTTGGCAGTGTCCTCAATGCTGGCAACGGATGACAGCGGCACCCACGCGCAGCTACGCTACTGAGGCATCAATCACCATTGATCATCCCTTGTGGTCTGACCCCAGCGTGGTCACCTACAGCTGGGCCGGCCTCAAGTTCCCCAAGCCGTTGATCGTTCCTGTCACGCCGTCCCTGTAGGTAGATGTGTCGTTGAATTATCTCGTTGGGTGGCTCGCTTCCTGCTACGTTTACATGTATAGCACATATGCATTACTTTTGAATATACATTGATTCCGACGTCTTTATGCATTTCGCGAATACAGACATTGAAAGCCAAAAACATGGTGATATTTTACAGACAGCAAAGTAAGAGCATAGTCAGAGCGTAGTAGGTGTAGATAAGATAGCAATCGTGTGAAGGACAGTCAGTAAGGCCGACTTAAGCATCGTCTGGGCGGTTGTCGTCATTGCTTCGAGTGCGCCGCACGCCGTTCTTGCCTTGGCCAGGGGGGACTCTTGGTCGAACGTTCCGCCGCCTCTTTCCCTCCTCTGCGAGTTGCTTCTGCCTTTTCCTCTCGACCTTGGCCTCGTATGCCTCAGTGCCATGCTTGGCAGCGTATTTCCTGTAGTCGATTGGCCCTACGTCTGGGGCCCGGGATTGGATTACTCACTCAGCCCGGGTGATCTTAGCATTCGCGCGAAGCCCGACGTGGTGACTACATTATATATTAGACTTGGTCTAGGATGGTAGAGTGACATGCGCACCTGTCACGATACCGAGCGCGAGCAGCTCGAGCTCGGTCATGAGCGGCTTTCTGCTCCTCATCAGGAAGGTTTTTGAGTTCTGCACGCTGTCTGGAAAAGGGGTGGCATGGAAGAGCATCTAGTGCCAGAGGAGGGATCTAAATACCTGGCCTTACGAGCCCGGGTCTTGGCTCGTTGCTCCTCCTTCTTAAGTTGCCTAGCGCGCATGTCAGTAGCAGAGGCGGGGGGATGCGGTAAACATGCACTGACATCAGGTTGTACTGGGTCATCGGATGAGACGAGGATGCTTTGCAAGGCGACATTGAAGGGGTGAAGAGAAAGAATGATGGCGGGTGCAAACACACAAACAATTGATGGCAAGGTGATTTCGTGGCGAGTGACGCTGGCATCAAAATATGTTGAACCATAGGATAATAAGCAGGTTTCCGTTCGTGATGAAATCGGGCACATACATTCTTAGCATAGTCTTTCTGAGTTCTGCCTCTTAGGATATGTGATATAAGTCCTGGAAATGCAAGAATTGCAAGGGTGCCAAAGCTCGTGAATTCAGGGAATGGGTCGTCCGTAGGGCATTTGGAGTCGAATAAAGTGGGCAAAAAGTTTGATATAGCGCATAAAAATACTGCACGGCAAGGTTTATGCTTGTTGCTATAGCCAGTACTGCAGATTCATGTGAGAGGAGTTGCAGGGATAAATCTGCACGGCGGGCCTGACAACGGTGTGCAGGCCATCGTAAAAGCATGTCCCGAGGTGGGTCATACTGCTTCAGTGTTTCAGACATTTTCCGAAAGAAATTGGGGCCGGGGATGTGGTATAAGAGTGCTAGGAGCAGTTTTGATCGCTCAGCGTTTTTGACGCGTCCAGACGCGTTAAACGTTAGGCTGAGCGTGTCTCAGAGAGATGTGGTCCATTATCTTCAAGAATGTGGCGAAAATTTGGGAGAAAAAGAGGAAGAAAGGATGAGAACACAAAAATCGACCAGAGACATTATTAGTTCAGGACCTATAATAGGAACACATGCACTAACGCCTTTTTGTGGCGAGTGACGCCGGCGCTAAACACAATTTATTTCATAGATTAATCATTACATACACGTTCAAGCCTGAATCTTGCACACACATTCCTAGCATAGTCTTTCTGAATTATGCCTCTTAGGATATTTGATATAAGTCCTGGAAATACAAGAATTTGCAAGGGTGCCAAAGCTCGTGAATTCAGGGAATGGGTCGTCCGTAGGGCATTTGGAGTCGAATAAAGTGGGCAAAAAGTTTGATATAGCGCATAAAAATACTGCCCGGTGAGGTTTATGCTCGTCGCTATAGCCAGTACTGCAGATTCATGTGAGAGGAGTCGCAGGGATAAATCTGCACGGCGGGCCCGACAACGGTGTGCGGGCCATCTTAAAAAGCATGTTCCGGGATGGGACACACTGCCCCAGTGTTTCAGACGTTGTCCGAAAGAAATTGGGGCCGGGGATGTGGTATAAGAGTGCTGGGAGCAGTTTTGATCGCTCAGCGTTTTTGACGCGTCCAGACGCGTTAAACGTTAGGCTGAGTGTGTCTCAGAGAGATGTGGTCCATTAGTTTTGAGAATGTGGCGAAATTTTGGGGAAAAAAGAGGCTGAAAGGATGAGAACCAAAAAAATTGACCAGAGACATTATTAGTTCAGGACCTATAATAGGAACACATGCACTAACACCTTTTCGTGGCGAGTGACGCCGGCGCTAAACACGATTTATTCCATAGAATAACCATAACGTACACGTTCAAGCCGAAATTCTTCACACACCTTCTTAGAATAGTCCTTCTGGATTCTGCCTCTTAGGATATGTGATATAAGTCTTGTAAACGCGAGGATCAAGAGCGGCGCCAGTTTTTGTAAATTCATAGAATGGGTCGTCTGTAGGGACACCAGCGCGGAATAAAGTCAGGAGAAAGTTGTAGGCGGTCTATCTAAATGTTATATGATAAACCTTGGCGTTGCCACTAATGCCAGTACTGGAGATTCAGGCGGGACAAGCCGTGGAGATAAATCCGCACAGCAGGCCTGACCACGGCGTGCTAGCCATCTATAAGAACGTGTCCCGAGGTGAAACATAGTACTCAAGTGTAGCTGACGTTGTCCGAGTGGGATTGGTGGCGGGCATGTGGTGTAAGAGTGCCAGCAGTGGTTTTGATCACTCAGCTTATTTGACGCGTCTGAGCGCGTCAAACGTCAGGCTGAGCGTGTCGCAGAGACACGAGACACATTAGCTTGGAGAATGTGGCGAAAATTTTGGGAGCAAGGGGATGAAGGCAGGAGAATGCTGAAAGGATCAGACAACCATTCGTTCCGTGACCACTATCAGATATTTCATGGGGAGTGTGACGCTGTCTGGCATTCTCTCTGTTTCTGGGACTTTCGCTGGTCGATAGACAAAAGCAAATTAAGGTGATGAAAATAACCATTCACGTTAAAAGTATGTATCTACGAGACAGATGAGTACACATGGCTAACAACTTTAACCCTGCCGGCGCGCAAGGCCGTTTGCTAGTGAGAATCGGCGAGGGCCTTGGTCGGAAATGACTCGTGAATGGCGCAGCTCAGGCCGACTGTGTTGAGGCTGCATTCCAAACTAGACGGGAAATAAGTGGCGTAGTGTAGCGAATGATTAGAGACTTACAAGGACTGATAAACTCCCGGTGTGACGCCGCAATAGACCACGTACCATCGGCTGTTGGTACCTCTCGGATCGCAATGTAGAGGATTTGGAGTGTCAAGCAACTCCATAGGAGTGGGGAGTGCGGCGATGGGCCTCACGAGAAATTGGCCAGTGGGGGAAGGAGCGCGGGAGTTGCAAACACGGGTCCAGGAGCGACGTTGGGCGTATTCAAAGGCAGCTGCAGTGGCCTCCTTGGACGGATATCCTTGGAAGATACTGCCATGCGCGCCATCTACCTGAAGTTTGGCTTGAGACCTGTGGACATGATGGTGAGATGAAGAGAAAGGCAAGAGAAAAAGGAGTAACCAATCCGAGTAAACACCTGGGGCGCGACCGAAGAATACAGCGTAAGCTGTTTTCTTTGTGCGGGGCCGAAATTTCTTCTTGGGTGTGAGCAACCGAGGGCGTGTGCCCGCGACTCCCTGAGTTGCATCTGCGGCCTCGTCCCTGACAACGCCAGTGTTAGAGCTGAGTCGCACATGACGTGCGGGATCTACCAGTTATTAGTGTACCCAGACTTGGTAGGTGATTCATAATGATAAAGGCCGTGACTGTTAGGTGTCGATACGGAAGCGCGTGCCTGGGGTCGGGCAGATGAGCTGTCGGGGTCGGGGTCGCCTGGGTGGGTGATGTCGAGAGCTGTCAAGTTGGAGAGCAGCACCTCAAATTCAGATTCATACGGAGGAGGGGCCGACATGAGCAGGATAAGGAGGAGGAGAGGGTGAGATCACAGGAGGCCTGAGGTTCTGGCCAGCGTCCGCATGGAATTGGGTGAGTGATAATGGAGGCATTCTGATGGGCCGGGTACTTGGATTGAGATCCTCTGAGATCCTCTGAGATCTTAGATTCCGTGGAAGCGAAGAAGTTTGATAAGCGAGACGCGATCTGCCGACTGCTAAGTAAACATATATGCATTGGAGTACATTGGCCCATTGGGGTTCAGGCAGAAACGCGGACAAAAATCAAATTGGGGCAGTATTGTGATTGGACGACGAGGAAAACAAATAAGCGTAAGGAACATGCGCCTGCGGCTCAGCCGCAAATCAATGCACCCAAAATTAACTGACCCTAGCCTAGCCTTCAGAGAACAACGGAGATGGAGCCGCAGGCAAGAGCCTCGTTGAAATGCTCGAGAGCCGCGCCCTGGCTGGGGCATTTCTCCGCGAGGCCGCTCTTGATCCTGGTGGTTGCGTTGAGGGAGATCGCAGAATTTCTGGTGAGGCCGACGTATGTCCCACGAGTGATTGCGAACCATTTCTCGTTGTTGTCGGGGACGGCGGCCAACGGCGCCGCAGGAACTACGCCATAAAGGGTCCCTGCCACCCAGGGACCCGTCATACGACAAAGGCAGGCTGCGAGCGAGGGGTGGATACTGGAGGAACTAGGATGAGTAAGGGTGCCCGAGTTAACAAAAAAAAAAAACTTGCCGGGGGGCAGAGCGAGCGAAACCGCGGCGCAAACAATGGCAGAGGCAGCATTGACATTTTCTAGAGCCGCGGAGACATCGGCGAGATGCTCGGCCACTGTATTGCATGTCAGGTTGCAGTAAAGGATATGGTATTGTAAAAAGAAAATGTACGAAGCGTGAGCGGGCTGCCGGAGACGGCGTCGAGCGCGACAGAAGCAGCGTCCACAGCGCTCATCAGGGCGAGCACAGCAGTGTTGACTGGATGGGTACCGAGGTTAATATTAATTGACGAATGGTGGAGACGTGACGTACCTCCGGCAAGTGGCGACGGCGCCGGAGCAGGCGCAGCGGGGGCAGGAAGGGGAGGAGGAGGAGGAGGAGGATAAGCCCACACTCCCGCAACAGAGCTGCGGGAGCGAGATTGTTGAGGTTCATCATGGAGAGAAGTGAGTTGCGAAGTAAATGTACTAATGTGGGTGGAAAGAAGTGGGAGGGCGCATTTATATGACGGGAAATTGGAACTCCGCAACATCTCGGTGGGTAGTTCCGAAACGGTTGCCTGGGTGTGAAGAGGGAATTGATGAGAGGGGATGGGAGGCGGGGCAAACAAAGGCATCATAAAAATGTCGCTTGATTGCAAACCACCAATTACTACCCCCCAAAAAATGTGAGCATTCAGATCGTGCACTATGTCCTTGGTAGCTGACGGAGCCGTGGGGGACAGACAGACAGCAGACAAGATGCCAGCCATAGTCAAGGGAAAGCGTAAACCACGCCCACGCATCCTTAAAGAGAACAGGAAAAATCTGCGGCTGTGGGCAGATGGGGTCCGCGAGACGATTCTATTGCCTCACCTCCCAAAGTACGCTGATGCCTTGGAGCATGGGTGGCGGGCGGAACGGGATTGCCACCAAGAGATATGCAATGAATTCCACAACAAGATAAGCTGGCGCCTACAAGACCATGAGGATCCGGATCGAGTGCCAGCGGACGACGAGATGATTGAGGACGAAGTTCTTGACGAGGATGAGCAGGTTCGCAAGTGGGATCGAGTTGACGTGCTGAACGCGGTGAGTGACTGCGAGTAACAACAATCACATGACCGTGACACTAACCTCCTCTCTGACAGCGAATTCGTCGCTGGCTGAAATACCGCGTTCGACGACTCCGCAAACAACTTCGCACTCGACTCGACCCACGGAAGGACCCATGGGCCATCCTGCTGAGCAAACTCTCCGGGGTGATGGTGCCGCCTAAGGCGCGGCAAGCATATCAGCAATTCATGCATGAAGAGTACAAAACAACGATTGCGCCTGTTGTCGCGCAACGCTGGGCGGAATCGAAGGCCCCGGGGAACAGCGTACAAACTCGTAAAGAACCCACCGGTGCATTCAGGGTGCTAGTCTCACGCAAACTCTTTGCTGCCCTGCCAGAACAAGAGCGATTGGGGTACGCAACATGGGCCAAGGTCGAGGCGGTGAAGGCGCGCGAGAAGTACGACGTGGATTTCAAGAAACCACCGTCAAAATCTCCAGAGGCTCGACAAGAGTAAGTGGCAGATCCGTGTGGTCAGTGGGACAATTATTGATGGCGACTTTCAGCTGCATCGAGCGTTTGGGACCGTTTGTGGCCCCAATTCTTGAAGGAATACAGGAGAGGACTGGTCTCCACTCCGTCCTGCTTCTTGGCGGGCCCATCCTGAAGTACGGGGGTGAGCTAAGGACGATATAGTACGTGTTGCGACTGTTTCAGTCTTGTGACCAGCTTTTAACTCGATTATAGCATCTCCTATGGGCGTAGCAAAACGGCCGTACCCGTACACTTCCCTGAATGGGCCAAAGGCCGATGGAACAGCGTGTTGGATTTAATGAAGGAATATCTCGCGGTGTCATTCAGTATGTTTTCCGCGGATTACATATCGGTTAACGACTAATTGAATTGTACAGGTGCTCAAGAGAAGGAGGAGGCCGCGCTCCCAAACGACCTCCTCACGGGAGCCAGGTTCACCATACCGCAAGACGTCAGCTTGTCCGATGAGTTGGAGTTGGACAAGGACGACATCACCGATGACGACTCTAATCGCGATTCCGATGATTCGGATGTCCCAGCACGGAAACAGAAGGAGAATAAGAAGATGATTGAAGACAATCCAAAAGCAAAGAAGTACACTGCGACGAAACCGAAGGCCGGGGAGGGAAGAAAGCAGCAAGAGGCGGGGGCGGTGAAGGGGAGGGTGGAGACGAGGAGGGCAGTGGAGGAAAGAAGAAGACGAAGCACGTGAAAAAGCAGAAGGAGGGGCCGAACGGGGTTGAGGGCAAACAGGGCAGCGAGAAGACAAAGACTCGGCCCAAGCTGAAGGCGAAAAAACAAAGCCACGATGTGGAGGGCGACGTGGAAGGCGAAGCAGAGGGAGGAGCGACCGCACCCCCAGCAAGGAAGTCGCGACGGCTGAACCCAGCGGGGGAGCCTATGGATGTCGACTCAGGGGCGCCACCCGAAACATCCACCCGTCCTCGCTTTTGCTGCCCGATGGCGCGCCCCCTCCTCCGCCGCCCGTGGGGGACGCAACGCCTCCCCTATTTCCCTCGACCGCACCCGCCGATGATCCCGCGCTGTCTGAGGGAGACGCCACGCCTCCCCCGATGGGCGGGCTCCCTTGACTTCACCCCCAAAAGAACATCTGTCGTCTGGGGCAGCACCTTCTCCCGTGGATGCCTCGACTCCACCGCCAAAGGAAGCCGTGCCATCTGGGACAGTGCCTCCCCTGGCGAGCGGAGATCCCTCGACTCCACCCGCGCCATCTGGGGCTTGGGCAGCGGGCGGAGGAGTGCCTCCACCATCCTCGACGGTGCGGGGAGCCTTGCCGGCACTCACTGCCCCTGCCCCGACATCGCACGCCGGCGCAGTACCACAGCCTTCGGTGCCCATAGGATTGCCAGAAGACGCGCCGGCGTGGCTACGGGATTCAATCACGGATCTGACAAAGGTCGACTTGGGGTGCCACTATGCATCGGTTCTGGCTGCTCTCGTGCAGCTGGAGAAGGCGGCTGGGTTTGAAGTAGAGGAGGCAGACCGCCAGCATCTCTCCACGGCGAAGCACCCAAAACAGATTGCCGAGTGGATCAGAGGTGGCCGAGGCACGAAGACGAAACAGACGCCCAAGGTCAAGAAGGCCGCCACGTTCGCGCGCGAGTGGGCCATGTGGTGGGATGCTGTCCAGCCGAGCTGGAGGACGCGAGGGCCGGATGGCAAGTGGGTGATCGGGGGCGAATATGGGACGGCTTGGGAGAAGTTGGATTGTTCCGGGATAAATGGGTGTGTGAGCGCTGTCGCGGCTCTATATTTCTGGGGCCTCACAGACAAGCCGACAGCGGAGGACCAGAAAGCTTGGGATGACGCCGTGCAGGACGTAGTCTGGGTATTAGAGGGACTTCGTCTTTTATATCAGTAGGACGTAGAAGAATAATATGCTTTGTATTTCTATTATGCTTATACCTAGATAATAGAAATACAAGGGATTCGTGGGCAACATTGTTTTTATTGGTAGGAATGGACTTCTTGTTGGTAAGAAGGTAAAATATGGTGATGGGCAAAGCGCAACAAAAAAAAATAGGTCCTGCCCGGGTTTGAACCGTAGACCCACTGACAAGGGGATTAAATTAAGTCAATATGTCTTTACCACTAGACGAAGGAAGCTTCATCTGCGTTCAGTGGGGCTGTATTTAACGACCGGCCATCTGCCGCCAATAATAATAGATATAACCATATTTTTTCCTTCCTATTAGCTAAGTGCGAAGCAAACTCATAGGGATTCACTCGCCGCGTTTCATTCGCTACGTGTGGATTCAAGAACAGATTCAACAAGTATATATTCTTTGATGTCGCAGCAAGAGAAAAAAAAATCCGTTAACATGGGAGGTACTAGGCGCATGAGGCGACATATTTGTCAGGATGAAGACGCAATATTACTAGCGATGTTACGGATATGACGAGGAGGAATCTGCCAAGGGGTCAGGGGGTAAGGGCGCATCAAGCGTGGGATTCCAAGCGGGGCCGGCAGCACGCAGGGCGGGGTGACAGCGTATCAAGGCAGGGGTTACAGGAGCATGCTGGGTCCGCGTCGAGGCGTATGGGAGGCAGATCAGGGGCGGGACCGCCGCTGGGTTCCAAGCGTGCATCGCATCACGCAGCACGGAGGGCGGGGGACAGCGCACGACGGGCGAGAGTGTGCTGGTACTGTGGCCGCTGGGTTCCAAGCGAGCGTCGTGCAGTACGGAGGGCGGGGGGGTCAGATCGCGCGAAAGGCAGGGGTGAGAGCGCACAACTAGCGCACGGCACACAATGTGTCGTGTCGAAGCGTACGTGTGTCGTGTGAAGGTGTACAAAAGGCGCATCAGCGGCGGCGCCGCGGCTCGATCCGAAGCACGTGTGGGGGATTACGGAGGACAGGAGTGAGAGGCACGGAGGGCAGGGGCATGACAGGTTCGATGCTTTGGCTGGTGGCGGGCGCGCGGCGCGCAGGGCGGGATGACAAATCAGGACGGTACAGAACGGCGCTGTCGTGGCGGGAGGGACGCCCGATGGGTAACAATAGCATGGGAGGGCCGGCGCCAGAGGGAGGGATCCAGTAGGGGAGCGAAAAAGGCACGATGGGTTACATAATCTGATCCGGTGCAGCAAGAAGCGGAGGAGCGGGGAGCGCAGGGCAGGCGCATATGGAATAGCGGGCGGTCGACGGAACAGCGGGCGCCTACGGAATAGCGGGTGGTCGCATAGATAAGAGAGGTGGGGCAACAGCCCAGAGTGAACGATCAGGCATTGATCAGACATGAGCAATTATACCCATCATTAACGGGCAAAATCCCTGATGGGAAGGGTTTTAACAGAGATTCCCAGACAAGCAAAAAGGCGCAGGAAACGGGTGTCCGGGCCAACCCAAAATCCAAAAATTGCCCCCCCAAAAACCCGGGAAATAGGGCAACCGCTGCCAGGGCATGGCTAGGTCCATGTCCGTAGGCAAAGCTGGATTTGGCTATATCTATGTACATTAGTCTATATATTACAGCTACGGCTCTTGGTACCACACACCATCTCAAATAATCAATTGGCCACACACACCATACAGACATTTGCCCACAGCATCTCATCGACTAACACCCTTCTTTCGCAGCTTAAGAAATAAGCTTGCGTGAACTCACTCTCTCTGACACACACACACACCTTTATTGATCACACACCTTCCTTCATGAGCCCAGTGCCCTGTAGAAGTGGGAACATGATAAAGGACTTTGGCAAATCGTCTACAGTGACCTCCAGTTACAAGCGAGCATAACTGCATGCCTGAACGAGGAACGCAGTCGACGTCGGGGAATTTCTGCGGACACAGCTCCTTGGCTTGTACCGATTCACCAACTACGAATGTTCATTAGGGGAAATTCGAAGTGAGGCGACAGCAGGATCTCTGGATAGTGACAAGTAGCAGATCAGCAGATTGCTAGCTTGGAGACGGTATATTTTTCACCCACACCTATTTTTACTGATCAATTCGAATCACCACCTCGAATAAACACTCCCTTACAACAAGTCGCGCATTCCTGTCCTATCAACCAACTACTATCCATCCTTAACACCCCTTTGGACGAACCAGCTGCCAATTGAGGAAAAACTCCACATAGCAGCCCCGCAGTCCGCATCACAACGGGCAGCGAATACACCTCCTCTTCAGAGGATACTGACGATACCCCGGAGGTTGTCGAGGTCCATCGTTGAGTCGATTCGGTGGACCCTTTAGTCGTGGAGTCCGCCACGTCTGGAGGCGTTTCCGCACCTTCAACACTTCCCCCTTCAAACTTTGGCGATGGGTATGCCACAGTCCATAGCGACACCGAGCTCAAGATCAACCTCGCCCTCGTCCCGATGCCCCCCTGGATGTCCATTAGCCATACGCCGTCCTTTCGCGCCGTTCCGCACGCCAACATGCCCGAGCAGTTCCAAATCCATCACCCCACGACTCTCCGCAAAGTCCGTGAGGATTACGGGCCCATGGAGGACCGTCTGCGGTTGCCCCAGTGTCACCCCAACAACTTCGCGAACCCTGCGTGGTTCGAATCCGTCAAGGTGAACTACCTTTCCAAGTACGGGACCTCCAACTCCTCACCAATTTTCGCTCGCTGTCCATTCAAATCATGGCGTTTGAATATCGGTATCCCTCGTTGGAACACCCCTATCCAGCCGGTCTTCCCAACTATCCGTACGACGCGTATTACGTTCCGTCGAATCTTCCTCATCCCATCCTTCAATCCTACGAACCTCTGGACACGTTTGTACCGGAGGCGCCCGTCAATTGCTACGACGGTGACGAGGCCAATGCGCTATTCCAGCGGAACCAGGCCAACATGGCCAAATGGCTGGAGCAGGACTCACAACGTCAAAAGGATCACGTGGACGCATTTGCTACCAAGTCCCGAGTCTGGCAGGCGAAGGTGGACAACAATCGCGAGAGGATAAAGAGCCTTTGCGCTGCGCAGACCCAAAATTGGTTGGATTTGGAGAACGATCGCACCTGGGTCCTGCATCGTATCCGGCAGGAGACCAATTCCGTCGGCGAGATGATTTATTTCAAACTCACCCGGGAGCATCCTCCTGTCCCCACGCCGCTATCTTCCGACGTTCGCCCCTCCGACCCTTCTTCGCATACCGCCCCTCTGAAATGCAAGCGCACTTCGACGACTGAGCCTCCAGCAGACGATGCCCCTGGCGATGACATTGTCATGGGTGGCGGCGAATTCCCGCCCATCTCCCATATCAACGAAGATCCTGACTCGGAGGACGACAAGCCCATTCTCCTGAAGCTCGTCGTGCCACTGGTCGTCCAGGGAACGCGTACCCAAGGAAGGCCCGCCAAAGGCAAAGCCCCAGACGTCCCCGCCGAGTCAACAAGTAACAACGCAGGGGTTTCCATGATGGACGGTGCCCCCGCCGGGGACTGGCATCTTCGCAACCTGCCTTCCGCCTTTCGGACCTTCCCAGTGGGAAGTGCGACAGCCCAGGGTCGAGGGTATCCGGTTACGATTAACGGCAAGTACATCCTTGTGCGGGGGCTCGAGGAGTTCGGCATCTTATCCGAGTCGTTGCCGCTGCTCGTGTTTTTCACCCGCGGAAAGGTGCGTCATCATTCTTTATTTATCGTTTTTTCGAATTCTAATTTCTTCGTCAGCTCGCAGGGGTGCGTCGAGTGCCTCAAGGGTGGCCACCCGTGCATCGGGATCCAGAAGGGTGGAGGGACGCCGGACAAATTGTGCCTCCACTGTCGCAAGTCGAGGTCGAAAGTTTGCACGGAATCCCCGCAGTGGCGAAGTTGGGTGATAACGGGTGCGTCCACCATAGCTTTAGCTATATAGTCGCGTGTCCCGTACTAACCTTCGCCTCATAGATCGTGCCCTCGGCCGCATCAACGTGATGTGGATCGACTTGCTCGTCCGAGCAATCATCAATATCTTCACTGAGCTTCTCGGCGTCAACATCAACGAGCACATCCTTCATAGCTGCCTAGTACGCCGTCACAGTCCCGAATACGCCGCCGACTCCCTCGACACCACGGCACCTTTTCCCGTGGTGCCAAGCTCCGCGCCGTCCGCGTTTGCTTCGACATCAACTCCAGCCGCGACCCAACCCGCCACTTTTGCACCCTCGGACATCGCCGTCGCGCAGCTGACTTCGCTGCTTTCCTCGCCGGACCAACCCATCTTCAAGTCGCTGCTAGACGGCTTGGTCAAGAAGATCATTGAGGATAGCCTGCTCGTCACGCCGACTTAGCGTCCAATCCGCGAAACGACGGTTCCGCAGACGAAGTCCCGCCTCGCAATATCCCGCGAGCGTCGGTGGAGAGTGGGGATGGGTCGTCGAAAGCGGAAGGGAAGGGGAAGGCAAAGGCAGATCTGCCTCCGCGAGGTACGTGATTTCGGATTTTAATTCGCATCCTCGCCGCGAATTACCCCCCCCTTCGTGCTTAACCTTCTTTTTCCCACAGTTGAACTTCCGGCCCCCGGTCCCGACACGCCGACAACTCCGCAACCACGAGCGCGTCAACACACCACGTCACCCTTGGTATCGTCTGGCTCGCTGTGCTTCGGCCCATCACCGCACATCGGTGGGACATCCTCGTCTTCGATTGCCGGCATTGCCGCCAGCGGTGGATCCTCCGATGGGCTAGCATGCTGAGGGTCTTCAGCGACGTCTTCACCAGCGTGGGTGTCTCAACCTCCCCGCGGATCGCCATCCAAGCCGTACTCCCGTGCCGAAAGCGTCACATCACGGCATTCGTCCCAGACCAACATCGAAGACTTGGTTGAGCAAGATGGCGAATCCTCGGACACCCTCGCAGTCACTCAGTCACTGTCCAGCCCACGGCCCTCTTTTCGGTCGCAGCTTTGGACCACTGACGAAGACCACGATGCGCTCGAGTACGGCACGGAGGAAGACCTTCAAGGAGACACGCTGGCGGCCGTGGAAGCATCGGGGATGGACACGTCGGAGGGTTGATCGCCACATTGGTCCCGGGCTCGTTTCTTCTTTTCATTTTTTATATCGTACAGTACATGCTTGAACTCCCTGGTAGCGGCCAGGTGAGCAGAGCTGCAAAATCCGCTGAACTTTTCGTCTTGTGTAGTCGCCCCCCTTGCTGGGGCATAGTAATATTTTGACGTAGCATAGCACCCCTCCTGGGCACCAAAAATGTATAATATTTTCTTCAATGAATTTTCCGTTTTGTGGCCTAAGTCCAAATTCGAACTCGAGGTTCGAAAAATTTGTCTTGGCACGAAATCCTTTGGTTGATCGGCCTGTCGTCTGTATTTGTTGATGGCACATCAGTTGGTAGTGCTTTAGTCGTTTTCATATCGTATAAGTCATAAGTCTTCGTGGAGAATAGAATGTTTTTCTTGCTCATACGACCACATGCACCCAGGATAGTGTGAAGTCGAAATGAGATTGAATAAATGTATGAGCGGGGTACATGTGGTTCGTATTATTTTGATAGCCTTCCTCGTGATTCCAAGCATCCCGTTCTAATCGCAGTTTTTATCCTGCAGGGAGCAACTTCTTTTCCATTAGTTTGGTTCGGCCGACTGCCCTTCAAACCATCTTTTTCCCGTATCGCCCCACATGGGTTCTTTTTCTTTACGTTTCCTTGGTTGCGGCTTTTCGATGAATTTCGTAATGGGAATTTGAATTGTCGAGCGAGCCATGTAGGGGATTAGCCGAAATGCTGCAGTGCTGTTTTGAGATACCGCTCCATCCAGTTCCGCAATAATGTAGGATCCCTCCGATTTCCTTTTGACAACGACCATGGGCCTAGAGTACCGAGGCTTCACTTTTCGCGACCATTCGTTTTCGATAGAGGAGTTTCGGAGGAGAACAAGGGTTCCAGGTTTAAAATCCGAAATCCGAAATTTTGGCTCGATTTTCTTTCTCCCAATGCCTGACACTTCTCACGCGGGATTCGTAGACCTTGGATTTGAGAACCTCCATTTCCTCGGACCTTTTCATGAGCTGGACCGCTCGACGCGCGATTAATTCTTCCGTGGTCATCTTATCTCCGTTGACAGGCAACATGTATGTCGCCTCATTGATGTCGAACGGGAACAATGGCTCGACCCCATGGGCAAGGTAGTAAGGGGAATATCCGGATGATTTTTGGATGGATACCTGCTCTGCCCAGAAAACATAGAATATTTTCTCGGTCCAGGTCGAGAGATCTCCTTCGCATGCTTTGGACACAGCTTCGCGGACATTGTAGTGCCATCGCTCTACCGGCCCGTTGGCTCTTGAGTTGTATCCCGAGATTTTGATATGATGGATCCCATACTTCTTCGCCAGCCATTCTATGGCTTTAACCCATGGTCCACCATTATCTGTGACAATCTCGGCAACCACGCCCCACCTGCACAGGATTTCTTCAAATATGTAGCAGCCGAGTGAATAAGCGGTTTCTTCTTCCAACATTCTCCATTCGGGCCAGGAGCTCAGGGAGCATCTGGCGTGCGCCACATATCGGTATCCGTTGGATTTGGGCAATAACATGGTGTCCACGTACACCTTATGAAATAAGGGCAGAGGCATGGATACGACTGGGGGAATGTTGATTTTCCGGGTTGAACGTAGTTGGCATTCGTGGCATGTGGACAAATACCACTTAAGGTCTTGCCCCATCATTGGCCACCAGAATCGATCCAACAACCATTTCCGTGTTATGAAAAACCCCTTGTGTCCCAGTTCGTCATGCACCTGGCAGAGGATTTCTCTGCGCTTCTTTTTATCCAGAACCAGCTTGTGTTCTCCGTGGGAGTCAATGCGCCGGAGCGCGTCATCCAGAAAAAAGAACTTCTGACTGCGTCGAATGAACCTTTCATAGTCTTCATCTTCTATGTCACTGGGTCTATCCTTCGTAAGCAGGAACCATTCTATCTCCAATAAATAGGCGTCCGCCACGCGGGCCTTGTCTGACTGCGGGATCTCGAATGACTGGTCCTTGATCTTCGAAATGTACACGCTAGCCGCTTCTCCTTGGGCCTCAGATTTTACTACTTGGAAGTATTTTCCGTATAAGTCCTGATCAAGTGGAGATCCATCAATTCGAAGTCGCGATGCGGGGATTGTTTCCAATAAGGAAGATTTCCTTTTCCGGCCTCAATTCATCACCTCCACCACGAACCCGCAGGCCATGTCTATCCATTCGTTAACATCACCATCTTCTTCAGGATCTCCCGGCGCCTTCTTCCGTTGAGACAACCCATCTGGCGCGTGTGTCGCCCCGGGAGTATGTTCAAGTTGAAAATCGAAAAGCAGAATTGCCGCTATCCAACGGTTCATCGTTGCGTTGGGTTGAATGTCGGGATTATTCAGCATGCCTTTCACATATTTGGCATCCATCCTGACCAGGAGGTTCTTTACCCAGACTAAATATAGACGATAGGCTTTGAGAGCACGAAATAAACCGTAGAGCTCGATCTTCGCCTGGGAGTAGCGGGACTCCCTCTCCGTCCAGGTTATGGAGTGAAACCGAGATGGATATTCTTTTCCATCTTCTCCAACTTGGTACAGGATCATGCCGATGGCGATATAAGAAGAATCCACCGAGAGAATGGCTTGTCGGTCCGAGGAGTAGTCAATATGTCGTAGGGCAGGGGAATCGATAAGGAGTTGTTTCAACACATTCATAGATTCCCGTTGTGCATCCCCAAACTCGAAGGGCACGCCCTTTTGTGTGAGGTTTACAAGGGGCTTCGCGTGTTTGGCGAAATCTTTTATGAATATGCGCATAAGCCCCATCGTTCCCAAGAACACCTGTACGTCCGTTAGGTCCTCGCAGTCTGCCCAGTCCCGGATTTTCTGAACCTTCGATTCGTCCGCGGTTCGTCCTTCGACGCTGCACACGTGACCCACAACTTTGATCTGTGGTACCGCGAAGAACGACTTCTTCGCGTTGAAGGTTCCTCCCGCATGTTTAATGCGTTGACAGATCCGATTTACGTTTAACAGGTGTTCCCAAACAAAATGGCGGATCCCTGGATTTTCCGGGATAGTTTCGTAGGAACCGTCATTTTGGAGGTAAAATGTGGTGGGTCCTTTTACCGGTGTATCGTCCACAAAAGGATCTATTATATGTGGGATCTCATCTTGGAGAATAAAGTAAATGTCCCCCTGTTGGATTTGGACGGAATTCGTATATCCTTGCGGAAGTCGGGTAAGTCAAAGAGTGCCGAATGGTCCTGGGAACGTGGTGAAGTCTCTGGACGCGATGTCCAGCATCCTATGGTCGAATCCGACAAACAGGTCGAACATCCCGTAGATGACGCATCCTCCAAAGGACTCCACGTAAACCTCCACTATTGGTGGGCACCCGCTATTTTTTATAACGACGCCATTCAATGGTTGGAGATTATGAACCAAACGTAGCGACCCGTTTGATTTTGGGACTACAAACCAGTTCGTCCTATAGGACGAGCTGGATGGTTTGTAAACGCCTGTGTTTATTTTTCCACGAATGATCTCGACAACTTCGTCCCTTATGCCTGGTGGAATCGGGATGTTCCTTTCCTGCCAAGGGGTGTGCGCAAGAACGGGGATCTTCACCGGCTCGAAATAGTCTTCTCTGAAATGTCCCCTTTCTGTCTCGTCCCAGGCGAACACCATCTCGTGGTTTTTAATTAGATCATGAACCAACTTTTCTTCCTCCTCCCACAAGAACCCGTCTTCATTTATGTTCATTTCTGCGGCCCTTTCCAAGGTATACCTCTTCCCTGGTGTCAACGTTTCCGGGCGTGGATTTAATGGTGGCATGTTTTCCAAGGGATCCGAGGGGAAGTGCCTCACGATCCGGAATTCCTCGGGCAACGTCGCTGCTACTGAGTGCACACGGTCCGCCACTGGTTTATACTTTTTCTTCTTGGCTTTTTCTTTGGGTTTCTTCACTCCGTCTTCCACCGCCGCCTTAATCCATACGTGGGCTTTTTCGTCGTAGTCATACATTTGGTTCAGGCAATATGCCAGATACCTGGGGGAAATCTCCCATTGGATCGTGGTGTCTTGTATAAAAATCGGTCTGCAGTTGATGGTGTTTGTCCCTTCCGGGGCGTATAGCACCATCGGCACTGCCAGTCCCCTTAAGGAAGTCCCTGGGGTGTGTTTTATAGGTTTAACCGGGTTCGAAGTCCGGGATTGATTATTTTCGTAATTTGAAGTCGTAGCTCGTAAATTGTTTCGTGTCGATGATTGCGCCGAGATTTTCCAATGCATGGCCGATACCGCTGCTGAGGATGGAGAACGCGGTTCAGCTTCGTCCTCCTTCAGGCAAAACCCGATTCGTCTATGTCGAATATCTGGAAAGGGTTCGTTTCGACGGAATTCATAGTTCGTGGGGGTTTAATCCTCGTAGGGATGGTGATAACTTTCTTGGTGTTGGGACAAGTGATCGTAAGCTCCTGCGCACTGTCCGACCTATCCTTGGTATGGCACTCCGTGAAACGGAAGAAAGGCCGCCCCATGAGGATATCAAAGGGGGCACCGTCCACCACGTGTACCTGGAGTAATAGGTCCACTTCTCCGATGGTGAATTTAAGGTTTTCAACCACCCCAGCAGTGACGCTTTGATTGGAGTCCGCTGATTCCATGGTGAGCAATTTATCTGGTGCCAGTGATACGCCCAATTCCTGCCATATGTTCCGGTTCATCGCGATAATTTCCGATCCTTGATCAAGGGTACAGGCTACCGTCATGGTGTCGTTTACCACCACGTCCAGGATACGGAGTGAGTCAATTGGAGATGCGGTAAGCAGATGCCCCTTGAGCTCCTCCTGCCCTTCGAATATGAGGACCAGAGCCTCCTGCATTTCGTCGCCATTTTCCACGCTGACCATCGAGGTTTCAACCGTGGGAATGCGCTTGGTCACCGTGTTTTCCCTATAATATTTGCGAATGTCGGCCGATATTGTGCACAGCTCCTCATTGCTAATGGTGATCTGAGACTTCAGCATGCGCTGGACAACTGTTTTCACCAGCGCCGGGTCTTCGATAGGCGCCTGGTATTTAAAGGCAGGTGGACGCTCAGGAAGCGGTGGTGCCAATTTGGGAGTTATTTTTGGCAATTCAACTTTCTTCTGCGGTAAGTTAACCGGCCCCTTGGAGGGGGGTTTCTTCTGAATCACGACCTCTGGGACCGGTTTCGGCTTCCCTTTAGGTGCCATAGCCCATACTGCTGCCCCTTCCTCCTCTGCTTCTACAGGCGGTATGGAAATTCTCCAAACGCCATGGTGTGAATCGGCTCGCAGCTTTGGAAGTTCATGGTTTGTACCGTGTGTGGAGGCTGATCTCTTTCGAAAATCTGCGTCTGCACAGGTCTTGCCGGCTGGGAGTTGGGTGGTGGTCCATTTAATTCGGACCAACAGTCCACCCGTTCTCATAAATTCCTTCCTTGAATTGCGCGTGGCACAAATCTCCCGTCGGGCAGAACCAATTTACCGCCATTGTTCCAGAAGCATTTTCCCAGGCGAACATATCCTGCCACATGCAGGCAGTCGCGGAGGAAGTGGCCTTGCTCTGAACAAAACCCACATTCACTGGCTGGGAACATGGTCGATCTCTGGGGTTGTCCATTCTGGTTCCATGGTTCCCGCGGTGGATACTGGTTGTATTGTCCCGTATTATTCTGCGGAGCCGGTGGTTGGTACATGGCCGGCGGAGCTACGCCTTCCATAGCAGTCGCTTGGTACATAGGAAAGGATGGGCGGCCCATATTCTGGCCATTATTCCCATTTTTTTGTCCTATATTAATTGCCCGTTGCAGGGACTCCATGTCGACGCTGTGCTGCTGATTCATTTGTTTAATGGCTTGACCGAGGTCCACGATCTCCTTTTTTATGAAGGAGTCATCACTGGTAGACGTGGAGGCTGGTTCATTGAGAATATATTTCGCCGCCTTGACCATATCTGCCAATTCGAACGGCACATTGCTGCTGTGCTCGGGTTTCACAATTTGCAATCGTCTGTAAATCCTGTTGCGGAAACTCTCCTCCAACCCCTTGGGGTACTCCTTTTTCTCCTCTAAAGGCGATATTTTGCCTTCCACAAGGAGGTGAGAAGTGATCGTTCGAAATTTCCTATGGTACTTGGAAAAGTCATCCTTCGTCCGGATTTTCTTCATCGATCTTTCCGTCAGGAGGTCTTCCAGGTCGTTAGGGGTAAACATCTTTACTCTGTCTGACCCTGGGTAGAGTTCCTGAACGCTGGATTTAAATTGCGCCCAGGCTGGCGGTGGATTGTCTGGAGCGCAAGCTCTCCACAGGACCTCGTCCTCCCTTGAGATATATCTCATGGAGATTTTTACTTTCTCCGTGTCGGTGGTCCTTTCGAGCGATTCTGCCAATTCCTCGCAGTCCTCCCAGTAACGGGCAAGGTTTAAAGCTTTCCCATCGAACTCGGGTGCTCCACGAGCCGTCCGTCCGGGCAGCATTTTCACCATCTTCTTTCGGATAGGGGGAAATTGATCTGCTGATGAATTTGTGAGGTCTGATTCCGTGGATAGGGTAAGGGAAGTAGATGAGGGAATGGAGTCAAGGGAAGATTCCTGGGATAGGATTTCGGATAGTATGGGTTCAGGCGATGTCGCAGAAGCGAGTTCTCTGCTCGAGGACAGAATAAGTGGGTTGGTCGTCCGGATACAGGGTCCAAGGGAGGAGTAGAAAGTCGGTAGTAGGTCCCAGGAAAGTCGCGGAAGTGTAGGATAAAAATAGAGTGAGGATGGGGGTATTTGCCGTGTGGGCGCGGAGTACGAGTGGGGCGCGTATAGGCTCGATGAGGGTGATATCGTAGGGCTCAGATGGAAGGTGTTCACTGGCGACGTAGTCACGGTGGACTACTCACTTCACTGGTCGCGTCGATTGTGGTGGTTCGAATGTAAAAGGGTTCTTCTATAAATATCTACCTACGAAACAAATATAGCGGGTGATCGCCGACGTATCGTAAGGTAAGCGAGCAAAGGCAGATAGGGGGGATGGCGACGAGCGGTCCAACCCGCCCTACCACAGCGAACTTGCTACGGAGGTGAGTGGTGATTCGTCTCCTGGTTGTTCTACCAAGGGTGAATTGTCGTGGCCCGATGCTTCTGGGGCGGTAGGATCGTTTTCTGCGAGGTTAACTTCCTCGAATATAGTGCGGCGTGATCTGAGTATCCATGTTGAAATCGGAGTTGCGGGTATCGAAATCCTCTTCTTTCTATTATCCATGATAAAAACCCCTCGCGGTGAGCTCCAGTTGTGACATGGACTGTGGGGCTGCTATGTGGAGTTTTTCCTCCATTGGCAGCTGGTTCGTCCAAAGCGGTGTTAAGGATGGATAGTAGTTGGTTGGTAGGACAGGAATGCGCGACTTGTTGTAAGGGAATGTTTATTCGAGGTGGTGATTCGAATTGATCAGTAAAAATAGGTGTGGGTGAAAAAATATACCGTCTCCAAGCTAGCAATCCACTGATCTGCTACTTGTCACTATCCAGAGATCCTGCTGTCGCCTCACTTCGAATTTCCCCAAATGAACGTTCATAGTTGGTGAACCGGTACAAGCCAAGGGGCTGTGTCCGCAGAAATTCCCCGACGTCGACTGCGTTCTTCGTTTAGGCGTGCAGTAATGCCCGCTCGTAACCGGAGGTCACTGTAGACGATTTGCCAAAGTCCTTTATCGTGTTCCCAATTCTACAGGGCACTGGGCTTGTGAAGGAAGGTGTGCAATCAATAAAGGTGTGTGTGTGTCGGAGGTAGTGAGTTTACGCAAGCTTATTTCTTAAGCTGCGAAAGAAGGGTGTTAGTCGATGAGATGCTGTGGGCAAATGTGTGTGTGGTATGTGTGGCCAATTGAATATTGAGATGGTGTGTGGTACCAAGGGGTGAACTAGGTAGCGGGGGAGGTACACCATTTATTGACTGACTACTGTCCTACGTTCCTGCGCTCTTTATACCTTTCCCGCCTGGTCCTTGGTACCGTAAATGCAGGGGGAGCCGAGCGGAACCGTTGTTTCAAGTATGGCGGGACCAATAGCTTTATTTCGCGTTGGGAATGCGAACCGAGTTTGGTGGCTATCGAGTGGTTCGAAGTCCGAGTTCCTGGATTACGGGTCCGAGTCTTTGCTGGCGGCGTGGCGTGGCATGATGGAAGGTGATGACAGTCTGCGGGTGCCCGTTGTCCGAGGTTGTAGTGCGAATACAATAATTCAAAGTGGAGACGCGATTGTCCTAAAATGGGATGTATGAATCCAGATTGGGTGTCCAAGCGAGATTGTGAATAAGGCTTGCATGGGAGATGGTGTGTTGTGCATGGTGTAGCACATGTGGGAGCTCCACAGCGTGCGGGTAGCCATAAAGCGCTGACATCCCTACCGACCATCCAAGCATGAGCTGAACCAAATAGAACAAGTGAGCAATGAGGGGAAGGAGGTAAGTGTGTGTGCGAGGTAGATCAATGCAAAGCTCAAGAACTTGGGCCGAGGGTGTGAACAAGAGTGAGAGCGACAATGACAAGGGCCGAGAGCAGGAACTACGAGGGATGAATAAAGAGGGAACAGCTCGTATAGGAGAGGTACTGAGGTACAGAATATATAGTAAGTAGTATAGGGGTCGAAATGGATAATAGTGGAGCGGGGAAGCGGTCATACGATCGGATGCAGCGCGACGCGAGGCGTGTCAGCGTCCGCAGCGGTCCAGGAGCGACAATTTGGACCTGGGAGAAGAAAATTGGCATTTTCCAGGAAACCCTTGGTCAGATACAGGCCAAATTTCGAGGGTAAATCAGCGTCCAAGTTCAGAAAAGAATCCGACCGCACTCAAAGGTAGCGACCGGGGTCCTGTTGGATATCTGAGAAGATACTTCCAGTCAGCGAGAATGGATACTTGGAAAATGGAGGCAAGATGAATTGGAAAAGAGTTGCTCACTGTAAGGGATATGCGCCGGGTCTGCATCCGATCCCACATGTGACTTGATGTTCAATCTTGGCGCCTGCGGGGCTTGTTCTATTTTAGGTGCTCCATTTCGGATCATTCTAATCAGCAATTCCCACGTGATAAGCTCGGCTAGGATATTTCGTGCTCTGCCATGCCCGCGTTCCACTCGCAATTACCAGAGTAGAGTAATATCTTACCCGTCATCTTGTTTGAATAGCTAAGGACAGCATTTGACGGGACAGCCTCAAGATTTTCATCAATCTGTGGCACTGCCAGTGGCATCCGACTGCCTTTGGAACACCTTCAAGTTGAAGTTGACATTTCAAGCACCTTGGTTGTGGGTGTGATACACTATGTGATAAACTCCCCTCTGCTCTGCACCTGCACTATGTTTTACCGGAGCTTTATAAGCTGAAGCACTGCATTCACAGCCTCTCGACTCGAACACTGCCTATAGTGCATTATTTTGTAAATTTTGAGACTCCGGAATTGACCGATTGGACAAAAACTACTTTATTTGCTGAGAAGGAGGGCGGGGGTGCTCAGTGCCGCTCATGGCAACGGCAGCATCAGCGACAGTATGAATGGGGGGGGGGGATTGCTGAATAGGAAAGATCATGAGGATTGTTGAATAGCGGCAACCCCCCGTACCGAAAGTATGGGGGTTGCTGATTAGAATTATCCCTCCATTTCAATGTCCTTTCATAAATACAGGGTAGCATAGCTTCTGTAGAACAAGGTAATTAAATATAAGGACATTAGAATACTATTTAAGTAGACTGAGTAGGTAGTTCGACAGTTTTCTTGAAATCCAATACCTTACCTACTCACCTTTGTGCGACTCTTTGGATTCTTGATGATTAACATGGAGTCCCTGTCCCTCGTATCAATCGGGACTCCACACTCGCAGTTGCAACTTCAACTGGGTGACTTGATGGGTGGCCAGAAACAGACGCGACGTGTCCCAATTTAGCATACATCTTTCGTCTATTTGAGTGCTCAGGAAGGTATATAGACCTTCCACCCTCCTTTGAGTCATTTGCTGAAGGGTAATGGTACAGAACTCAGGTAGACGGAGCCAATTTATTATTTACTGTACAGAATAGCTCTGAATGGGCTAGGACAAGGATAGAGGAAATTATAGACATTTCTGGCTCCATCACGCAGTCCAGTATGTATAAAAGTCCTCCCTTCCAAAATACCAGCTTCATTGGCCATGATCTGGGCTTGCTAGTTGAAATCCATTCCCAGGAGGGCCTGGAGCCTTAGATGATGCAAAATGAAACTTTTTCACAAATTCGTCTCTATCACTAATTGCGCACAAATTATTCCGGAAGATCTAGCTAGGTTTCAGGTCAGCCGGATCAAAGCTCGTGGAGATAAAAGCAATCCTTTCGCGAGGATCAAAAACCGCCCAAAATGGAAATTTTTGTGTCGCACCTTCGGTACTGCCAACGGCTGTAGAATCAAACTCGCCTGAAATTTTAAACTGATTCCAGTAGTTTCAATCCTTGAATCAGTTTACAGCTAATGACAGTACCGAAGGCGCAGGCTAAAATTTTCCTGTATAGGACATTTCCAAAGAATTACCCATAACTCCGTCAATTCTTAACAGGTTTGGATGAAACCTACCTAGATTCACCAGGCTGATTCATGCGGAATTAGTGATAAAGACAAATTTGTACAAATATTTTATATTGGATGATCTAGATTTTTGGTCTGTTTTAGGGATGAATCCACTCTAGCGTGGTCAGAACCTATGCAGCCAACCTGCTTTTTTGCAATTGAGGACTTATATACATCCTTAAGGATGTCATAGAGTCAAAATTGGATATCATTCAATCTGTAGTGCTTGTGATCACTTCGGACAATGGGCAATGCAAGTTGATTGGGAAATATTGTGAGAATTGAATCCACCCATGGACCTTATGCAATTCTGGCTCTATGACATCTTTTTAAATCTATGTAAATCTTCCATCCCACAAAATCAGGCTGTTTGAACAAGTCCTGAGCTTGCTAGACCACATTCAACCCCAAAACAGACCAAAATTCTAGGTCACCCGATATTAAATATTTCCACAAGTTTGTCTCTATCACTAATTCCGCATGAATTAGCCTGGTGAATCTAGCTAGGTTTCATCCAAATCTGTTAAGAATTGACGGAGTTATGGGGAATTCTTTGGAAATGTCCCAAACAGGAAAAATTTTGCATGCACCTTCGGTACTGTCATTAGCTGTAGATGTCGGGCCACTTTGATTGCAATCCGATACTTCATGTTCCAGATAGCACCTTGAGTGTAGTTGCCACCGACTCAACTCGACTTTTTTGCCGACTTCATCCTTTTTGTCACGTAGTAGGGCAGAGTCAAGAGCAAAGTAAGATATTATTTGTGCTATGTAGAGTGTAAGCATGGGCCCATGATATATCCATACCACTTAGCTATGCCACGTCTGGTCGTTGAGAAATTCACTGATTTAGTTGGCCGACTCATGTGAGTCGAGTTGGAGCCGAGTCGATCAAGTTGATCAAAATTTCTCGGCCACATCGCAATGGAATCTGGAACCCTTTGGATACAATATACACTCATACTATGTCTTTAAACCTCATATATTATACTTGGAATAATATGCACATGTGAGGAGATATTCAGGTAAGTGGATTTTGTGCTGACTCGAGTCGCAGCAACATTACTTGAGTGTACCTAAATTTGGGAAGTTCCAACATACCCACCTATCCCCACCCAATATACTAGCACAAGTGTACCTGCTGGAGGTTCCCAAATTTAGGCACACCTGATGTACTTTTTGAAGCCTAAAGTGTGGAGTTAGAATTAAATCAAGCCCAATCTAAACTGATATGTGGGTTGAAACTACTTGAATCAGCTTAAGTTTCAGACTGAATTGGTTCCAACTCAGTACTTTACTGTATTATTTCATTCAATTTGACTGTCATGTGTCACACACCCCCTAGTCGGTGCTGAATATTGGTGTGAGGTCAGGCGTCACATACCCCTTGGTTGAACATCAAATTCTTCATGCAGGGCCCAAAACCATCAAAATTTACGTCCACCATGCAAAAAAACCAAAATTTTCGTTCCAGTGGTCAAAAATTTCAGCTGTGTCATGCGGAATTTTGGTATTGGTTGAATGGTTGAATTGATATTTTTGGTCACACGTCGTGCCCTGGGTTGAATTGATTGAAATAATACAGTAGGTTTCAAAAAGCACATTGGGTCGGCCTAAATTTAGCAATCTTGGGTGTGCTTTGAGGAGATTCGTGGAGATACTCAATAATTGTACTAGCTTAATTATACCACAACTATTACTAGAGGGAAAGCCCCCCTTTGTCTGCCCTCAGCTGCATCACCTGGTGTGAACCAAGTGTGTTTAACGCACTTGGTTTTCAAGTGCTCGGGTGTTTGGCCCCAGTAAAATTAGGGACATCCCTGTTGGATAAAATAATTGTGGGATGTCCCTGTTGGATAAAAATATTGTGGAATGTCCCTGTTGAATAAAATAATCATGGGACATCCCAGTTGTGCCAAAGAAATGAAGGGAGGTCCCAGTTTGGATGGGATGTCCCGGTTGTCATAAAAAAGTGAAGGGAAGTCCCAGATGAGGTGGGGTGACCCAGTCACAGCAAAAAAACAAAGGGAAGTCCCAAATGAGGTGAGATGACCCAGTCACAGCAAAAAAAAACAAAGGGAAGTCCCAGTCGGGGTGGGATGACCCAGATGTGGTGGGATAACCCACTCACAGCAAAAAATAGAGGGACATCGCAGTTGCAACAAAAACAATGAAGGGAAGTCCCAGTTGGGGTGGGATGACCCAGATGGGGTGGAATGACCCAGTCGCAGAAAAGGACATGGAACAAGGTGGAATGACCAGGCAGACAAGTGCCAAGGAAGGGCTGATTCTTTACAGAGAGTGCTAGAGTTACTTGCAGAGGTGCCAACCACCCCACATGCCATTCATTTGGCACAGGGAATACTTGAGCAGAATCCAGTTGATCTACAAGAATGTTATGGCATATCCGTAATCATTCACTGGATGTTGGCTGCAAAAATATTGTGATAGGCAACTATTTTGGCCGCTTGGAAGGCACATAATTGAATGGCAAAAGAACAATAATTAGTCTGGCTAGTGATGGAGCCAGCTGGGAGGGCATGTAATGGGGTGACTGAAGATAATTAATGGAGTGGCAGTAAGCAACTGGAGGGTGTGGAATAGAGCTAAAAATATTTATTTGGCTAGTGGTATAGTATCTATTTGATGGGCCACCAGGGCACATAATTAATCACCCTAGATAATTTAAATGCTTAGTGGTGGTAGGCAGCTGGATAGCACAGAATGCCAAAAATGATTGATTTCGCCAGTGGTGGCAGGTGGCCGAGGCTGTTGGACCCTCATTCACAGCAGCTAGGGGACTCCAGCAGGGTGTCAGGTGCCCAGCTACAGTGCACAGGAGCTGCAGAATGGAGCAACAAAAAAGAATTAATTTGGCCAGTGGTGGTAAGCGGCCAGGGCTATTGGACCCCCATTTATGGCAGCTAGATCCTGAGATGAAGGGTGCATGGCTGGATGTAAAGAGAGGTGCTGGGGGTCAGCTGGCCAGGCTACAGTGTGCAAGGGGCTGCTGGGTGGGCACAGAATTGAGGGGCCAAAAAAAAATTATTTGGCCCCCAGGTAGGACCCCAGACACCCCTGATGGGAGGTCCCATGCTAGGGTTAGAGGGAAAAAATCAGCCTGCCTGCGGTGGGTGGGAGGTCAAAAGTACTGCCCTGTGGGAGGTCCCGACAGTGATTGATGTAATGGGAGGGACATCCCATACAAGTGGTATCAACCACCTATGCAGACCCCCTTTGGGTTATTTCTTCTTCATGAAAAATTAACCCCTATGGGTCATCAATATAGGTGGCCTGAAGTGGTTGGGTCGTAATCTGAGGATGCAGTTGACTGTGCATTTGAATTATGAATCAACTGAGCCTATTCCCAAAGAAAAAGACCGAGAACAGCTGTGCTGCTGAAAAATGATCAAAAGTAATTGCTTTCGCCACTCACAAAGTAGTTCTCAGTGTCATATAAAAATTCTGAGGAAGTGGGTGACTGCATATGAGGCCAGGGCAGCTGTCCTGATCCAGACCATCAAAAAAGTGCCAAAAAAGGGGGGAAAATTGAGTCGCACCCTAAGTTCTGCAAAGAGCTGTAAAATCAATATTTGTGCTGCAACATCCATTATGTACTTGCAGAGTTCTGACCTTCAAATCGGTTCAAAATTCATATGATTACTGAACTCAACAGGCACAAGAATACTTTTGTCTACTTGTCCAGTCCAACTTGGCTTTTAATAGTATTAATATTGTGCTGCACAGTGAACCGATGTGTTGATCTCCTAGATTGCATCTTGTTGAAAGAGCCTCATCATTAAGGTGTCACCATCGCAATTGAGTTCGGAGTATTGCACTTTGAGCTCAGATTATTAGTGGGGTTCAAATTCTGATTTGACTTGACACAGTTGAAGTTTCAAGTTTATTGGAACATCTGGGAGATGTGAGGTCAAGGATGGCCATGTAGACCTAATCCCTGGTCTTCTAAAGCTATAAAGAATGGGGAAAGACTGTGAAACAAACCTGGTCACCAAATGACATACATGTAAAGCAGTTATATGATCTGAAACACTTGAGGGATGACACTATAATCTATTATACATCGAGTACGAACATACTGAACATGGATAGATAATAAATAGAAAACAAGGTAGGCATAATGGTATATTAAATAAGACTTTGATCAGATTCCCATGTGAATAAATGGTATCCAGCGCTCATGTGAAACATGTCTCGCCTTCAATTCTTTCACGGCGAGTTGCAGAGCCTCAGCTGCATCACTTGCCTGAGGCTGTTGGCCCTCTCGAAACAAGTGAGAGTAGACAATCTTTGCAACCAATGGACCATCTGAATCACTCATGGACCACATTGTCCCGATTGCACCTCGGAAACCTGCTGCAATAAATCCTCCGCCCAGATGGAAGGATTCATTTACAAGTTTTACATCTCCCATAGCTGTCCCACATGCAGCAAGAAACACAAATTCTGCATTTGACAAAGGCATTTGAAGGATGCTTTCCATCTCCAAGCTGCCTTTATAAAGCAGCAGGTGGCTTTTTTTAGGTTCAACCACATCTTGTGTGCCATGACATGCCAAGTGGATCCAAGAGCAATTCTGTAGCTGGAGCTTCACAGCATCCACTGTAGCTTGTTCTCCTTCAAGGCACTCAAGCTGTTCTTTGATGATTGAACGAATGTTTTTGACCTCCTGTTCCACTCCTCCAAGATAGTTCCATCCATCACCAGTGTGTGTTACCCCAACAACACCAACTTTGGGGGAAGTAGTCAATGCCGGTTATCACGCCCGTTCCAAGCACATTGACATGTGCCATCACTTCATTCGTGATACCGTTGCCTCTAACGAGGTATCAGTTCACTACTGCGCATCAGGCGATAATCTAGCGGATATATTCACGAAGCCGCTCCCATGTGCTCAGCATGAAGAGCAAGTTCGCAAACTCGGGATGACTCGAGTTTGAGGGGGAGTGTTGAAGATTAGGGAAACGCCGAGCCATCACCGAGGTGCTGACTAACCCCGACTGTGATGCGCCGAGCGCTCGAAGGCGCCCGAACATTCCGCTCCATATTTCTTACTAACTTTCTTATTCATCCTGGAGCAGAACCTTCTAGATTACATTTCTGTAGAGTATAAATACTCGAAGTTTTAGCGTAGAAATATATTGAATTTTATCTTCTAAAAATATCCCAACTTCATCACTAAGTTCTTCAGGTCTCATCATTTTTCTTATCCCCTGCCCATCTATCACCTGAATTCCTTATTCATCTGCAGGATTCTTAGCATCAGTTGCCGCTAGTAGTGATAATGAGTTGCATTTGTATCCTGGTGGTAAGTATTACAAGACTGATACAGAAAATGAGAGAATACAGAGAACAATAGGTATACTTGTAGTCTCTTAAATAAACAGCCACTAAAATGTTGATGCTCATATTCGAGAATGTACCAGGATTTAATCAGACTCCCATGTGGATAAATGGTATCCAGCGCTCATATGGGACCTTCCTTGCCTTCAATTCTTTCACAGCTAGGTGCAGTGCCTCAGCTGCATTACTTGCCTGAGGCTGTTGACCCTCTCGAAACAGATGAGAGTAGACAATCTCTGCAACCAATGGACCATCTGAATCATTCATGGACCACATCGTCCCAATGGCACCTCGGAAACCTGCTGCAATGAATCCACCACCCAGATGGAAGGATTCATTTACAAGTTTAGCATCTCCCATAGCTGTTTGACATGCAGCAAGGAACACAAATTCTGCATTTGTGAGAGGCATCCGAAGGATAGTTTCCATCTCTAATTTGCCTCCATAGAGAAGAAGTCGACTTTTTGTTGGATCAACCACATCTTGTGTTCCATGACAGGCCAAATGCACCCAGGAGCACTTCTGTAACTGGAGTTTCACAGCATTGACTGTAGCTTGCTCTCCTTCCAGACACTCAAGCTGTTCTTTGATGATTGAACGAATGTTTTTGACCTCCCGGTCTACTCCTGGCAGATAATTGAATCCATCGCCAGTGTGTGTGACTCCCACAACACCAAATTTAGGAGCAGCAGAGCTCTGCTTTGCATAGGCATCCAACAGAGATCCTAGTGTTGCAGTATATGAATGCATAAATTGATCAGTTGGGGCACATGCATGCAGAGGCAATCTTGTAAATGCTCCACTTGGCAACCACCAGAGCCTGCCATTAGTGATGCCATGCTAAATGAAATATTAGTAAAATGTGAGGACCGTGAGATATGTACCTACCAATTCCAAGACCTGATAAAGAGGATTAACAGTATAAGTCCAGAGCCAGGCTAATAGATCAGCAAAGCACTCTTCATGTGGTTTGGATCCAAACACCTCCCAATTTCCGAACAGTCTTGTTGATGTGGATTCTTCTCGGGTTCTGACATTGTAATGGCCAAGAAGTTTGTTGAGTGCTTCTTGCTGTGATTTCAACATCTCTAACGTCACATCTGGAAGTGGTACATGAATTGGCTCCAGAGTTGGATCCAGGATTACAATCCCATCACAATGATCTTTGTGGCTGTTCAGTATAACAACAGGTCCCCCTTGGGATGCATGGCAAAGGGCTTTGTATGGCTTTGGAAGCAGAAAATATTCAAGACCAGGCTGCTGCCGGATCTTGTGCAGTAGGTTCTCTCTCTCAATAGTAACACCTCTTGGATCAAGGGATGTGCCTCTGTAGAGCTCCAAAGAAAGGTATTTCAATTTATTTGCTTGAGCAGGGGGAAGTTCATCTAAGTCTGTCCTTAACTGGAGCATCTGCTGAAATGTGATGCCTAGTCCTTGCTCCATGATCTCTACTGCAGACTCAATGTCTGAAAATTTGATGCAGGTCTTCACAGCAGTTGAAGTGGCTTTTCCAATATTGAGTCGGTGCATGGTGGCATGCCGTACAGAAAGGATATTTCCCATCCACAGAATCTCAGGTAGCAGATTGAAGGCATTGGAGTATGCTGTTATGCAATTTAAAGACTTGAACTCCTCTGAAACAGAGGCCCAGTTGAGGGCAGCATTCCAAGAGGCTTCTGGCATTGAAGTGTGTATTTTGAAGGAATCAATATAATGAGTATGCACACTTTTCAGATCATCCAGGTCTCCCAGCCTCCGGTATCGATCTGTGAAGGACACAGCCAGATTCTGCAGTCGACGTGCCCTATCTGGGTGCCCATCGGGAGTGAGATCTAAAGCTTCTTGCTTTCTCTGTAAGGCAGCTTCCAGATCATCCAGGTCTCCCAGCCTCCGGTATCGATCTGTGAAGGACACACCCAGGCTCTGCAGTCGACCTGCCCTATCTGGGTGCCCATCTGGGGTGAGGTCTAAAGCTTCGTGATATCTCTGTAATGCACCTTCCAGATCATCCAGGTCTCCCAGCCTCCGGTATCGATCCCCAAAGGACGCACCCAGGTTCTGCAGTTGATGTGCCCTATGTGGGTGCCCATCTGGGGTGAGATCTAAAGCTTCTTGATATCTCTGTGATGCAGTTTCCAGATCATCCAGGTCTCCCAGCCTGTGGTATCGATTCCCAAAGGACGCACCGAGGTTCTGCAATCGACGTGCCCTATCTGGGTGCCCATCTGGGGTGAGATCTAAAGCTTCTTGATATCTCTGTAGTGCAGCTTCCAGATCATCCAGGTCTCCCAGCCTTTGGTATCGATCTGTGAAGGACACACCCAGGCTCTGCAGTCGATGTGCCCTATCTCGGTGCCCATCTGGGGTGAAATCTAAAGCTTCTTGCTTTTTCTGTAATGCAGCTTCCAGATCATCCAGGTCTCCCAGCCTCCGGTATCGATCTGTGAAGGACACACCCAGACTCTGCAGTCGACGTGCCCTATCTGGGTGCCCATCTGGGGTGAGATCTAAAGCTTCATGATATCTCTGTAATGCACCTTCCAGATCATCCAGGTCTCCAAGCCTCTGGTATCGATCCCCAAAGGACACACCCAGGTTCTGCAGTCGATGTGCCCTATCTGGGTGCCCAACTGGGGTAAGATCTAAAGCTTCTTGATATCTCTGTAATGCAGTTTCCAGATCATCCAGGTCTCCCAGCTTCTGGTATCGATTCCCAAAGGACACACCCAGGTTCTGAAGTCGATGTGCCCTATCTGGGTGCCCATCTGGGGTGAGATCTAAAGCTTCTTGATATCTCTGTAATGCACCTTCCAGATCATCCAGGTCTCCCAGCCTCCAGTATCGATCTGTGAAGGACACACCCAGGCTCTGCAGTCGACGTGCCCTATCTGGGTGCCCATCTGGGGTGAGATCTAAAGCTTCTTGCTTTCTCTGTAATGCAGCTTCCAGATCAGCCAGGTCTCCCAGCCTCCGGTATCGATCTGTGAAGGACACACCCAGACTCTGCAGTCGACGTGCCCTATCTAGGTGCCCATCTGGGGTGAGATCTAAAGCTTCACGATATCTCTGTAATGCACCTTCCAGATCATCCAGGTCTCCAAGCCTCTGGTATCGATCCCCAAAGGACGCACCCAGGCTCTGCAGTCGACGTGCCCTATCTGGGTGCCCAACTGGGGTAAGATCTAAAGCTTCTTGATATCTCTGTAATGCAGCTTCCAGATCATCCAGGTCTCCCAGCTTCTGGTATCGATTCCCAAAGGACACACCCAGGCTCTGCAGTCGACGTGCCCTATCTGGGTGCCCAACTGGGGTGAGATCTAAAGCTTCTTGCTTTCTCTGTAATGCAGCCTCCAGATCATCCAGGTCTCCCAGCCTCCGGTATCGATCTGTGAAGGACACACCCAGGCTCTGCAGTCGACCTGCCCTATCTGGGTGCCCATTTGGGGTGAGATCTAAAGCTTCGTGATATCTCTGTAGTGCAGCTTCCAGATCATCCAGGTCTCCCAGCCTCTGGTATCGATCTGTGAAGGACACACCCAGGCTCTGCAGTCGACGTGCCCTATCTGGGTGCCCATCTGGGGTGAGATCTAAAGCTTCTTGCTTTCTCTGTAATGCAGCTTCCAGATCATCTAGGTCTCCCAGCCTCTGGTATCGATCTGTGAAGGACACACCCAGGCTCTGCAGTCGACCTGCCCTATCTGGGTGCCCATCTGGGGTGAGATCTAAAGCTTCATGATATCTCTGTAATGCACCTTCCAGATCATCCAGGTCTCCCAGCCTGTGGTATCGATCCCCAAAGGATGCACCCAGGTTCTGCAGTCGACCTGCCCTATCTGGGTGCCCATCTGGGGTGAGATCTAAAGCTTCGTGATATCTCTGTAATGCACCTTCCAGATCATCCAGGTCTCCCATCCTGTGGTATCGATCCCCAAAGGATGCACCCAGGTTCTGCAGTTGATGTGCCCTATCTGGGTGCCCATCTGGGGTAAGATCTAAAGCTTCTTGATATCTCTGTAATGCAGCTTCCAGATCATCCAGGTCTCCCAGCCTCTGGTATCGATTCCCAAAGGACACACCCAGGCTCTGCAGTCGACCTGCCCTATCTGGGTGCCCATCGGGGGTGAGATTTAAAGCTTCTTGCTTTCTTTGTAATGCAGCTTCCAGATCATCCAGGTCTCCCAGCCTCCGGTATCGATCTGTGAAGGACACACCCAGGCTCTGCAGTCGACATGCCCTATGTGGGTGCCCATCTGGGGTGAGATCTAAAGCTTCTTGCTTTCTTTGTAATGCAGCTTCCAGATCATCTAGGTCTCCCAGCCTCTGGTATCGATCTGTGAAGGACACACCCAGGCTCTGCAGTCGATGTGCCCTATCTGGGTGCCCATTCGGGGTGAGATCTAAAGCTTCTTGTTTTCTCTGTAATGCAGCTTCCAGATCATCCAGGTCTCCCAGCCTCTGGTATCGATCTGTGAAGGACACAGCCAGGCTCTGCAGTCGACCTGCCCTATCTGGGTGCCCATATGCAGTGACATCTACTGTCTCTTGTAATTTCATGACAGCAGTCTCAAGATCATTCATGTCCCCCAGCCTCTGGTAACGACTTCTGCAGGACACAGCAAAGTTGTGCAAATGTTCTGATCTATTGAGGTGACTTCCTGGGGTAAGTTCTACTGATTTTCGGAATGTCTTGACTGCAGACTCAAGGTGAGACAGCTCTCCAACCTCCCGATATTGGGTTAGCAAAGCTACTCCCAGCTTGTTGTGGTATCCAGGAAGATCTGGGTTTCCAGATGGTGTCTGTTCTATTAGATGTTCTAGTTCCTTGATATCAAAATCCTCTGAGTCCTATACCTATTTCAGCACCTTACTCTAGAATACATGCATTTTATGCACTCACAGACATATCAGATCCATTATCACTTGAAACAGAATCAGAAATATCATCGTCCACAGACATCTGTCTCCTATTAGTCCAGTTCAATCAGACAAGGAAAGAAATCCCTCACAGCTTTGAGGGACATATTCAGAATGCGGACAAAGGTGAAGCATCAAGGAAGCATTTAGGCCGCATTATATATAAGTGTGTAGGCGCCGGGTAAGCATCTGGACATTTAATTTAAAAACTGTCATATGTAACAGGTTGCTGGCAGAATATAGGGGCTTGACATGCCACATGGTATAAAAGCTGTACCTGCTACTATCTTTTGATTGCACGATGCTGCTTATCCCTCACAGCGAGTTAAATTCCAGGGAAGGTGTCGGCAATTATATATATATCGTCACTGCCGCTTTTGAGCCAAGCAAATCAAAATACGACACTGAACAAGCAAAATACTACCTGGTAGGCACTAAAATACCGCCGATCAAGGCGGCAAGCCAGCCTCGTTGGTGAGGCAGTCCGATCGCACCCAAATATACATTTCGGCTTGATTTCGGCACTGACGTCTCGATCACGTAATCTTGTGCCTGGCTCCCACGTCGGCCTTGACGAGACATCACCGCGTCATCGATAACGACAGCGCCCCTCATCGTTTCTTCTCTCTCCAAATCATGCTCCGTTCTCTGCTGTTGCGCCGCCGCCACTGCCATAGAAGAATCCCATCCTATATATACACATTTCATGTCATCGTATACATCCTGTCGTCGCCCATACCTCTATTCCCATTTTCTTTTCATTTTATCTATTTTATCTCGTTCTTGCACCCGTGGAAGGATGCGCTTGGATCTGCACGTCGTATGCGTGCAGAGATGCGAAGCTACGTGCCATCCGCACGACGTATGCGTGCGGAGATGTACGCTAATCGTACGGGGCATGGCGAAGTCTCGTACGGACGGCATCGACTCGTGCGTGGCACCACCGTACGCCATTGTCTGCCCCATCACGACGCGAGACTCCGCACGGAATGTGTCCCGACTCGTGTGGGCTGCGGCGCGGAGAGACGCTCAACGAGCGGGCGCGTGCAGATCGGGATGTGAGGAGTACCTGCGTGAAAGGGCGCCGCGGCGCGATACTGGCGCCCGGGAAGTCATGGTGCGCAGGAACTCGTGCAGCTTGCGCGCACGGAGATGCGGGCGCAGATCGGCGGCATGCGGGGGTACACTGTCCCCGGTGGCCAGGCATCGCGCACGATCTGCGCCGGGGCATGCGGCGATGCGGGGTGTTGCTGCTGAAGGACCAGCGTACGCGCGGGTGTCCGGGGCTCGCGGTCGTGAGCCCGCGTGCACACCGAGTGTCGAGAACGCGCCTACGCAGCCTTGTGTACGTGTGGGCGGAGGGCCGATGACTGGCGGGGAGCCATACGATACGTTGGGAATGAGGGAGACGGGAGTGTTCGAGGGCAGGGACAGCGCCGCGAATCCTCGCGGCGTATGTGCACGCAGATGCAGGGGACGGTGTGTTGCGTCGCAGGCATGTATACGGCGCTACGGACAGCCAACGCGCAGCGGTGTGCTCCCAATTGTTAGCGTACAACGAGGGGATGTGTTGTCCTGGCCCACACGCGGCGACGTATGCGCACGGAGATGGGGAATGACGCCCAGCGTCCTCTTCTCGCTCACAAGACTCATAATTCGTCCGAGTTGACACGGGCAGGCGTGCGTGTCGCAGTGGAAGCGCAGTGGAGAGGCGACGCGGGCCTCACTTCCCCGATTTGTGCGGGCTGTGGGCGCCGTGGCACGCGCAGATGGACGCGCTGTCAAATTCGAGCATTGGCGTGGCCGAGTGGCGCGAAAAGGCGGCGTGCACGGGACGCAGGGCCTGGGTACGAGCGGAATTTGGTGGAGCTGCCAGCCTTGCGATATCAGCGTAGAAGAGGATGAAGGCAGATAGATGCGGCTAGCGCTGATGGGTAGATTCGTTGGGGGAATGCGGCGGCGGTTGGTGTGGAGGAGAGCAGAGTAAAAGGCCGTTGGGAAGGAAAAGCAAAGCTCGGACATTACCGGCAACATCGGCCGTTGATCCGACGCACTTGATTGGCTCATCAGCATCGCTTTCCTTTTCCCCGCCATGTCTTCGCGGCACTCATTCCTGACTTGCATCGTGGCACCGTTGCCGCTACCACCCACGGCCACGGACAGCGAGAATCAGCAGGACGTCTGCCTCATATCTTGCCCCTCTTTTGTCGGCTCAATCTCTCACTCCTATTATTCGATCTTATTTACTTTTGCTCTGCGCTCGCATGGCGCTTGCCGTCTATTTTTTCATCTACACCTTCCTCACAACTCTCGGCGTCTTTTCACGCCTACACCCGCCACCGTAACGGCGCCTCAACCTTGCCCGCGTCGATCTGCGCAAGATCGCGTATCTGGATAAGGAGAGGAAGGAGGATGGAAAGGTGATTACGGTGTGTCCTCTCGTGTTTTCCATACCACTTGGGCTTATTGGGTTCTCCTTCCTCCGCTCGTTCTCAGTCCTCTCTCCCCAGCCATTCTGCGCGCACTGGCCATCTGCACCCTTCCTCTCCGCTTTTCATCTACGTCTGTTGCTCTGCGCCACATCTATCCCTCTACGTCTACTCTTCATCCCGTCCCATTCTTATTTATTCATCTATCTATTTCGTCTCGTTCTGGCCCGCGGGGATCTGGACTGCGTACGCACGTAGATGTGCGCGGATCCGGATGGTGTACGTGCACGGAGATGTCGCCTACGCGATTGCTGCGGGCGATGCATGCGTGGTGCGGGGGCCGCCGTACGGATGGATGCCGTACGTGCGAGTCTCGGGAGCACAAGTCGTCCGGGTTGCGTACCGCGTGTCCCTGTCGAGGGTGTTCGTGCGACGCGGGGACTCATGCACGGATGGTACCCCCACGAGCGTTGCGAGATGTACGTTCTGAGGAAGGGCGAACGTACCCGCGTGGGGAGTCGCGTGTCCTCGTTCCATTGTGCGCAGGGACTCCGCATGTGCTGGCTTCCGAATCTGGGGTGGTGCACGGAATGACCCGCGAGGCTGTTTGCGGATGGACGTTGTTCACGAGAGCACACGTAGAGCGGGGAGGGACTCGCGCCGCAGAGATGATGCGAGGATGCACGGGGAGGTCGCATCGTCGTTGGGCCAGCTATCGTGCGAGGAGGCCTCGATGTGCTGTGTGAGCTCTAGTACGCGGGGAGGCGTACGCCGTGGCAGCGACGCACTGGGAATCTTGCGTAAGGGAGATGCCTCGCGAGTGCGGACGTCGTGCGGCGGACATGCGTACTTACTATGGTGCATGCATTCGGCGTGCGGTGAATACTCGCTCTTCTGGGGTATGTGAAATCATACGCGGGTGCGCGAGAGCTTGCGCACGTCCGTGGTCGTCTCACTCCCAAATTGTCCGGGGTGCGTACGGGACGCGGAGCCATCGGCCTTCCTTCGATGGTGCGCACGGATGTGGCGCAGACTCGTAGGTGTGCTTGCAGCGACGTGGTGTTGCCTCGTGCGCCACCGTGGCGGCGCCGAGGTGCGAGTAGTCGTGCGCGGCATCCTACGCCGCGGGAGAATGCCCTTGGAGTCCTGCGGGCGTGTCGGGCAGCCGTAACGGGCCGCAGTACGTGGGAATGCGGGAGTAGTACCAGTCCTCGTACGTCGTGCGTGCGTAGGAGTCGGACGCACTGCAGGCGGCACTTATCACCCGCGTCCGGGAGACGCCGGATTTTCTGAGCAATAAGTAGTCGAAACATTAATGTTACAGATAGATTTCACCCCGAAAGCCGAGATTGGGGATGAGTCGAGGTAGAGTTTCGGCGAGAGGCGACAAGATTTTCCGCACCGGAGGAAGCTTCGGATCCGACAAGATTATTGCTCCTCCTTTTTCCACACTGGTTCCTCCCCTCGCACAGCCCTTGAATGCCAAAAATTTCTTCAATCACTGCACAACATTATCCTCCTGCCCCTGTAATATATATCCTCCAAGTCCGACTTCTACATGGCTTCTCGTGTGCTGGGCTGTGGGGAGCGCAGGCGGCTGCTACGACGTTATAATTGCCCATCATGGCGCTTCTGCAGTAAGTTGAGCTCGAACTATTCTGATTTGACGCGACACGGCCCTTCTGGTCAGTTCTTTCCCTGGCTGTCTGTCTTTTCTGATTAACACGATGTCAATACTGCAAGCACGATTTTAAGTCGTCTCTGTTCTGACTTTTGCTCCAGCTGATTGGAATCCTTAGGCGCTTTCGCGGTAAGGTAAGCTCAGACTATTTGTGTTCAAATTTCGAATTGAATTGCCTTCTTATTATTTTTTGTGAGTTGTTTCTTCCTGTATCAATTTCTAGCAAGTCGCGAGAGAGTGATTTTTATTAACGCAATGAATTACAGTCGGACGTCGATGCCGCCGCCATCTTGGGCACCCCCACTGTCATTGTAAGCGGTTGACTGTAATGCTTGGTGTGTCCGGGGTAAGTTACGCTCCCGACTCGGACTTTTGGTGATTAATGGATCGATGCCGGAAGGAGACAAGGATGAACGTATTGTAGACTTCTGAGTACTGTTCCAGTCGGACATTCTCAATGTTGTCGATCTCCAGGACCCCATGTCGTCGAGAGTCGAACATGATTCTGAGAGCTGAAAGTCAGGGAGCTCGGGGCAGTCCTTGATGCAAAGCACAATCGGTGCATCCTCATTCTATATAGAAAGTGTCAGAGGAGTAGAGGTGATTAATGAATGGACGTACGGCCGCAAGGTAGACCAGAGCAAACCTTCGTACAAGACGGGGATCCATGTAGGGTCGGCAACTCCCACCGGATGAGATGTTGAGCATAGGTGGCGTGGGCTTGGTGGTGAGCCAGTCATTATGCTGTTATTTCGGGATATAAAGCGGGGCAGTCTGGGATTTCACACTTGCAGCAGAAACGCATAAGTAGGCTTGCAGGGTAGTATGGTAACTTAAAGTAGTGGCAGACAACAATCGGCACCTTAATTCACTGCTTAGTGGGCTCTGTAATCGCAGTTGGGATTTGCACACGACATCAGCGGACGAAGATATTTCGTTCGTATTACTCGCAGCAGTGAGCACTGGCAACAGCGTCAATGTTATAGATTTTCAGTCACCTCGAAAGCTATTTGGAGAGACGAGAGCGAGACACGACCTGAGGTAGAATTTGGGAAAATACAGCAAGATTTGCAGGCTGCAGCATGGCAGTTTGGACGCACAGTGGATGCTCGGCGCGCTGATCCGACAGCTTGCCGCCTAGTCTGATACTCAATCCGTACTGGTTCGTAAACCCGCGACGAAAATGGACCCCTGTGTTGCCGTGCCGTCTCCATTACACCGATGTCTCTCCATGCTCGCGGATCTAGTCGAAGGCCCCACATCCGGAAACAATGTTCAAGCAACTTGCGACTAGGATCTCTCGGGTTCTTGGTAAAGGCTACATTTCATTCCGTTTTTCACACTCTGCTCTCGTTCCATCCTTCTCACAAAATTACAAGCCCACACATTGGCCCTCCTATTTTTTAAACAGACCTGGGGACCCAGCCGTGGTCGAGGCCTTCCTTTCACCACTACGCAAACATTATCCTCTAAAATCTTTGTTCAACTCTTACTGTTCTCACTCGGTTCCCTCATTTTTCTACTGATTGAAGAATGATTTTATGGAATGCCCTGGATGAATCGATCTCCACACACATTCGCCAGGCCCTCTGTGGCTATGTAGCATTCTGGGGCTTGGACGAACTTGAAAGTCGGCTGGCAGGTCAGAATCCATTGCTTGCGGTCCTAATACGAACATTTAACCACATTATTCAGAGTCGAACGGAGGTACTGTAGTTACTGTAAGTTGCAAAAGACTCGACTGCAGCAGCGATCAGTACATGGTGTTATTCTAGTCCATCTTATTGAACGATCTTCCCCAAGTTCTCGTCCGTGCTCTGGTTGTTGATTCTATGTTTACTTCGCCGTTCATTGTCCAATCATCTGATTCGTAGGTCTATTGGAAGTACCTGAAATTCAAGATGCCGCAGTCACGCTCCTTTCCTTGTTGTCTTTCTGGTTCTGCGCTCGCCGACGATCGTTTCCCGCCGCGAGGGATATTATATTTTCCATCCGGCTTGGCTTGAGACGATCGTAAAAATCGAGCGTGTCAATTAATATTTGCGTTCGCAACGCGCGCTGCCGCCGGATAAACGCCATAGAGGGAGTCGAAGCAATTAATGCAGGACCCACGCTGAATACAGGGAAGAAATTGAACGTGTTGATTTGGAGCCCTAGCAAAGACAGTCGAGCCGGACTCGAGCTCGAACGAACGTGGACTGAGTCGGAACTGGGGACCGAGGACGCGGCAGGACCGACTTAGCAATAAGCGGAGGATAGTACAAATCAGGACCGAGGGGGGTTGATTTTCGAGCTATCTTGCAGGCGTGGACGAGGAATTGAATTCTGAACGCCACCGGTGGGGAACGAGCTAGGATAATAGTAAATACTGCTGCTGCAGAACGAAGCTAGGATAGCACGTTGAAGGTTCGCCCAGAGCTCGGATATCTCGATACCGCCATGTCTGGAAGAAGAAGGAAAAGCACGAGCCGGGGAAGATGCTGCTGGAGCCTGGGAGAGAGGTTTAATGTAGGGCGGGACTGCTCCATGCGTGGAAGTTGAAACTCGGATGAGTGCGTAATAATAATATTGAGTCCTCGAGGCATGGGATGTAGAAGTGGTGCAGCGATGAGAAGAGTCCCTGGCGGGGAGGAGACAAGGTGAAAACGAATCCAAGGCCGAGGACACGAGAGATTGAATAATTATTTCTTGCAGACAGAGCACGAGAATACCCACGGTCGGCCCTCGGGCTCTAGATCCTGCGGTGTAGCTTTCGGACTCGGAGTTATTTCGATGTTTGAATTCGATTGGAATTTTGTTCGGTACAGTGCAGAGTTTGGTGTAAAATTGAGGAAGGCAGCAAATAGACGACGGAGGGTGCAGAACTTAACTGTTTGCGTGAGCGTGGGCGAGATGGGATTGAGAGGGAGGATGTTCGCACCCATTTATCACTTGTGCATCATGTACCGGTGGGCCGGCAGCTGGTGTGCGTCTTGCTCATCATAGACACGGGCAGCGCGCGCGGGAACCTACGGCAACTCCACGCCGCACGGTCAGCATCTCATACCCCACGTTCCAGTTTCGCGCCGTCCAGTTCCGCATTTGACATCGACATCTACCGCGAGCGAGCGCACGCAGTACGACACGAATCGGCGATGCCGCCCATCTTCGATACGCACAGCAGGCCCGTGCACCGACGCATGTGCGCGTATGTGCACCACGACTCCACCCCGCACGTAGGTGCTACGGCGCCTCCAGGGTGCGCGCGAGCCGTGTCACAATGAGAGGGGAAGGAATTGTGACGCCGTGGACGGAAACGATGACGTGGGGAGATAAGAAGATGAAAAGAAAGAAAAGAGAAAAGGGGAATATTAAACACACCGTAATTCCTCCCTCCCACCGTTCTCGCTCCCCATCGCTACGGTGGCCCGACGCACGCTTCCCATCTACGTTGACACGGGACGGAGGCGTCCAGCATGCGGTGGCAAAGATGGCGAGGACGCAACAAAAGTGGGCACGGGAGTGCGAAGGGGCGTGTGTGAAAGATGATGCTAAGTCAGATCGGAGGGATTCGTAGGAGGGCGAAATGAGACGCACCGTACCACTTCACGCGCGGTGGGGCACGTGTCCAGCTAGAGGGGTGGGCGCGCGGGTAGGGCGCAACTCGCGGGGAAGGGGCGAGGCGGTGCGGGATGATCGAGCCGCAGTGGTACGGCGGAGAGTCGTTGTCGCGGGGAATCGTATGCGCGCGATGATGGTGGACGCCGGGATCGGCGCTTGGAGAGCTATTGTGCGCGGGGAGTTGGGCGCACAGATCGGCAACATGGGCGGGTGCACTGTCGTACGTGCTATCCGAGACCACGGTGCCCTGTCGGCGTCGGAGTGCGATTGCGCGCCATCGAGGGACGTATCCACTTCGCGGGCGGAGTACGACGCCGGGAGCGTACATGGACAGCGTACGAACAGCCTGCGCCCAAGAGGTGAGCGATCATCCCGATCTTAACACAGACCTCTCTGACAACCCCCCCAAATCGGGAAGTCCGAGATCACCGACCGACTTTCATCGGTCTAGATCCTGGACTTTTTATTTTGGCTCAAAGACATCCTCAAATCCTCTTGAGATTTCTCCTACCCCCCCATTTGCATATGTTATCTACCGCTCTATGTATATAAAATAATTTATTTTGCTCTGTGTGTAGTGCAATAGATTTTATAACACATTTCAGTGAACTTCGGCAAGACTTTCGGCGGGTGATGGCGATGTCATAGAACTAACATAATCTCGGTCGAAGACCCAAAGCAGACATGAATCAACTCCAGATGATCGAAATTGCCATATCGGCTGCTTACATCCCCCCCCCCCCCCCTTGACAGTTGATGGCGACAAACCGAGGTCTATGTCAGCGACTTTACTATCGCTCACCTCTTGCCTGCGCCGCGAGCAGAATGCGCAAGGAGGCGTGCGAGAGGAAGCGAGCTGAGGTGCATCGAATATCGAGTAAAAGGCCACTGGCTTGTAAAGGAAAAACGTTACCGGCAACATCGGCTGTTGATCCGACGCACTTGATTGGCTCATCAGCACCGCTTTCCTCCCACATCTTGCTCACTCCTCCCGCCATGTCTTCGCAACATCGTACGTCGCAACCCACTTCCAACTAGCAGCGCGTCGCCGCCGCCTCCACCGCCCACGGCCACGGACAGCGGGAACCAGCTGGACGGCTGCCTCGTGGATCGTGCGTCTTGCCTCCGTTGTATCACAGCACAAGCTCACTCACATTTCTGCTCGCGGTCTATTTTTTCAGTCTACGCTTCCAATCCTCGGCCTCTCTTCCGCCACTTCCCTCCTATTCCTCCATATGCTCGCGAACGGCACCTGAATATGACCCTTGTCGATCTGCGCAAGAGCCAAGTCTTTGGAACGCGTGTCCGGCGCTGCCAGTCGATAACGATGGGAAGGGTATTTGGTATGTCCTCTCGTATAATTTGTTTTATTGTGTCCTCGTTCTTCCACTCCCTTTCCTCCTCTCCCCGGCCGTTCTGCGCGCGCTGTCCATACTACCATCTACACCTCGTCTCATCTATCTCTATCACATCTATGTCTATCACTCGGTGGCTCATCTATCCTCTCTTTACTCCATCCCAATTTTTAAATTCATTTATCCATTTCTATTTCGTTTCGTTCTTTGCCCGCGGAGGAATATACTCGATCAGGCACCCAGATGCTCGCCGATCCGGGCGGCGTACGAGCGCGATGATGCGGGGGTGCGCACGGATCGAGAAGGCGTACTGCACGGAGATGCGGCGTACGCAACTCCTGCGGAAGATTACATGCGGGGTGTGGGGAGGCTCCGTACGGATGCCGTCCAGGCGGATCGAGAAGACTCGCGTCTCGTCCAGGTTTTGTGTCCACTGTTCAGTGAGCAGACGGCGTTCGTGTCCCTGATGCCCCAGTACGTCGCGCGTGCGCGCGCGGATGGTGCGCGGGGGGTACACGCGTAGATGGACGCCATGCGGGGTCCGCGTGCCACCCGAATCGACGCAGGCGCTGCTGTCCGCGGGGATCGTACGTGCGTGAGAGCGCGCCGCCCTCTCGTGCGATGCTGCTGGGCGTCGGTATCTGCGCGAGAGCAGCCATCCTGCGCGGGGACTCGTGCGACGTGCGCGCAGAGATGCGGGTCCTACCCCCGCAGATTCGCAGATCAATGCAATGCGGGGGCGGGGGGACGCTGTCTGCATCGTCGTTTGGCGATGTGGATAAGTGTGCTGCGCGGAATTTTTAGCACCGTGGGGAGGTATCGTCTTGGGGCGGAGAAGCGCAGCGGGCGGGGACTTGTGCTAGGCGTCCCGCTCCCCCGACTCGTGCGGGTGGCCCGCCCAGCGGCGGTGCGGATTCGAGCGGGGCGCGTTTGCGGGATGAGGAAGGGCGGGTGCTCTCGCGTCGAGAATGGGCTGTGGACGTGTATGCGTGCGGGTAGAGGGACTGCGTGCGCGAGGGACTGCGCAACCCTGCTTCGCGGTATGGAGGAGCGTGTATGCGGGCGTGCGGCGGCGCGTGTAAAGCGGGGTGGGCATTTACGTCGAAGGCTGGTGCGCGCATACCTGTCCACATCGATGGCGAGCGGGTTGGCGTTGGACGTAGGCCGCGGAGGTGTAGACGAGAACGCACAGCAGAGGTGCGCGCGATTCGTTGCGTAGTGCTCTCGCGGTGCGGAAGGTTTTATGGTGGGCAGTCGTACAGGGCAGCAGTACGTCGTGGGGAATCGTCGTCTCGCTTCCTGACCCTCCTACGTGCGCGGACTTGCGGATGCACCGCAGGCGGCAGTTATCATCCGCGTCTGGGAGGCGCTGTGGGTGCGACGGGTTTCATTGCTTACAGTAGCAGAACATCAATATCACAGATTTTGGGTCACATCGAGCGCCGTGATTTTGGAAGACGCGAGCCTAGGATTTGGGAGGTACGGCAAGATTTTGCGGAGAGGAAGGTTCGAATCCGACAATATTATTGCTCCTTTTTCCAACCTGCTTCCTCGACTCGCACACGCAAGATCAAGCCTTTGAGTTCTTCAACCGCTGCACAACATTGGCCGACTCCGTCCTGGTTCTGCAATATATCCAAGTCCGACTTCCCCACAGCTTCTCATTGGCTCAAACTATTTTGATTTGACTCAACACGGCGCCGGCTCGTTTGGTCAGTTCTTTCCTTAGCTGTCTGTATTTTCTGATTAACACGATGTCGATACTGCAAAGTTGGGGGTCCCCCACGATCAATCCGGAGCATGATTTTAATTCATCTCTGTTCCGAATTTTGCGCCAGCTGGTTGGAATTGCCTCCTTGCCATTTTTTTTGTGAGGCGCTTTCTTCTTGTGTCAATTTCTAGGCAGTCGTTTTTGATCAACGCGATAACTCGAACATCAATGTCACCACCACTTCGCGTATAACAGAGTATATACGAGAAGAGTGGGAGTGGGACTCGCCATAATTAAGCGAGTACCACTAATGATGCGCCCGCCGATGCAGGCCATCAATATATCATCAAACGGCAATTCTCGGCATTGATGCTGGGGGAAGGCTCCCCCAGGCCCCACCCTTTCGCTAGCGCTACCTTTACCGCTTGCGTGGGGCCCTTTCGCTGGCGCGAACCCTTTCCGCTGGCGCTGGCCTTTATTTTATTTTATTTTATTTATTTACAGTGAAATCTGCCTTTTTGGTTAACATCTTACGCGGGGAAGACCCCCGCGGACTCCCCTTGTCGCTCGCCGCTAGGCCCGCTGTGCGGAGCGTTTTCGCTCGCCGCTGAGCCCGCTGCACGGAGCTTTACGCTCGCCGCGAGGCCCACTGCGTGATGCCGGCCGAGGAACGGGTTTAAATCCAATTGATCTACTGATGGACCCCTGTGAGCGAGTCCCACCAATTGACTCCGAGTCCCACTAACGGCGAATTAAGCGACGCTAGCCGACATTAGCCGAGCCTTAGCCGAGTCCCACTAATGGCGAGTCCCACTCTTCTCGTCGATACTCCGTATAACAGGATGGAGAACAGCATAAGCTTGGGATCGCCTTGGGAATGATTTTAACTCTTTCATACAACTCCCCAGCAGCTGGCTTCCGGGTAAGTGGAGCTCAGGCTCAGAGTTTTCTGATCAGGATTTTTGTTGGTACTTGTTCTGTTAATTCCAACTACCGAGACTGATTCTGATTAATACGATGGATCACAGGCTATATTGCTGTGCTCAGCAACAATACCACAATGTTCAAGATGGGGTCCTGGATTCTTTCTGGCAATTAATATCGTCACAGCTGATTTGAATTCTCAGGTGTTACACATTACTTCATCTACATGTAATATTGGTGCGCAGGACAAAATTCGACCAGTACAGATGTCATGGGTGGGCTGATTATTTCATTTTTGCCATTCTTGCAGCCTGCAACAACAAATGTTTCTGATAACTCTTCAACACAATTCTTACCCCATTGGGGAAGATATTGGATTACACCCGGGACAGATATTTCGAGCGTTACCGTGCCAATGTCAGTCTTGGACGGAAATTCCGGAATACTCCCAATGCTGGTGCTCGGTTCTGCTTCAACACGTACCACCCCGCCCGACTATTATTACTTTCTCCGCGGCCGGTGATCCCAGACAGCGTCCGGGCCGAAACACAACTCCGGCGAAACCATCCTAGAACATAATTTCGGCTCCAGATGTTTGGGCGTGTGCCGTTCCTGCCGAGATCATTGATGGGAGGCAGAAAAATAATGAAAAAGATGTGCGGAAGACCACACCCAAACATCTGGTACAGCGCGTAGTGTAGCTACTAGCCATGCGATCGCTCCCATCGGTCACATCAGTCACGAAATGCACTGAATTATCGAGGGTATGGCTAAACCACAGACCTATCTCCACATATTGAGCCTTCAATAGTTTCAGCATGCGCTATGGAAGACGCATTAAGAGAAAAAAAACGCGAAGAAACACGTTCAAAAGTGGCCATTTGAGGAAGTCATCATTTTGTACACTTCTTAAAGTGTTCACAAAACCGAAATCCAGGTGTTCAAGGAGCGTCGAAACTACCTGGAGATAAGTCCAATACGCACATGGATAGTTCACGGCTACCAAAATAAATTCTACAGACCACATATCCTTCCAATTCCACAGGTTTTCGGGGGTTGACCGGCAGGTATAAGGAAATTGATTCGGGGCGAAATGAAGAAATCTAAGGACACCATTGAGCCAGGATGAATCAATGGAGTGAAGGTTTAAAGATTTGGGGCCAAAATATGAAGAGATCAAGGAAAACCATGCAGTCGAAGCAGAGTTGTTGAGAGCGTGACACGATCACCCGTTATCTATACGAGTTGCACCAGACATTATAGGGCAGTACTCCGCAATCTTTTCTCATCAAAAAATCTGCCTCGGCACCATTTGAACATTATAAATAGCACTGTGCATATCTCCACTTGTGTGCGAGTTGTCAGCGACGGCGCTTAGGTCAGCCTGATTGCAACCATCACAGCAAGCCCTAGCCCAAGTGTTGAGAGGAACTGCCACAACGAGTGGCTGGTGGCCGAAGATCCATTCAGCAATAGTTGAACCAAGCACAGGTAATGTGATTCAACTAGTCCGGATAGGGGCATGGCAAATAACCGTGAGAGTTCCGAGTGGCCCAACGGGATTAACCCGGGTTTACCGAAGGGGCATAGCAAGTTGAACAGGAGTGGGTTATTGCCAGGCGAGTGAATGATGGATCTCCAGATGTTCGAGAGATGTTCCTTCGAACTCTACACTCCATAGATTGAGAGACGTAGGAGAGATGGGTGGTGAAGAATGGTGGTTGTCTAGTAACAAGAACCCGAACCGTCCAGGACTAGCGTGCATTAAGCCCGCAAAGTCGGACCCAACAATGGTACTCTGCAGGAGTCTGCTAGAGGCCTGGGTGCAACCGGATAACCACCACCGAGGACGTCGTAGACTGAGCCCGTACTGAGACTGAAGACAGGAGTTGGAGTAGGAGTTCAGAATAGGGGTTGAGAATAGGAGACAAGGGTTATGACAAGCGGAGCGAGGGAGAACCCAAGTCAACGAGATAGCTGAAGTGAAGGAGCCTTCAAGCAAGTACAAGTCCAGAGTAACAGGCCAAGGTAAGGCCGGAGAATAGACGAGATAGAATCTACTGTACAGGGAGATTCTACTCTACTTATATACTATTTGATAGTCAGGAGCGTATCTATGTGATAAATGCAACACTGAGGGGAAATCAAGGAATGCAGGGGCGTAGTGACACACCAAGAACATAGAGGGGTAGTTGCGACGCACGTCGGAACTACCACGATCGCGCCTCTCGATCGGGTTTGCGATAGTTGATGGAGTGTTATGTGACCGGGTTAATCCGGGCAACTGAACCGAATCATGACACGAGTGCAGAGAGCAACGACCCTATAACGGCGGGAACAAGACTACCTGGGACAGCACGTGTGACGCAGATGTGTTCTTCCGTACTTCTTGTGAGGCGGGAAGTCGAGGCAGGGAGTTGAGGGCAGCGTGCAGCTGAAGGCCAGAGGGCCTCAGTGCTTCTCGGCCTGAAGGTGAAGAGGTGATAAACCTCTCCAGGGCATGAGACGGCATGCAGGCCGGAGCAGTTATATGCATGCTCAGGCATCTGTTGGGTCCCGATATAGATTGCACAATCCACAGGTCAGACTCGAGAGTGGATCTCAGAGCATTGATTGTAGTGGTTGTGTGCAAAGGAATATATTCTTGTTATTTGTACTTGAATTGCCTTAAGTACCTAACGACTAATATTATGTAATATTCCTGGTTCGCTCGGATATGTGCGGAGGCGGTAATACCCCGTCACAGCATGCCACGGATACAGCAGCATAACTTTGTTGCCATCAGGGAATTCCTTGTTCAGTGGGAAATGTTTAAGCTACTCACTCATTGTTTCTAGTTTACCATTAACAAATTAGGAGTGTCACGTGTCATCCCCCCTGTCGAATTGAATGTAATCGTACAGTATGTACAATTGGTGAAGTCAAGGATATGGGAAATGTTGAACAATTTTGCTTGTAACATTCTTAACTTTCAGATATTCTGTTAAATCCTGTGCCCAAAACTAATAGCAGAACCAACCGAGCCAAAAGGCCATTGTAATCGGGCAATCCAATTACAAGTTCTGAACTATATATACATGATTACACACATTTGCATGCATTTAACATATTCAGGGATTTGCATCACAGTGAGAAAAATTTTGAGACTAGTACAGAGACTCAACATGATCAGAGAATGAATAAAGAGCAATAGGTATATTTATAGTCTCTGACGAACGCCCACTATTGATCCTCGTAGCTCACATGTTTGTATATTCGAGAATATACATGCTGTGATCAGACCCCATGTCAATAAATGGAATCCAGCACTCATGTGGGACCTTTCTGGCCTTCAATTCTTTCACAGCTAGCTGCAGAGCTTCAGCTGCATCACTTGCCTGGGGCTGACAACCCTCCCAAAGCAGGTGAGAGTAGACAATTTCTGCCACCAGTGGACCATCTAAATCATTCATAGACCACATTGTTCCAATAGCAGCTCAGAATCCCGCTGCAATGAATCCACCACCCAGATGGAAGGATTCATTTACAAGTTTTGTGTCATCCATAGATTTCTGACATGCACCAAGAAACAAAAATTCTGCATTTGACAGAGGCATCCTAAGAATGGTTTCCAGCTCCAAGTTGCCTTCACAGAGGAGAAGGTGACTTTTTGTTGGATCAACAACATCCTGCATCCCAATTTTCAAACAGCCTTATTGATCTGGATTCTTCTCGAGGTTCTGAAATTGCAATGTATTTAGGTGATGGGTTGATCAAAAGTTGTGGCATATTTAATCGCCAATTTCCATGTGAGAATATCATTTCCTTAAAGTGGAGCAGCCATCAACAGATTGCCACCCTTTATTCTCCACCAATTCTTGGCCAATCTACAATTTCTGGGGCTCGTTCTTCTCCTTTCATTCAAGGCATCAATCCCAGCTATCTCCGCCTCTACGAAATCTCGAGTCTTCGGTCCGAGGCTCCCACCAAGTAGTGGAGTCCCTCACAGAGTTGTGAAATCTGACCACTCATACAGCAAACAACTGGTTTGAGCTTCACCCTCTTTATAAGATTAAGCCTCTCTGTCTGTCCAAAGCCGTATCTCCATATGTACTTTCCAATCACCAGGATCAAACATTTATGACATTCCGCTTTTCTTCCGCAACTTCACCTGCTGCCTTCCGCATCGATCAACCACTGCACATTTATTGGCCTTAGCTTCTCATCCATAGATTTCTTCCATGCTTTCCAACTGGAGGTTTTGGAGATATGTCTTCAGACAGACAGGGAGGCTTAATCTTATAATGAGGGAGAAACTCCGCCTGATTAGTGTGCATTAGTGCGCATGGCTGGCCCAGGTTACCTCACTTCATTCAACCTCTTCTGTCAATGTTGGTCCTTCTGTAGACTCCACCTGATTAGCACGTCCATTAGTGCGCATGGCCGGCCCAGGTTACCTCATTTCATTTGACCTCTTCTGTCGATGCTGGTCCTTCTGTTTGCATTGCCCTGGGACAGCTCTTTGCTAGATCAGAAATCAGATTTACATCTTTAAAAACTTATGATACTTCCAGACTGCGTCTGCTTTTTTAACTCAATCTGCTCCATTGACTTCATTTATCTGCTCCATATACATTGGATGAATCCAAAGAGTTTTTATTGTACAGCTCCGGACAATCAAAGTCAACAAATTTACTGACCACTTATCTGCACTCCGATACCCATTGGAGTCGAAAGGAAACAATGAGAGAATGTCCGAGAGATATTTTGACCCAAAACTATCAAGCTGTTGCCGAGAAAATAAGACTTTTCTTTGGTTGGACCCTGAAATTTTCGCTGGACACCGAAAATAAGAGGTAAAATCATGAAAATATTTATTTGAGCTCTTTTCACCTATTGAGCAGAGATTCCCGACAAAGTTGAGTGTTACCATGACATGACAGTCACACTTGAACCGGGCTTCAGCGACCATGGGATCAATGGAAAAATTGGAAGTCTTTTAGGGATAGTAAAACAGTCCTGGAGCTTGTTTGGCTATCAAGATGGTACACTCAAGTGCTGGGTACCCTCAAAGGGCTCAAAGAGGTATTCACAATTTTGTTCAACCGGTCCAAAATTTTGGCTGAACCCATTTTCTCATGGAAAAATCCAGGAAAATTCGGTTTTAAGCGTATTCTGAGGCACTGGATTTGATTTTGAACTCAGCCAAGCTCAGAAAATAGTATTTGACCTGCTAGAAATCTTCTTGACTTTGATTGTCCAGAGCTATAATCCATTGTCCAACAGCTTTTGTTTCAATATCCACAAGTAGTAGCCGGTGCAAAGCGCCGGCGACTGCTTGTATGGTCTGAAACTTGGCATGGTCTACGATGATCATTGTTCCTTCAGTCCTAGATGTATGTATCTATTTATTTTATGTATTTTATTCCTTTGTTAGTGCTGTCTAATACACCTAATAACTCCAATTCTGTGGTCCTGAAAGTCGGATTTTTGTGGGAGCTGCTGGCATCAACAGGACAGAACTAGCACTAGATGACTTGTTTGATATTGAGTTGGTGCATGTTGGCATGCCTTACAGAAAGGACCAGTTTATTCTGACCTGTGCCTTCACCATGGGGACACCTGCACACAGTGGATACAGAGCTCGCCCGCACACGGCAGATACAGAGTCGGGGTTTCGCCTGCACACGGCTAATTCCGAGTCGTGGGACCCGGCAGCAACAACTCGACAGCCGGCTGCAACATCTCGACAACATCATGTGAATTTCCACATGACTCTCTGTCAAAGGCTGTGCTCATCATGCTTTCATGTATAGGATATGGCCCATCCATAAAATCTCTCACACCAGATTGAACACAATCAAATATGCTATATTATGCAATTCAAAGACTTGAACTCCTCCGAAACCCGAAACAGAGGCCCAGTCGAGGGCAGCATTCGAACATCTTTCTGGGGTTGAAGTAAGTATTTTGAAGGAATCAATGTAATGAGTGTGGACACTTTGCGGATCATCAAGGCTGCGAAACTTGCTATATTGGTGCTCAAAGGACACAGCAAGGTGTTGTTGTAGGACCCTCAGGCTAGGTGGAGCTACAAATACCTATTTGTTGAGAACAGTGTTGAGGAAGCTGTGCAGCAAGTAAGCAACTGTGCCTCTTGGATCGAGATGGTCCGAATGGTGTTACATTTGCACTGTGGATGTAGCAGTGTAATGGCATATTGTATTACTGCTACATCCACATGTCACAGAGAATATCTTTCATGGGATGGAGAATATAGCTATATTACAGCAGTTAGGTTGTACAGCCAAGACTAAAACTGACCATGGTTGTTGAGGCCTCCAAGTTCAGCAACAGTTAAGAGAGTTGGGCAGAACATCTTGAGGTGTTGAATGGGTGAAGGTAGGAGAAGTAAGTCTTATTGGGGCCATAGCCCGGAGTAGTACTACTATAGATCACATAATACAGAGTATGTAACAGGCATGCACTAAGCAAGATCATAAGGAGATTTGAAAGAAATAGAAAAAGTAAGTACAACCACCAGTTGAATGGTGCTGGCCAGTATGGTGTACATAGGGCTGCCATAGTTGGAGATGATCTGCTCTGTCTGGGTGTCCTTGGGGTAAGGTCGACTGCTTCTTGGATTCTGTGTATTGAAGCCTCAAGATCATCCAGGTCTCTGAGCCTCTGTTATCAATCTGTGAGGGGCACAGGAAGATTTTTTGGGTGACCTGCCCTGTCTGGGTTCCCATCTAGGGTGAGGTTCGCAGCTTCTTGCTTTCTCTGTAATGCAGCTGCAAGATCATTCTGGTCTCTGAGCCTCTGGTATCAATCTTCAAATGACACAGCCAGGCTCTGCAGACGAACTGCCCTGTCTGGGTGCTCCTCTGGGGTAAGATCCACTGCTTCTTGGTTTCTCTGTAATGCTGCCTCAAGATCATTCAGATCTCCCAGCCTCCGGTATCGATCAGTGAAGGACACAGCAAGGCTGTGGAGATGATCTGCTCTGTCTGGGTGTCCTTCTGGGGTAAGATCCACTGCTTCTTGGCTTCTCTGTAATGCAGCCTCAAGATCACCCAGGTCTCCCAGCCTCCGATATCGATCTGTGAGGGACACAGAAAGATTTTTGAGGTGACCTGCTCTGTTTGGGTGCCCATCTGGGGTAAGATTCACTGCTTCTTGGCTTCTCTGTAATGCGGCCTCAAGATCACCCAGCTCTCCAAGCCTACGGTATCGATCTATAAGGGACACAGAAAGATTTTTGAGGTGACTTGCCCTGTCTGGGTTCCCATCTGGGGTGAGATCCACTGCTTCTTGGTTTCTCTGCAATGCAGCCTCAAGATCATTCAGGTCTCTGAGCCTCCGGTATCGATCTGTGAGTGACACAGCCAGGCTCTGTAGATAACGTGCCCTGTCTGGGTGCCCTTCAGAGGTGAGGTTCACAGCTTCTTGGTCAAGCTGTAATGCAGCCTCAAGATCATTCAGGTTTCTCAGTCTCCGGTATTGATCTGTGAGGGACACAGCAAGAGTTCTCAGGTGACCTGCTCTGTCTGGGTGCCCTTCTGGGGTAGAGTCCACTGCTTCTTGGCTTCTCTGTAATGCAGCCTCAAGATCATTCAGGTCTCCGAGTCTCCGGTATCGATCTGTGAATGACACAGACAGGCTCTGTAGATAACCTGCCCTGTCTGGGTGCCCTTCTGGGGTAAGGTCCACTGCTTCTTGAATTCTCTGTAATGAAGCCTCAAGATCACCCAGCTCTCCAAGCCTCCGGTATCGATCTATAAGGGACACAGAGAGATTTTTGAGGTGACCTGCTCTGTTTGGGTGCCCATCTGGGGTAAGATTCACTGCTTCTTGGCTTCTCTGTAATGCAGCCTCAAGATCACCCAGCTCTCCAAGCCTCCGGTATCTATAAGGGACACAGAAAGATTTTTCAGGTGACCTGCTCTGTCTGGGTTCCCATCTGGGGTAAGATCCACTGCTTCTTGGCTTCTCTGTAATGCAGCCTCAAGATCATTCAGGTCTCCCAGCTGCCGATATCGATCTGCAAAGGACACGGCCAGATTTCTCAGATGACCTGCTTTGTCTGGGTGCCCTTCTGGGGTAAGGTCCACTGCTTCTTGGAATGCCTTGACTGCAGCTTCAAGGTGAGAGAGCTCTCTGACCTCTCGATATCGGGTTAGCATAGTTACTCCCAGACTTCGCAGAGATCCAGATCTAGCAAGATCTGGTTCAATGAATTGTGTCTGCTGTTGGTTTCCTAAATCATCTGCAACCTGAGACGAATTTAGCCCCTCAGCCAATAATCTATGTATTCTGTACACTCACGCAAATAACAACATTGGCTGTATTCTCACTTGAAACAGCTTTGGTAACACTGTTAACAACCAAGCCCTGTACCCTCCTATCAGTATTGTTCAATCAAAGAAGTAAACAAATTCCTCACAGGTTCGAGAGGCATGTTTAGAATGTGGGAAAAGGTGAAGCACTCAGGCCGCAGCCTTATATATAAGTGTGTAGGCGCCCGTAAGCATCTTGCTATTTAAAAAACTGTCAAATGTAACAGGTTGCGGGCAGAACATATTGGTGTGCCGCATGGTCCGGCTTTGGTCCGTTTCCCGTTATGATTGCTACCAGCTTTTTTTGGACCTCATGAACCATTACACAGAGTTAAATTCTAGGGAAAGTGTCGCTTAGCAATTATGTTTTATATACCGTGTGGTGGCCGCTTTCGTGATGAGCAAATTAAAATGAGACACTAAACAGGCCGTAGGCGCCGCCCGTCGGTGAGGCAGCCTAAAAATACATTTCGGCTTGATTTCGGCAGTGATATCCATCGCGGGTAATCTTGGTTAGCGCCGCTCTACGTTGGTTCTACGTACGTCGGCCTCGAGGACGAGCAACATCACCACATTGACCAGCAGCAGCAACAATAGCATCTTGTTGTCGTTCCTTTTCTCTCAAATGTCGCCAGTGGGGGGGATCCACACGCCGGCGGTCTGCGTCATCGTGCGTATCTGCCGCACTGCGTCCCGTATTGTCTGCGCAATCTCACTATTATTATTATATCCTATCTGCTTCCCTGCTTTCATTCCAATACCACTCTGCAAGTTTTTATCTCCACCTCAATGTCTCCTCCCTCCTCGTGCTCTGCTTCTGCACCGTCGTTACCACCACATGCTCGCAAACACCGGCGTCGACTGCGCAAGAAGCTAAGACTTTGGGATACGTATCTGTCGCCACCAGTGGCTAAAGATGGGGGAGAACGTTTGCAAGATCATGGTGTGTATTCCCGTTTTTTTCTGTGTTTTTCTTGCTCCCTTCCTGCTATCCATCCCGTCTTCCTTCCCGGGTGTAGCCTCAGGACTATGTACCATCTTATATGTATATACATTTCATCTCACATCTCATCACCACACCTCACATCCGTTTTCATCTTATGTTATCTATTTCATCTCGTTTTTGGATACGCCCGCGTCCCGGATCTGCACGTCGTATACCGACGTTGGGCGCGATCCGCACGACGTACGTATGCGGAGAGTGCGGGGATTCGTGCGGGTGCGGGGAGGCCTCGTACGGGTCTGGGTTCCGTTTCACGGTGGTGGCGCCGACCATATTATTTTTGCCTCCCGCACTTCAAGTCTGCGTCCGTACTGATTTCTCGACTCGTACACGCAAAATCAAGTCCTTGAATACGAGGAATTATCCACCCCAACTTCAACGACTTGCCAAAATAATCTGATTCGGCCATTTGTTCCAATTTCCCAACTTGCAAGGAATCCTCGTTTGTGCTGGGCAATGAATCTCTCACTCATCCGTTGTAATTCCCCTATCATCGAAGCGCTTCTACGGTAAGTTGAGCTCTAATTATTGTGATTTGACTTGAAGCGGCATTTTCGTCAGTTCCATTTCTCGCGCAAGTCCCAGCCTGTAGTTTTTCTGCACCGGCATTAACGCGATGGCTTACCCGCCGATGCGGTCACCACGATTTTACGCTCTCCAGAGTGATTTTGATCCCTTCTTCTTCTGTCTCAGATTTCTGACAACACAATAGATTACAGATGTTGCTGTCTTCGGCGTCGATGCCACCAGTTTGTGGTCCCCCATTATTAATCTGGACCATGATTTTAATTCATGCAGTGGATTATAATTTTTTAGACTCCCGCAGTAAATCGAGGTCGGACAACTTGTGTTCAAATTTTAATTCAACAATCGTTTTCAGTTTTCTCTTTCCCCATGTCAAGTTCCGTTGTTCTCTGCTGTTAACGCGATTCGAGTGCTATGATGGATTACATGCTATCTTTTTAGTCTTCACTTTCAGCTTTGACACCACAAACTTGGGCTCGACTTGTGATTCATTCTGCAATTTCCCTGCAGCTGGTTAGCCGCTTCCACGGTAAGTTGAGCTCGGACCTTCGAGTTTGATTTCGATTCAACGCAACTCAACAGCATTTTTCTCAGCTTCTATTTCCCTGTATCAGTTTCTAGCAAGTCCCGAGATTGTGGTTCTCTGAATTGCGAGGATCTAATACAAAGATGAATGAAATACAGCCAAAGAAATTGAAGCGCACCCAGTTCATGTCACCATGAATTTGAACATTGAGCGCGTGGCGCTCAACTATGTAGTCTCTATAATAGTAGTCAGTCAGATTCGCCGTTATATTGGAATATACATTAAGTAGACTGATAGTGTTGAAACTTTGCCATCAAAGTTTCAAGTTGAAGTGAAGATACAATTGGAATTATTCAACATCAGTCATTCAGACATGCAAAAGAATAGTTGAACTGATTTTCAGAATAAATAGGTGGATTTCATTCGGACTTGAGCATGATAATGAATGTAACAAGTTGTGATTAACCAGGAGACATTGGGCTCAGTCCCGGATATGAATCTCAAATAGCTGGTGCTGTAGCAATAGAAAAGGCAGAGAGCCGGTAGGGATCCACGATGAGATACTTTTAAGACCACCACAAGAGCTTCATTGAACCTCAATGCACGCCTATATCTAGTCAATAGCTTGGTGAGTGCTCCGTGGAGCGCATGTTCCAAGAAAGATGGTGGCTGCAGCATCAGTATATCCTCTAGAATGGTGCATGTTGAATTGGTACACAGATGACCAGTGATGCATTTTTGGCTGCAAGGTAGGCAGCATTTCTTTTGTCTCGACAGGAAGGTGGTGAATTATTTGAGTCTCCAAAGAAGGTGTGTTGAAAAACAGGAGTGAGGTGCACCGGTGTATTTAAATATGCGCCACGGGGTGTGTGTTTTTGTGAGAAACGTAGACCTGTGTATATTTGGATTTCCACAAAGGTGGTGTGTTTTTTGGGGTGGGGGTACCTGTGTGTTTTTCTGAGCAGCGGTGTGTTTTTTTGCTCAAAACTGGTATAATTATGAGACAGTATTACCCCCATAGTATATGTGCCACAGATATGCTCCAAGTCTGGCCTTTTCTCTGCGTCTCGTTTCAATTGCCAGGCCATTCAGTCTAAGTTGAGCATTATTGAACAATTTTTTGACTTTGTACCGCATTTTTGCCAGGTCTATATCCGTAGCCCGGGCACGGTAACGATCAGCGCGATGGATTTGATGCAATACCTCATCTGGACTCTGCAGAATTTCTTCTATGAAAATCGCTGCGTGAGCGCAATCCGCAGCTGCCACCGCGCTACATTGAACTGCGACTCAGACCATTGCACTGTGCTCCTATTTTGATTCGATCTTTCTTGTACGTCCTTTTCCTTGATTAATTCCAGGCTCACGACTTGGGTTCCTGATTAACAAGATAGATCACAACCTACGTCGTTTCTTCGGAGTCAATACCGGACCCGTTAAGTCGGGAGTTCTCCATTGTCATGTAGGTGATGTCACAATTTCGTATCATTGGACTGGGTGGGTTTCCAATCCATCGCGCTTTTCTACTCATTTGGCGAATATCACATCCCATACGGAGACGTACATTTCAATTCATTTCTTACGCATGCAGGTTTGCGGCATTCCGGCCTTCCTTTGGACCGACAATCCGCCGGTGGCCGTCACGGTGTCGCCCTGGATGAAATATTCAACTTTGGGTTTGAAGTTTATGCACATCTGGATACAATATCTGGAGCTGAGCTAATTCTCTTTCATCACAATAGAAATGATTGAATTCCTAGGCCACGCGAGACTCCCGATACCGATTCCCAATTCAGCAGATCACTTCGGACTCTCTGAGGATGAAGCGGCCTCAAATATCAAAGACATCGTCTATCTTGCAACCTTCTTTGAGATGTCACAAAGTTCGACTCCGTCGTGCGGGCGATAGTCCTCTGGCAACTCTGAACTAAGGAAACTCAACTCAGCGCTCTTCTCGTTTATTCGTGCTTCATGTCCAGATGACTTTCGGGTCGATCTGCTCCGACATTCACCGATCACACATGATATGACTTACGCTGGAACGCGCGTCCGACAGCACGGCATAAATTCGAACCAAACGTCAGAGCCGATGCCTTCGCCTGATTCATATCCGTCCACGACATTCAAGCAAGCCCCAGTGCCTGCGAGCGACATAGGGCCTCTCGGTAGGACTGATGACATATTGATGTAATTTCAACATCAATAAGTCCAAACCGTGAGTGTTGAACATCTACACAATGGGTTATTTCAGTACTAAGATTCAGTGAAACTATGTATTGCAAAGAAATAGAGGGTTAGCGAACTTGACGCGCACTGCGCATCAGCGTGGTGTAAACACGACGACGACCGCGCGCGCGCAGTGTGCGCATGTCCAGACTCGAAGTCGCGGCTATCACCGTACGAGCTCCGATCCATGCCATCGAGCACGACCCGGGGCAAATACGGGCTCCGCACGCAGACTATGAACTGAAGCTCGGACTGGAAGCGCAGAGCGCCCCGAGCTGATAACGCACCCACGTTTGCGGATACCGCCGAGACTGAACATCCCTCCCCTCGTCGAGCTACACGATCTCGTGCCCTCGCAGACGACTGGACTACCCGTCGGTCCTGGTGTTGTACGACACGCACGACCGCGTCGGGCCCCGCACTTTTGCACCATCGAGCGTAACGCACGTTCATCCTCACGCAGATAATGCAGCACACGGGAAGTCTGCGACGCCACGAGAGCATGTCGCAGCTCCGACGTCCCTGAGACGAGCCTGGGCCAACATCTGCCGTGCGGAGCGCACCCGCTCCACCCTTGTTGCGTTCTACGCGGACCCATCTGCGAGCCCCATGTCCAGTTCCGCCAGCCCCGGGTTGCACATCATGTGCGGCGTCCACGCTCCATCTTCAGCTGTATCACGCGGCGCTGGAACGCGATGATGCTCGGGTAGGTGGGCAACGCGTATGCGCCCGCGCATCATCGGCGCTGTGGTCGAGAGGAGTACGCTGGCGCTTCCCCGCTCCGCGAACGCATACATCGGGTGCGCGCGTAAGAAGCACGAGCAAAATGGCTCTCGGTCCGCATCGATTTGCATCGAGCCACGGCGCCGCGATCCGCGAGCGCGACGCGAGAGAATGCGGATACGGACGGTGGATAAAGGCGCGGAGACCAGAACGAAAGCGAAAACGTAAGGGAAGGAAAGCCAGAAAGGAAAGAAGAAGGGAAGGGAATTAAGGAGAGAGCAACGCACCGTCATCTTTATCCATCTTTTCTGGTATGCGGGCCAAAGCTTGAAGTTCTTGCACAGATCAGTCTTGGGGCGAGGCGTGGGCAATCGCGGCGGCGACGGCGGAGCAGCACAGGAAGAACGGGCGCATGAGAGTGCACGGAGGCGCTGTACGATACGATCCCAGGTCAGTTACAGAGAAATACCAAAGCCGGAGGCCAAGTGGGACGCAAGGTATGTATAGGTGAGAACAGGGTCGGACCCGCGCTCGTTCGCGTCTTTCTGGTTCTGCCCCTCGGTGGACAGGGCGGGCGGTGATGCGGTGGGGAGGGGTTCTTGAAGGTCCACGTCGGATCGGCTGCGAGGTGTCGCTGGTTGATGGGCAGGGGCCCGGCGCGAGGTCGAAGGGAAAGAAAACCGCGGATGATTATACGGAGAAGGCCGGTACTAGTGGCAATGGAACAGTCATCGGAGGCGGCGTCGAGGATAAGCAACGGGAGTTTGTGGCGGACGAGGATGTGCAGAGCAATTGGTGTTCCAGCGACGGCGGGGACGCATGCCACCCATTCCTGACCTGGGCCCGCGCTTCCCATTTGCTCATGGCGTACTCCGGTGCATGTCCAAAACTACGGGCTATCTCTCGGAGTTGCGTTCTCATCGCAATGCCACATCGCAGCCAGAACGGCGACGGTGAAGCGGGCATGCGGAATTAATGCTGCTCAAATTCTGCGTGCCAATTGCGCGTCAGTGAGCTGTCAACGGGGCCAGCGAGTAGCACGGACCCATATACATCATTTGGATTCATCTTGAGCTCGAATCGGACGCTGCATGGCTGCTGCAATTCGACTTGGATCCGAGTCATCCGACGCAATTTGCCAGTCTTGCGATGTCGGCGTAGAAGAGGATGAAGGCAGATATATGGCTAGCGCTGATGGGTAGATTTATTGGGTAATGCAGCGGGCGCTTGGTGTGGAGAGCAGAGTAAAAGGCTGTTGGCTCGCAAGTGTGGAAGGAAAAAGCAGGCTCGGACGTTGCCGACAACTTCGGCCATTGATCCGACGGACTTTGATTGGCTCATCAGCACCGCTTTCCTCCTTCTTCCGCCACTGGCACCGCGTCGTCGCCACCGCCACCGCCCACGACAACCACCCACGGCAGGAACCAGTCGGACGTCTGCCTCGTGTCCAACCTCTCTCGACCCTATTTACTCTGCTCTGCGCTCGCCGTCTACACCTTGCTCCGAGTCGTCGTCTCCGTCCATATCGGCGACAAGCAACAGCAGACCTCCGCCGACGAGCAACGACAGCGCTTCGTCGTCGTTTCTAATCTTCCAAAGCTTCAGAAACCCCCACTTGGCACCGCATTTCCACCACCGCCATCGCCCGCGACCAAGGATGGCCAGGGATTTAGACGTCTGCGTCGTTGACCGTGCGTATCTGCCTCCTTTATCGTTTGCATAATCTGACTGGCATTTTTATTTCATCTCCCTTTTCTTTATCTGCTATAATACCGATTCTGCACGCCACCCCAGTTTACACTTTCCGCGCCAAGCTCATTCGACCGTACCCCGCGTCTCCTCGCCTCTTTCTCCTGCGCCGTCGTCGCTACTTCATGATCGCCGTTCGGCCCCCGCATGTGCATCAATCTGCGCAAGAAGTCGTTACATGTGCATCCGGCGCTGCCTGTGAGACGCGACAAGGATACGAAGGATGGATGGGAAGGCAGGGTGTGTATTCTCTTTTCGTTATTTGTTCCACTCCTCCATTTCATTACATTCTCCTTCTCTTTCCCCTATCCCCCTTCTCTCTCGTCCTCCTGCTATCCTCTTCCCTCCCCTTCCCCGCACGTCCTGCACGCATCTCATTCACTTTCCGTGTCCTCTCTTCATCTCATCTACATGTATCCCGCGACCTCTCTCTCTTCTCATTTTATTTTATTTATTCATCTCGTTCTGGGCCCCCGGCGGATACGCGCAGGGTGGACCACGACTCCAGGGGGATGCCTGCTATGCGCCGCGGGGGTGCGACTTGCGGGGCCGGGAGGCATCGCCGTATGAACGCCGTACGCGCAGGGACCGCGACTCGTGCGGAGTGCATATTCAGTTCACGCACGGGGATGCGTATTCAGTTTACGCGGGGCGAGTAGCGTGTTCCGTCCGCGGTGCGAGCGCCGTTGCACGCTGCGCGCGTATGGTGCACGCAGAGATGCAGCGATGGTTGCGGCGCCGAAACGCGGGGTGCGCATGTGGGGGTCGCTGAAGGCACGCCAGGGCTGTGGGGCGGAAGTCGTACACGGGCGAGAAGGCGGCCGCGGCGCGTGGGGAGCTGTCGTACGCAGAGATACAGCGAGGCGAGTTGCGGCGCGGAGATGTGCGGAGCGCGTGGGGTGCGCGTATGGCGGGGCGGGGAGTCCTATGGCGGCCGCGGCGCGATGATGGTGGGCGTCGATATTGGCGCGAGGCATTGTGCGCGGGGACTCGTGCACGCAGGGCAGCGGCATGCCTGGGTGCGTTGACGTATACGCTATCCATGGTGGAGAACCATCGCGCGCGATGCACGCGCGCTACAGCATCGCGAGCGGCGATGCGGGGTGTAGCCGCGGAGGGACAGCGTACGGCGGGTGGGGATGTACGGCGAGGCGTGCGTTGTGTGCGGGGCGAGAATGGGCCGATGTTTCCGCGTCGAGGATGGGTCCACGGACGTGATATTTGCCGCACGCGTACGGGTGGCCGGACTGCGCACCTGTCGCGGTACAGGGAAGCGCGCGATGCGGTCGACCGGTGACGCGCTGTCGTACGTATGCGTGTAAAGCGGGGTGGGCGTTTGCGCGGTACTGGCACGGGCGTGTCGACGTCGGAGTGCGACTGCGCGCCATCGCGGGCGGCCAGTCGAGGCGTGAATGTACTCGGAGCAGAGGAGCGACGACGCCGGGAGCGTACGCGGGCAATGTACGACGCGGAGTGCAGTATGTGCCGTATCGTACGATGCGCGGAGAGCGAGCAGAGAGCTGTGCGCCGCCGCGAGAACGCGCAGGCAGCCGTGAGCATAGAGGCACCCCTCGGCCGTGCGTGCCTTCGCGGCGCAGTCCTGTCGACGGCGAGCGGCGAGACCGCGCTGGGTGCATAGAGTCGTACGGAGCCGCGGCATTTATCCCCCTCTCTCTCCTTGGTCCCGTTCTCTCCGTCGGGCGGGCGGAGATATGACATGCGGGAGAGTGCGTCTGATGCGAGGGCGCGAACTAGGTCACTGATGCTTCGCGGGCTGATATTTTGCGGCTTGACCGTGGCGCGTCTGTGAGCGACTGTTGGCACCGGAGATGTGGCCTGCACAAGCTGTTCCCGGAGGCGGATACAGAGTTCTATTACAGCTGTAATTAAGCAGTGACAGAAACATTGATGTTTTAGAGACTGGCCATCGAGAGCACGATTGAGACGCGAGTTGAGGTACCCAGAATTGGGAAAGTACAGCAAGCGTGGCATTTCGGACGCGACGTCCGATGGTCGGCGTTGAGCCGACACTACGTCTCCTCCCGCACGTCAAAGTCGCTTTTCCGCTCCGCTAGTTCCTTTACTCGCACACCGCACGCACAACCCGACTTCAACCACTTGCCAAGATTATCCGTTTCAGTCAATATATATGTTCCAACTTCACAAAGCCGGCTTGTTTTAGCTTGTTGTGCTGGGCGATGAATATCTCACCTGGCGAGTGTAAGTCATTGTAATTACCTTATCTTCGAAGTGCTTCTGGTAAGTTGAGCCCGGAGTATTGTGATTTGACTTGACGCAACATTTTTGTCTCTTCAATTTCTCGCAAGTCTCCGGCCTGCGGTTTGTCTGCACTGTCCAATGCGGTGGCTTACTTGATTTTTGGTGGCGACTCGTTCACCCCAATTTAGACCGGTGACCGTCTGTCTATGAAGGTAAACCTGTCGATAGACAGACCGGTCGATCTGAGTTTAAATTTCCAATACGAGCGGGTTACCAAATAAGGCTATTCACGGACTTGCCCGTCTTTAAATAAATTTGTAAATGTAGGAGAGAGGAATGTCTCGAACTCATTTATGAACACATTCCACTTTATCTGATAGAAAACATCCAAGTTTTGCATGTGCTAGCTAATATTTACATATTTTGTCGTTGTTTGCATCTGAAGCCCCCCGCACGGAAAACTCGGTCCGGAATAACCTTTTTAGGGAACCCGCTTATATCGGCAATTCAAACTCAGATCGACCAGCCTAGGTTTACCTTCATAGACAGGCTGGATTCGAGCCTAACCCCAATTCTAGGCTCTCCACAGTGATTTTGATTCCTTCTTTCGCTGTGTCGGATTTCTGATACTAGTGGTACTTTTCTGTCTTCGGCGCCGATGCCACCACTTGAGTACGAATAAAGTAACTTGTGACCCTAACTTTTAACTTTACACGCGGGGCCGAACTTTACTTAATATTTCCCACGCGTGGCAAAAGTAACTTATTCTTACCTAATCCCTTGCGTACTTAGACGGTTCGGAACCAAGTGCCCCTTCTCCCTCAATTAATTTGTAGCGACTCTTCTATGACTCGGCCAGGGATCCGCTGAGGATATTTCTTTCACTTCGTCTTTGTTGAATCTGCAGGTCAGAAAGTAGATCTGAAAGTCATCAGAAGGTGATCGACGCAGATATATGCGGAGAACAACGAGCTGAAATAGGAGGGGTGCGAGCGTTGTTGCGCGATGGCGAGGTCTATCTGAGACTAAAACAGGCTGATTGTCGACGGAATCAACTTCGGAGGAAAGGAATTGCATCACATATTCGGTATGCGGTTCGATCAACGATGCGTCCCCGGGGAGAATCTGAGTGCTATGAAATTTCCGCACAAAGTGGTCGGTATGTTTGGCTACAGTCAATTCTCCAGGAGTCGCCATCCACTGGTCATAGTCGGGAACAATAGGATGGAAGGTGGACCCGATGATGATATCAAGGATGGAGCGACGGGAGTGCAGCAGTGAATCCGAAATTTCTGGACTGTCGTAGAGATGCAGTGTGCGGGCGTCTTCTTCCAATCGAGTTGGCCATTTGATCATGCCCACATTGTCCTAGAAATCGTTAGAAAACAGGATTCAGGTAGTGGAAAAAACTTGTCACTCCTACCGGTTCAGAGTCGGCGGCCGCGTTCTTTGCGCACTCCTCTGGTGTGGTAACAAACTCTTTGTCGTGTGGGCGATCCGTCCTTTCGTAGATATTGCCTTCGTACCACACGACTCGGACACCTCCGGTGCTTGCCACGCTAGCGATCTCCCCGGGATAGAATCCGCTCTGGGGGTTTGTCTTGAACATGACATAGGTGCCTATTCTGTATGGACAAAAGTTGAAAATTAAGGGAGAAGAGAAGGTAAAAAAGCACACTCACAATGAATCATTCCAGAGCGCAGTCGGCTTTAAATCGAGTGCATCACAGTTATTGCACAACCACGCATGCCAGTTCGGTTCAGCATATGGAGAGGCTTCCGACACACACTTGACATGATACCAGAATCCACATTTGTCGCATTTTACCGCCGGAATCTCGCCTACATGATCGCATATTTGACGGCATCCACCGCACCACTCAGAAGGATGAGTGAGAGGAGTATTGATGGCTGCAGTTAGCGAACCATTCAACGCAAGCGGGACAGTTTCTTTGGGCGGAGCAACCGGAGGGTTGAGGGGTGCAGCAAAATGAGGAGCAATATCTTTTGACGTCTCTGGCGGCGGTGTGTTGACAATTGTGGACCCCGGTGATTGAGGTGGGAGATCTGAGTCAATATCAACGGCCAAGTTGTATGTATATACCAGGTCAGCGAGTGTCTTCTCTGTCTGTTATCATATAAGTATATTATGAGTGCACGTGCACGACTAGAAACTGAATCGCACCTCTGAAGCTTCTGAAGTACGATTGTATGTCCAGAAAACGGCGTGCGGATCTGGAATGCAAATTAAACCTGCTGGGCCTCGTGCAACAAGTGAGCCGTTGTGAAGAAGGTCGTCATATGAGAACATGGTCTCATCAATAATGATCTCAATGGAAGTCCAGTGTTTTCGCGGTGCATTGAAAGATATTGTTCCAACAAGCTCGTAGGTGATGTAGGTACCTGTACCATCGTTGATATTGAACGAACGCGCAATTGGAATACGGGGTTGGGTACCACAGTTCGGATTAATTTGAAGGATCTTAGGCCACAGAGTTTCAACCGTTTCGATCAGAAGTGGTTGAGAATCGGGTGGGCAATCTAGATCGTCACAGAATGGTGCTGGGAGGGTGTGGACCAGCGTAGTTCCGCCTTCTTCATTCCCACCAGAGATATGAGGGGTAAAGTGGATGAAGTAGTCAGCAAGCGATGCTGCGGGACCACATGCGTCACGTGTGATGCGCAGATCAAACAGGTTTATTGCCAGCAAGGTGTGGACGTCCACCATGACCCGATTGAAGTGACCGGAAGCACAGGCTCCAGAAAGGAGATGACCGAGACCAAAATTGAGGTGAACGTCCAAAGTGGTATCCGAGTCCTGTTAAGAAAGATCATCAGTATATATTGTGACAGGGTACAGTATCAAATAACCGAAATAAATGACCCGTATAGCATGGTGCAACCATGTCGTTGCACATCCATAGTCGCTCTTGTTGGCATACAGTTTCCATTTTTTGAAAATGGCATGGCGTACATTAGACTGTCCGAGTCCAAGCTCACGAAGGCCGTGAATAATACCGGAATTGCTCTGAGCCCACTTGAGTCGATGATCAAAGTGATAGAAGAATGATGCTAGAGCTGAATTTGAGGGAAGTGAAGCCAAAAAAATGCGCTGCTCGGTACTAGACCACCGTGCATATACTCGGAACCAGAGTTCCATCCCATTGTCAAAAAAACAGGAGTTTGGTGAATCCCAGGGGTACGACTGTAAGAACTGATGTGAATATGTTGTCGGCAGTATTGGGGGATCAGAAGGCAATGCAGAAGGGGAAGTACTCGTCGTAGGTGGATCAATCCCTAGAGCTGCAATGGTGTCTGGTGCACGACCATCGTTCTCTTCCCATTCAGGGCGTTGTGGGCGGCGCCGATTGGTGATTTCACTGGCATCGAAGTGGCCGGCTGATAGAGAGATGAGACAATGAATATATTGAACTTTAAGCAGACAAACCTTTAATCGCACTGTGTTTCTTCTCCATCTCGCCGACATGCATGTATATCTTCTCAATGCCAGGTAGCAACTCCTGGTCCTTGCCGACAGCATGATGAAGAAGGGAATGCGAGTGTTCGATCGGATTCGAAGTCGAGGAAACCTGGGCAGCTATTTCACGATCTACAGCGCTTTTCGCAGGAAAAATCATTGAAGCAATTGGGCGACGTTCCCACCAAGAAATCCAGTTTTTTGTCCTAGGAAATGTGGTTTTGAGCGTAAGGATGACCGCGTCGAACCTGTCGGATGTTGTGATCGGAGACAAAAGCTCTCGCAAAGCATCTGCAAAAATGGGAGCAGAGGCCGGGGGAACCAAGGAATGAGTTTTCATGATGCGCTCTCCAGAACGCCAGAAATGGAGACCACATCCGACTTCAGCAGTCTCTGCTTCAACTGAAAGTTGACGACGCTCGGCAACCTGGGCTGCAGTCGACAACAGTGAAAAGCCAGGTGTTATGCTGATAATTGCATCTGCATATTCCTCCGCGTGAGCCCCACGCTGAGCTGCAGAGAAATCCATGACCTGATGAAAACGGAGTAAGCATGGGCGACAAAACGAGGAGAAAACGGTGATCGTTACACAAAGTAGCAGCTTGCGAGTAAAGCGAGCACCTGCATGTTTTATTACAGCCTTGAAGATATGAGCGAAGTGCGGGCGATGGTGAATAATGTCTTGGGAGTTAATCCAAGTATAAAGCATCGGCACCCATTCGTTCGATGTCATGCTGAAGGCACAACTTGCCAAGAGCGGGCCTTGTCGAAAGAATGAATGATCCCCATCTACGACAATTCCATGGCGTGCGGCGTTAGGGCCTTCAGCTAGATCCAGAATCCAGGATTCCACGGATTCTCGAATGATCTCGTCCATGAAGGGGGTTTGCAAAGTTATGTAGACTGGACCACTGAGGCTTGAATCGACGATGAAAGCCGTTGGCAGGCGCTTCCGGAGGTCCGCGAATGAGCTCATGAGAGCAAGACCGCCTTTCAACGAGCCTGTCGCGATCCCAAGTCGGACTTGACTTTGACCCACTGGATAACGCGCTGCTCGAGGATTCGCCAGAGTCGCTGAGATATCAGGGAGGGGGATGGAACCAGGGCCTGTGTCTCCAGTCCGTAGTTCATGCGCATTTGCTTCGTGCTTTCTCAGAACCTGTACATCGACTTTGTCCTCTTCATGTTTCGATATCAGCCCTCCCGGCGGGCGGTCGTGTGTGGAATGGTCCCCAGAATGTTCCCATATTAGAATTGACGTCCCGTTGCGATTGATTGTGTAATGAAATGAACGTGCCTCGCATTGGTCGTGGATTAATGGTGCTTCAATGGAGCAAGTACGGGACGTGCAGCCTTACTCAATTTGCGCTTTCCGTGTGGAAGACTGGGTCTTGGGGCGAGTTAAATGGTTGCATGAAGGGCACTTGAAGACACCGAGGCAGGCTCGCACTTCGGCTGCGTAGCCTTCATGCTGGACAGTGCCATTAGATCGCCACGCCCATTTGTTATGCTTCCATTTTCGTTCTCCTTCCCCCTTGATGCATTCGCGCCGAACTGATCCAGTAGGCCAATCGAGTGTATTCGACTGCGAGTGATCTGAAGTATTTAGATCAGAATTCACAGAAATTTTCGATGTCGAGGAAGAAAATGCTTACCTACGGACACCGTTGGCGCGTCGAGACGCTCTGGTTTTGGTACGACGTCCGGAGCGGCAGGAGGAGGCAGGGGGAGAGATCCAGAGTGACCAGTTGGATGATAATTTGGCGCGGTGAAATCGGCGGCATTTGGGGGATAAAATTGCACCTGTGGATTAGGAAGATGCGGTCGCCATTGGTTCGGAGGTGCAACAGGAAACGAAGGGTATCCCATGGGATAGTATGTATTATTCATTTCCCAGGAATTTGCCACTAGGATATGTTAATAGCTGGATTCGCCGTGACATAAATGTTACACACTACCGGCAGGGGCACCATAATACATTGGATGGTTAGGCTGGCTTTGGAATTGAATAGGCTGGGGCGGAAACTGGAATTGAGGGAGGGGGTTTAACTGCTGCTGAGGGTAGAACTGCGGCTGAATATTGAGCCCTCCTCGGAGCGTGTCAGGTGGTGCATCTCCGAGTCGATGATGAAAATCTGGGGTGTCGGTGGTGCGAGGGTATTTCCGAGGACGTCGTTGAGGGGGAGGGTCATCAGTGCGGCTTGAAGGGAAGATTCGGCGCCAAAGGTTGCTCAGCATGGTCGAGAAGTGCGTGGATGTCGTCGCAGTGGAAGAAAAAATCAAATACTGATTGGCGCGGTCACGTGTACTTCGGCTACCACTCGCGCAGCGCTCGCAACGGACCCATTGATCATATGGAATCATTAGCTTATTTTAACGTCCCGGTACCTATTCAAGCTTAATTGTACTTTACTTGTACTTTCACTTTACTTTACTTGCAAAACTAACTTGCCCTGCCATAAGTTAAGTAAAGGTAGTTTTTGCAGGCTAAGTTAGTTTCAACAAGTTACTTAGTGAAGCATCCACCACTTTGGGGTCCCCCACTATCAATCTGGACCGTCATTTTACTTTATGCAGTGGATTGTAATTTGGTATGCCCGCAGTAAGGCAAGCTCGGATAACTTGTGCTCAAATTTTAATTTCTCACCATCTCCATGAGTTCTTCTTTCTCTGTGCCAATTTCTAGCCGGTCCCAACATATTTAATGCGACTTCCAATTGCCGGGCTGGACTACATCCTATCTTTCTGTCTTCAGCTTGGACTAGTGTTGCCGCGACTCGAGTCAATCGGAATTGACTTAACTTAAATAGCACAACACACTCGTAGGTAGTAAATGGCATGCAAGCAGAGTCAATGTAACTACATAACATACTTATAGCACTCCAGCACCCATTGGATGGTTGTTGAGTAATACACAATTTATTGCTTTCCAAGTCAACGACTTGGATAACAATAATCAGCATATTTCTCCACAAGTAGAACCTGGATTGCCAACTCTTGTGGATATGTTAAGCACCTACATTGACTCTATTTAGCCTCTATATACAATTGGGGTCGCCGCTGACTGTGTTAGAGAAATTTTGATCAGAGTCGACTCAAGTCGAGGCAACACTAGCTTGGATATTGTAACCTTGGGGTCATTTGATTTGTTCCCAGAGTACACACATTTCCATGCTCGAGGCCCAGCCCTTCAATATTACTCTCAGTAATGCCGACAGTGTGCTATCGAGTGCGGCTTGGAGCTGTGTGAACATGTCCTAACACACCCGACTGCAGGTTGCAAGCCGCGAGCTGATAACACACCCATGTCCGCGTCCTCGCGTTCATGCTCGCATGCCATCACATTCTTGGCTAGATGCCGAGACGCGAGCCTCAAGTCCCACATGCTCATGCCTCAGGACATGGAAGCCTCGGACCAAGTGAGGCCATACAACCATATCCTCTGCAACAGCACATCATGATTTAAAGTTCCGGGAGACAGCGCTGGCATGCGACGACGCTCCGCAGCCTGTGTTGTGCAGCATCAATGCCTCTACTGAGAGTTAACCGCATCCTCAGAATTTTTATATGACACCAAGAACTGCTTTGTGAGCGGCAAAAGCAATTACTTTTGATCATTTTTGATCATTTCTCAGCAGGACAGCTGTTCTACCCTCATTTCTCAGTCTTTTTCTTTGGGAATAGGCTCAATTGATTCGTATTTCAGGTGTGCAGTTAAACGGCCCCACCTCCAATACGGCTTCCTGGTAGATAGAGTCCCTGGTAGGTCATCACTTTTGATCACCAGTCCGAAGAACAGCTGCTGTCGCCTCAGATCTTAATCATTTGTTTGGCCTATAGGCTCAATCTCTTCGCCTATTGAATCTGCAGGGCACACCACCCTTAGATTTCACAACTGGCTCCCACGGCGTTTTGCTGGTACAGGAGTTTGTTTTTAAGCAGGTTTTCATGTAGGACAGCTGTGAGCTGCTTTCGAGAGGCACCCACAAACTATTATTTTGTTGGAATGTCGCACTTTACTCTATTACGCAGACTACTGTGCAGTTTTATTAGGATAATACACACTATAGGACGTTCACTGTATGTTTTCACTGGCAGAAGGTGAAAAACTGGAAATTATATTATATCTGTAATTATGGATTCTGAGTCGGCAGTTGCCTGCGCAGGGGGAAGACGAGTAGAATAAGCCCATAGACATGGAAAAAGGTCAGGGACTGAGGCCGCAGTAGCTGTTCTGCTGACTGATGATCAAAAGTGATGACCTACCAGGGATTCTGTCTACCAGGAAGCCGTATTGGAGGTGAGGCCGTAAATCTGAGGACGCAGTTAACTGCACACCTGAAATACGAATCAATTGAGCCTATTCCCAAAGAAAAAGACTGAGAAATGAGGGTAGAACAGCTGTCCTGCTGAGAAATGATCAAAAATGATCAAAAGTAATTGCTTTCGCCGCTCACAAAGCAGTTTTCGGTGTCATATAAAGATTCTGAGGATGCGGTTAACTGCGTATTCGCAATACGAATCGATTGAGCATATTTCCGAGGCGAACGGCCCAGATTTGAGGACAGGGCAGCTGTCCTAGTCCAAACCATCAAAAAAGTACCAAAAAAGGGGAAAAATTGAGTCGCGCCCTAAGTTCTGCAAAGAGCTGTAAGACAATCGGGGCTGTGACATGGAGCCGGATCTATCGGCTCTTCCTGGACTATGTGTCAGTGCAAGTGACATCAGTCCCGTCCGAGCATGTATTCTCATCATCTGCTGAAACCGACACTAAGTGACGCAACCGCTTAAGTCCAGCTTTGATGGAGGCGTTGCAAATGCTCAAGTTCAACTTCAAAAAGACTCGACTTAATTTCATGACGGAATTTCAGTCAGTTCCGGATTTGGATGGTGATGAAGACTGGTTGCGTCAACTGGCTGGGGAAGTGGATGAGGACAGTCAAAGGAAGGTTCTGAGGGAGATTTTTGATGATTCAGAGCTGTGGGACCTCTCATATTTTGATATGCCTGAGGGCAATTAGCATGAAATGTCGTATTTATATGAATTTGGAATATATGGCACTCGATACTGGTTACAACCCTCTGAATTGTACTTCAGAGTACTGTAGAGACAAAAATTTGAGTTTGAAAAAAAAAAACTCAACTTAGTCGGCTCAAGTCGACTTCAAGCCACTTGCAAGTCTGAGTCAGCATAAAGTCAAGTCAAGTCGAGTTGCATCAAAGACTTTTGCGACTCAGACTTCGTTTGACTCGACTTTCCGAGTCGTGGCAACATTACTCTGGGTACGGTGTGAAATGACTGCACATACATATGTATCGGGTGCATGAATACTCCTCCTTGACACATATGGAGTTGCCCCGGTTGAGGGGGACGTGCCCAGGACAAGGAGCAGCAGTGCACGAGAATCCAGAGGAGCCGTTGTATTAAATATACGATCTTAGGACGGTGACAGAGAGAATAAAAAGCAGAATAGAAAAAGGGACACATTGTGAGGCCTGGATCTCGCGCTGCACCCACTGCATTCTGTGGACCTGTTGGCAGACCCTGCCGACCTGGTCTGACAGGTGTTGATATCTGCTGATCAGCTGCAGCAGGGTCTGCTGACATCATGTCGGCAGAGATCTGCTGCCCCGAACTGATGCCCTGTCGATCTCCCTTGATGTAGCATTGGCTCAGCCTGCCTACCTTTGCAGCAACAGCAGGGTTCCAGTTTAAACCTGTCGTACCCCTACGAGACCTCCGCGTTCAAACCGGTTCGAACTATCATGGTTCGAACCCTGGTCTTCCTTCTATATAACTTGCCTATAACTCTGCGGTTTAAACCATTGTGGCTGCAGTTCCAACCATTCGGCTTAAACCACTGTTTATATCGGTGGTTATGGTTTATCTGGCTTAAACCACAAAATCAAAATGTGATGGTTCCAGCTGGTTCAACCGGTTCTAGCTATGATGGTTCCAACCCGTTCAAACCAGTTGGAGCCATGATGGTTTAAACCGGTTGGAACCAGTTGGAGCCGTGGTGGTTTAAACCAGTTGAAGCTCATACTGGTGAGAAAATATTTCTCTTTGTTATCTGGTACTCTCAATGAACAATGAGATGCCAAGTTGTAATTATCCATAATGTAGATCTCTACCACACTTTCCGTAGTTACATCCCAGGGCAGATCAGTATATTCTCCGGATTTTACCATTAAGAACTACTCATCTTCCAGGCTCAAGCTCTATTTCCAGTTCAACTCAAGATAGAAGCTAGCAAGCATCCAGGGAGCACTTGTTTGCATCATTATCACTTGAGTTCTCAGATACAGGAACTCTTACAGTCTTAGTGCGTCAACATGGGGGCGCTCTGAGTGGTAGAAATATTCGTTTGGACAAGGACTTAGAAATCTGTAAATTCTGATTGCAGTTGCTATCAAATCCTGACCACAACTGCTCACATAGTCCTACTGCGAGCCACGGAGCCTCACAGTTGGAACCACTTGAGTTCAAAGTATGATGGTTCCAACCGGTTCGAACTGTGATGGTTCCAACAGGTTCAAACCGTGATGGTTCCAACAGGTTCAAACCGTGATGGTTCCAACAGGTTCAAACCACTGATGGTTCAAGGTTCAAACCCCGAGAGTGGTTGGAACCGTGATGGTTTGAACCTGTCGTTCAAACTGCATGAGCTTGAAACACAACAACCATATTGGTTCAAACCTGAGTTCAAACACAGAGTTACAGGCAAGTTATATAGAAGAAACACGACGGTTCAAACCACCATGGTTCAAACCAGGTTCAAACCGGGACCCTCGTAGGGGTACGACAGGGTTTAAACTGGAACCCTGCTAGGGTACACCTTTGTCTCCAGGATTGACACAGCTCTGCTGTGTATTGCCACGCTGCTTCCAGCCTTGATCACAGTGGTTCGGCCCCTGAAACTAAATATATTCATTGTGATATATTTGGTTCCGATTAATTTGGGAACGATTCTGACATACCTGATCTCTCGAATCCTGCTCGATGAAAGTCTAAATAAAAAGTCTTACCATTTCAATTTTCCATGTCTTTGATTCTGGCATCCGTTTCAGTGTTGATTTGCAGACTTCAGTCACTGCCTGAAACTCACCCTCGAGTCTTACTGTTAAATCCTAGGTAAATCTTACCAAAAAATTCTTGACACATCCTCATCTCAAAAAAAAAACTGAAAACACTTCTCAAACAAAAATAACAAATTTCGCTCGGGTGGGGTATGTAGGTATGGGAATAGTTATAGCAAGAGCAGGAAGGAGGAATAGCCTCCCTTGTTGCATTATGGTACAAGACATGTTAATGTTCATAATATCTGACCAGCACAACAACTTTCAATAATAAATACATAACAAGGTAAGCAAAATAGGTATATTTGAACAGCTAACAGACTTTGATCAGACTCCCATGTGAATAAATGGTATCCAACGCTCGTAAGGAACCTTTCTTGCCTTCAATTCTCTCACAGCTAGGTGCAGAGCCTCAGCTGCATCACTTGCCTGAGGCTGTTGATCTTCTCGAAATAGATGAGAGTAGACAATCTCTGCAACCAGAGGACCGTCTGAATCATTCATAGACCACATTGTCCCAATGGCACCTCTGAAACCTGCTGCAATGAATCCTCCACCCAGATGGAAGGATTCATTTACAAGTTTTGCATCACCCATAGCTGTCTGGCATGCAGCAAGGAATACAAATTCCGCATTTGTGAGCGGCATCCTAAGGATGGTTTCCATCTCCAAGTTGCCTCCATAAAGAAGAAGGCAGCTTTTTGTTGGATCAACCGCATCTTGTGTTCCATGGCAGGCCAAATGCATCCAAGAGCAATTCTGTAATTGAAGTTTCACTGCATCCACAGTTGCTTGCTCTCCTTCAAGGCACTCAATTTGTTCCTTTCTGACAATAGAATGAATGTTTTTAACCTCCTGTTTCACTCCTTGAAGGTAATTTGAACCACCACCAGTGTTTGTTACTCCCACAACACCCACTTTCAGAGTAGTGGATGATTTTTTGGAATAGCCATCCAACAGAGATCCTAATGTTGCAGTATAAGAATGAATAAATTGATCAGCTGGAGGGCTTGCATGCAGAGGCAATCCTGTGAATGCTCCAGTCAGCAACCACCATAATCTGCCATTGTGGATTCCATGCTGAAAAACTATTAGTGAAATGGAAAGAGGATAGTAAGATGTGTACTAACCAATTCCAAGGCCTGATAAACAGGACCAACAATATGATTCCAGAGCCAGGCTAATAGATCTGAAAAACACTCTTCACGTGGTTTGGATGCAAACCCTTCACGCTGGCCAAAAAGTCTAGTTGATGTGGATTCTCCTCGTGTTCTGACATTGCAATCACCAAGGAGTTCTTGGAGTACTTCTTGCTGTGATCTCAACACATCTAGTGTCATATCTGGAAATGGAACATGCACTGGATCTGATGTTGGACCCAGGATTATTATCCCATCACAATGATCCTGGTGGCTATTCAGGATAACAACAGGTCCTTGTTGTGCGGAATGGCAAAGCTCCTTGTAGGGCTTTGGAAGAAGAAAATGTTCAAGACCTGGCTGCTGGCGGATCTCCTTTATTAGATCCTGCCTCTTAATAGCAAGATCTCTTGGATCAGGGGATGTGTCACTGTAGAGCTCAGAAGAAAGGGATTTCAATCTGTTTGCTTGAGCAGGAGGAAGTCCATCCAAGTCTGTCCTCAATTGGAGCATCTGCTGAAATGTGATGCCGAGTCCCTGTTCCATGATCTCTATTGCAGAAATAATGTCAGAATAATTGATGCAGGTCTTCACAGCAGTTGAAGTGACTTGTCCGAGATTGAGCCGGTGCATGGCAGCATGCCGTACAGAAAGGATATTTCCCATCCAGAGAATCTCAGGTAGCAGATTGAAGGCATTGGAGTATGCTGTTATGCAATTTGATGACTTGAACTCCTCTGAAAAAGAGGCCCAGTCAAGGGCAGCATCCCAAGATCTTTCTGGTGTTGAAGTGGATATTTTGAATGAATCAGCGTAATGAGTGTGGACAATTTTCAGATCATGTGGGTTATGCAACCTCCTATATTGGGCTGTGAAGGATACAGCAAGGCCCTGGAGCCGGCTAGCCCTTTCTGGGTTCCCTTCTGGCGTGAGGTCCACTGCTTCTTGGTTTCCTTGTAATGCAGCCTCAAGATCATTCAGGTCTCCAAGCCTCCAATATCGATCACCGAATGACACACCAAGGCTCTGCAGACGACGTGCCCTGTCTGGGTGCCCTTCTGGGGTGAGATCCACAGCTTGTTGGTCTTTCTGTAATGCAGCTTCAAGATCATTCAGATCCCCCAGCCTCCAATATCGATCCTTGAAGGACACAGCAAGGGTCTGCAGATGGCCTGCCCTGTCTGGGTGCCTTTCTGGGGTAAGGTCCACTGATTCCTGGTTTTTCTGTAATGCGGCCTCCAGATCATTCAGATCTCCCAGTCTCCAGTAACGATTGGTGAAGGACACACCAAGGTTCCGCAGACAAAATGCCCTATCTGGATGCCCTTCTATCATGAGATCAACAGCTTCTTGATCTTTCTGTAATGCAGCCTCAAGATCAGTCAGATCCCCCAGCCTCTGATACCGATCCTTGAAGGACATGGCAAGGCTCTGCAGATGACCTGCCCTGTCTCGGTGCCCTTCTGGAGTGAGGTCCACTGCTTCTTGGTTTCTCTTTAATGCGGCCTCCAGATCATTAAGATCTCCCAGCCTTTGATATCGATCAGTGAAGGATGCACCAAGGTTCCGCAGACGAGATGCTCTATCTGGGTGCCCTTCCGGAGTGAGATCAACAGCTTCTTTGTCTTTCTGTAATGCAGCCTCAAGATCATTCAGATCCCCCAGTCTCCGATATCGATCCTTGAAAGACACAGCAAGGCTCTGTAAATGACCTGCCCTGTCTGGGTGCCCTTCTGGGGTGAGGTCAACAGCTTCTTGGTTCCTCTGCAATGCAGCCTCCAGATCAATCAGATCTCCCAGCCTCTGGTATCGATCTGTAAAGGAGACAGCAAGGTTCTGCAGATGACCTGCCCTGTCTGGGTGCCCTTCTGGGGTGAGATCCACAGCCTCTTGGCTTCTCTGTAATGCAGCCTCAAGATCATTCAGATCTCCCCACCTCCGGTATCGATCAGTGAAGGACATGGCAAGGCACTGCAAACGACCTGCCCTGTCTGGGTTCCCTTCTGGTGTGAGATCAACAGCTTCTTTGTCTTTCTGTAATGCAGCCTCAAGATCATTCAGATCTCCCAGCCTTCGGTATCGATCGGTGAAGGACACAGCAAGGTTCTGCAGAAGACCTGCCCGGTCTGGGTACCCTTCTGGGGCAAGGTCTACTGCTTCTTGGTTTCTCTGTAATGCAGCCTCCAGATCATTAAGGTCTCCCAGCCTCTGGTAGCGATCTGTAAAGGATAGGGCCAGGCTTTGCAGCCGACCTGCCCTATTGGGGTGGCCTTCTGGGGTGAGGTCCACTGCTTCTTGGTTTCTCTGTAATGCAGCCTCCAGATCATTAAGGTCTCCTAGCCTCTGATATCGATCTGCAAAGGAAACAGCAAGGCTTTGCAGATGACCTGCCCTATCTGGGTGCCCCTCTGGGGTAAGATTCACAGCTTCTTGCATTCTCTGTAATGCAGCCTTAAGGTCATTCAGGTCTCCCAGCCTTAGGTATTGATCCCTGAGGGACACAGCCAGGCTTCGCAGATGATATGCTCTATCTGAGTGCCCTTCTGGTGTAAGGTCAACTGTTTCTTGGAATGACTTGACTGCAGCTTCAAGGTGAGATAGCTCCCCGATCTCCTGATATTGGGTTTGCAAAGCTACTCCCAGCTCATGGTGATATCCAGGAAGATCAGGGTGTCCAGATGGAGTTTGTTCTATTAGATGTTCTAGTTCCTTGATACCAAAATCATCTGAGCCCTACATCCATTTCAGCAGCTCAACCCATCATTCATGTATTCTATGCACTCACGGAATCAGAAACATCATCCATCTGTCTCTTATCAGTATGGTCTAATCAGAGACATAAACAAAGTTTCTCACATTCATGATGGACATTTTTAGAATTGGGCAAAGGGGAAGCATTCGTGATCAGGCTCCAGCCTTATATATAAGTGCGCAGGCGCCCGGTAAGCATCTGGTTATTTTAAGGCCGAACATAGGCGCTTGACATGCAACATGATCCGGCTTTGCACGCTCCCAGTCAATATTATAAAGGCTGTATCTGCTAACAGATTTTTGGCTTCTGGTTCCGATAACCACTACACCACGCTGCTTTTCTCTCACAGCGAGGTATCAGGGAAAGTGCTCGGCAATTATGTATAGATATCGTGTCGCCGCCGCTTTCATGCCGAGTCAATTAAAATGAGACACTGAACAAGCAAAACAATACCTGCTAGGCCGTAGGTGCCGAAAAATTGCTCATCAAGCCACGAACACGCCCTGTCGGTGAGGTAGTCGTCCCCAAAAATACATTTCGGCTTGATTTCGGCAATGACATATCAATCACGTAATCTTCTTGTTACTATCATTACTACTTCGATATCTAGATGCACTTATAGAGAAGCCAAGGACATGCCCCGGTAGATTTAAGTAGTTAGTGGACAAAGTTGAATGACTGACCCTCCCAAAAAGACAGACAAAATAAGATTCAAAGAAAATAAACGAATGACGCCGCCCAGTGACAAAGTCTAATCCACTCTATCCCAAAATTTAACAATGGCCTGGATAAACTCTTGATCACAGTTAGAATGCAGCTTGATAAAGGTGGCAGCAGAAGTGTTGTTGAAGGGCATCATTGACATCACAACAAGTTAAACATGGGTGGGCTCTGACTGCACAAGTCTAGATGCAATGGGAAGTGACTGTGGTGGCCGCCTGTAGGTAACGGCTTGAAAAGGGAGGCGAAGATTCTAGAAGTCACTGCGTTTTTGACAAAATATCCCAAGTTGGGATTTTCACGGGACTACCGGTGTTGTCCAGAAATCTTAACTTGCCTATTTCAAAAGATTGAATAGTTTGAAAGATATTCCACAATCTCGAATATCCTGAACAATCTAAGTCAAATATCTTGTTCTTAAGATTAAGTCCAGCCTTGCTGAAAGCTTGCGTCAACTTTTGATGAGCTATTAGGAAGGCACATGAAGGTTTCTTTCTACCATTGTTATATCCACTGGTTGGGATTTCGATTAATCCCTACTCCAGATATTCAGTCGAGCTGAAAGGCTCAGGTCTGGATATTCGCTCCATTCAAAAATTGCAACGGAAGATTCATTGCACTGAGCATAGCCACTAGAGCACGCTCGAAACTGTCGCATAACACAGCGTTCGGAAACTCACTCTAGTGGCTGTGCACTCATTCAGATGCCGCCAGGCGCGCTTTCCAAGTTGTCAAGTCAAGAATGAATTCTGCAGATCCAGAAATATTATCTACATAAAACAGTCTACGTCGTAGTGGTACAAAACCTGGTCGCTCTGAACATCGTGCATAGCAAGGATCCCTCGGAAAAATATGTCGTCCTTAAATTGATCGGTGCTGTGCAGTTGGATCCATCCATCAATTAGCTCCTTGTCTTTAAGTCCATGGCGAGGCCTGTGTTCCCGAAATCGGACAAGATGTTGGCAGGTAGCTTCGGTGAGAAAGCGAAACCCGAGTGACATGGTGAGCGGAAGACAAGCGGAAGACTTTGAATCTGGGAAGGCAAACTTACCATATAAAATCAGACCTCAGGGCGTCACTCTGGCATAGTGCAGGTAAAGTTCTTGAAAGGCCAAAAAGATTCTCAGTCGAAGACGAAAGATGGGAAGATTTGCTCAAGATATGCAAAATAGTTGCAAACATCGAGTCGAGATTTCTCGATATCTTGCAAATATCTTCACCTCGCCTCTGCCCGCTCAAAGTATAAGTCTTGCCATGGGTCGTATTCGCCTCAGAACCCCTTCGAAAGTACTCCTCTGCTATAACTTTGCGTGGGCCAGGGCTGGCCGTTGTTCTCGTTCTCGTTGGACCAAACTTGGCCATTGTTCTGGCTTGTATAGTACTGTCGCCGCGGTGAGTTCACACAGCCTCTGAGCTTCAATTTAGAATTTACCTGTGCTGCAGCTTGATTATCGACGTCCATGTCGCTCCCAAGAGTAAGACTGAACCGGTGAGCAATTTATGTGATTTCATTCCCCTACGCTCTCGGCTGACTTGGTTCATCAGCGGCCTTAATTAACTGCATCACATCCCTGACGGCCGCTGGAGCAGTGGGGTGGGCATGCTGGAACGGGGACGGGAGGCGGCGAGCTGGCGCGGTACGGGGCGGGCTCGGGTAGGCGGCGATGGATTTTACAAAATCCAGTCGGCGGATTTTCTTGGGCTATGCAGAATATCTTACATTTGGCATATCCAAAAGTCAAATAATATCTCTCTAAGCAATTTCAATATCTCGCTTCAAGATTTTGAAACAATACGGAACTATCTTATCTTTATCTCTCACTCGGCCATTCACATTGCCGATGAATATCTTGCGGAACTTTGGGATTATCTCGTGTTTAGATATTTGTTCTTTACTAAGAGTCAAAATGTCTAATCTCGACCTAAGGAAATGTCTCTGGCCGAGATTAAGTTAAGATCTCTCAAGAGCTGCAGTCGAGATTGTCAGGCGATATGACGCCTCTCGCATATATCTCACGCTTGGATTTGATCAAATCTCAAGCCGAGATTTCCAACCTTTGGTGATAGATGGAGAATATCCCAGAAAGATATTGTTCCAAATACGCAGTGATATGTGGCACATACTTTTTCATCCATAAAACATCCCAGTTCTGAGATCTCGTCAAGAGTTTAAGGATCTTCTCGACCCGTCTACCCGTTACGGCCGTGCCGTTGCCCGTGCCCTCCCGTTCGAGCTCTGGAATCCAAGTCGACGGGCCGTGGAGACACGGGCCGTGCCCGTGGACCACCCGTGAAATCAACGGCCGTTGCCGTGACGGGCACGGGCAGCAGCCCTAGACGCTGTGCGCCTACGCAGTGGAGCTGTAGCATGGGGGCGAGGAGTCGTGCTTGCACGCACCGCCATCGTGCGGAGAGTTGCGGGGAGTGCATGCGCAAATGCGGCGAGGATTCGTACATGCGCGAGAGGGCGCCGCTACGCGCAGAGACAATCTCTGCGGGCCCTGCGTGGGATAGCATGCAGGGGTGCGCTGTTCTATGCGCCGTCCATGGTAGGGCCGCATCGCGCGGGGAGGGATGGTGTGTGGTGAATTCGTTTGAGACTGCCGGAGGTATCGCCGTGCGCGAGAGCATGAGCTCCACTCTGACACGCTCGACTGAGGCTCGCGGGTCCCTTAGTCCAAAAGGGTACGTACCCGTGCCCGCGGTATAGTCACCTACCAGTGCGGTACGTACGCGGCGTCAGTGCGTATGGGGTATCTCCGCGCCGTCGATTCGCAGATGAGAGTACGGACGCTCAGTCCAGTGTCCGATATTGTGCAGCAGATGTGGCCAGGTTGGAATTTTTGTTGTTCTCCCACCTTCGTCGGTCTTGCGTAAGAAATCTAGACGTATGCAAAATTAACATCGTTGAAACCCATCTTCAAGTCCTATACCTCAAGTTCTCGTCAGAGAACTGTGCTCGTACACAAAATTCCAATACTGTTCCCTGTATTCACCATCGATCCTGCAGCATAAATTCCTTCAACTCTGCATACGGCGTTCAGCGCATTCCTGGGCGGGATGTCGCCTGAGCAGTAGCTTGAATTCGCCAGGATTCAAAAAGAAGTATCGGCATGAAATCGATGTTGTGTCCTTGACGAAAGGTGGTGGCTTTCTTTAATATTATGAAGTAGGACGAATGAAAAACCACCGCGGCGGCTCGCAGAAATGGAGCGCAGTGGATTCGTCCTTCGACTATAGCTCTTCCATTCCTATGCGAAATGCACCATTTTATTCACAAAATCCGTCGTAGCCATAGTTCCCACTGCAGGCGGCCTAGTAACATATCTGTAGGAATAAAAACCAAGCAGCACTCTGAATACGAACCAGGACCTCGGACCGTGCGTGGCCGCGGCTGACCTGTATACGGGATAATCGGACATCCTCCCTGTTCAAATCTCAAAGAAGGAAATTTCTGAATGAGTGGAGGAATGACAAAAGGGAAGAGGAGACGGGTATCACCGATCCAACGATGGCAAAACAGCGATGAACTACCGATTTGAATAGATAAAATATACCCCAGTGAACAAGGAGATAGGAAAATACCGCGAGCGAGGAGACAATAGCATCGAATCCCGTCGATTAGCCCGTCAGGGCACGAAACATGGAGAGCTTATCCAAGAATAGAATTGATGGAATGACAAATCCATCGCGTGGATCTTCGCTTCCTCCGCTCGCCCTCGTCCACCGACTGCCCGACGAGAGCGCAGCGCTCTATTCAAATTATAATCAAATTATAATCCTTCTTTGCTTGACTCCCTTCTCCCTGCGCTCCTGGGTCTCGCAACGCCACCTCGTCAACGTTCTGATGAACCTTCCGCACTGGTACCGCGAGAGCTGAAAGTCAGATAACTCGGGGCAGTCCTTGATGCAAAGCACAATGGGTGCATCCTCATTCTATATAGAAAGTGTCAGAAGAGTAGAGGTGATTAATGAATGGACGTACGGTCGCAAGGTAGACCAGAGCAAACCTTCGTACAAGACGGGGATCCATGGAGGGTCTGCAACTCCCGCCGGATGAGATGTTGAGCATAGTTGGCGAGGGCTTGGTGGTGAGCCAGTCATTATGCTGTTGTTTCGGGATAAGAAGCGGGGCAGTCTTGGATTTCACACTTGCAGCAGACACACACAAGTAGGTTTGCAGGGTAGCATGGTAACTTGAAGTGGTGGCAGACAACAATCGGCAACTTAATTCAGCTTGGTGGGCTCTGTAATCGCAGAAGCGGCAGTTGGAATTTGCACACGACGTCAGCGGACGCGGATATTTAGTTAGTATTACTCGCAGAAGTGCAGAATCGTCAATGTTATAGATTTTGGGTCACCTCGAAAGCTATTGGGAGAGACGAGAGCGAGACACGACCTGAGGTAGAATTTGGGAAAATCAAAATACAGCAAGATTCGCAGGCTGCAGTTCGGACGCACAATCGATACTCGGCGCGCTGATCCGACATAGTACCCTCAGCTTTCCGCCTAGTCTGGCGCTCAATCCGTACTGGTTCGTAAACCCGCAACAAAAAATGACCCCTGTGTTGCCGTGCCGCCTCCACTACACCGAAGTCTGTCTCCACGCTCGCGGGCCAAGTCGAGGGCCCCACATCCGAAAAGAATATTCAAGCAACTTGCTACTAAAATCTCTCGGGTTGAATCAAGGTTACACTTCATCGGTTTTTCACGCTCTTCTCTCGTTCCATCCTTCTCACAAAATTACAAGCCCATACATTGGCCCTCCTATTTTTTAAACAGAACTCGGAACCCAGGGGCCAGCTGGGGTGGAGGATTTCCTTCCAACACTACGCAGACACTATCCTCTGAAATCCTTGTTCAACTCTTGCTGTTCTCACTCAGTTTCCTCATTCTCTACCGATTGAAGAATGATTTCATGGCATGCCCTGCATGAATTGATCTCCAAACACATTCGCAAGGCCCTCTGTGGCTATGTAGCATTCTGGGGCTTGGACGAACTTGAAAATCGACTCACAGGAGCAGAATCCATTGCTTGCGGTCCTAATACGAAAATTTAACCACATCATTCAGGCGGTACTGTAGCTAGTGTAAGTTGCAAAAGATTCGACTGCAACAACAAAAACGAAACCAGTACTTAGTGTTATTCTAGCTCATGTTATTGAACGACCTTCCCCACGTTCTCGTTCGTACTCTGATTGTTGGTTCTATGTCTCATTCGCTGTTCGCTGTCAAAGGTCTATTGGAACCTCCTGAAATTTAAGATACCGCAGTCGCTCTCCTTTAATTTTCCTTGTTGTTTTTCCGGTTCTGCACTCACCGACGATCGTTTCCCGTCGCGAGGCATATTATATTTTCCATCCGGCTTGGCTTGAAACGATTGTGAAAATCGGGCGTGTCGATTAATATTGGCAGTGTTCGCAACCCGCGCAGCCGCCGGAAGAACGCCGCAGAGGGAGCTGAAGCAGTTAATGCAGGACCGATGGTGAATACAGGAGGAAATCGAACGTGTTCTTTTGGAACGCTAGCAAAGACAGCGGAGCCGGACTCGAGCTCGAACGGACGTGGACCGACTCGGAACTGGGACCGAGGACGCGGGAGGACCGATGTGGGGCAATAAGCGGAGGATATTCAGTACAAATCAGGACCGAGGGGGTTGATTTTCCCGTGGTACAGAGCTGTCTTGCAGGCGTGAATGAGGAATTGAATTCCGCGCGCCACCGGTGGCGAATGAGCTAGGATAATAATACCAATACCGCTGCTGCAGAAAGAAGCTAGGATAACGTGTTGAAGGTTCGCGCAGAGTTCGGATATCTCGATACCGCCATGTCTGGAAGATGACGGAAAAGCACGAGCCGGGGAAGATGCTGCTGGAGCCTGGGAGAGAGGTTTAATGTAGGGCGAGACCGCTCCATGGGAAGTTGAAACTCGGACGAGTGCGTAGTGATAATATTGAACCCTCGAGGCATCTGTGATGTAGAAGTGGTGCAGCGATGTGAGAAGAGTCCCTGGCGCGGAGGAGACGGTGCTGAAAACGAATCCAAGGACACCGGAGATTGAATCATTCTTGCTTGCAGACAGAGCACGAGAATACGCAAGGTCGTCGCTGGAGCTCTAGATTCTGCGGGGTAGCGTTCGGACTCGGGGTTATTTCGATGTTTGAATTCGAGTGGAATTTTGCTCGGTGTAGTGCAGAGTTCAATGAAAAATGGAGGAAGGGAGCAAATAGACGACGGAGGGTGTACAGTAACAGTGTTTATCGGCGTGGGCGAGAAGGATTGATAAGGAGGATGATCGTACCCATTTGTTACACCATGCACCGCTGGGCCGGCCGGCAGCTGGTGTGCGTCCTGCTCATCATAGACATGGGCAGCGCGCGCGGGAACCTACGGCAACTCCACGCCGCACGGTCAGCATCTCATGCCCCACGTTCCAGTTCCGCACCGTGCAGTTCCGCATTCGACATCGACATACACCACAAGCGAGTGCACTCAGTACGACACGCATCGGCGATCCTCGCGCATCCTCGGCAAAGAATAGCGATCTTCGACACGCACAGCAGGCCCGTGGACAGACGCATGTACGCGTATGTGCACTGCGATTCCACGCCGCACGTATGTGCTACGGCGCCTCTAGCGTGCGCCCGCGCCGCGTCACGGTGAGAGGGCAAGGAATTGTGACGCCGTGGGCGGAAAGGATGACGCGGGAAGATAAGAAGATGAGAAGAAAGAGAAGGGGAACATCAAACACACCGTAATTCCTCCCTCCCACCGTTCTCGCTCCCCATCGCTACGGTGGCCCGAAGCACGCTTTCCACCTACGTTGACACGGGACGGGGGCTTCCAGCATGTGGTGGTGAAGATGGCGACGGCGCAACAAAGGAGGCAGGGGAGCGCGAAGGAGCGTTTGTGACAGATGATGCTAAGTCAGATCGAAGGAGATGCGTAGTAGGAGGCGAAATGAGACGCACCGTACCACTTCACGCGCAGCGGGGCACGTATCCAGCTAGAGGGATGGGCGCGCGAATGGGACGCGACTCGCGTGGGAGGGGCCGAGATGGTGCGGGAAGATCGAGGCGCAGTGTTACGGCGGAGAGTCGTTGTCGCGGGGAATCGTATGCGTGTGATGATGATGGGCGTCGGGATCGGCGCGTAGGAAGCCATTGTGCGCGGAGTCGGGCGCACAGATCGGCAACATGGGCTGATGCACTGTCGTACATGCTATCCGAGACCACGGTGGCCTGTCGGCGTCGGAGTGCGATTGCGTGCCATCGAGGGACGTATCCACTTTGCGGGCGGAGTACGACGCCGGGAGCGTATGACCAGCCTGCGCCGCGAGAAAGCGAAAGGAAGCGTATCAGAGGCAGCGAGCTGAGGTGCATCGAGTACAGAGTAAAAGGCCGCTGGCTTGCAAGTCTGGAAGGAAAAGCGGGCTCATGAAACATGCCCGGGGAGACTTAAGTACTTAGCCATCTGCACATGACTGATCTCGCTTATTCACCTGATCCGTGCATAGAAGCCGGTTCGATACGATGATCCTTATCTAAATTTGTTCTGCACCGCGACGTGTCGACATTCATTCCTACCGTGTTCGCGATGGCTCGGGTCTCTGCCCCACAGAAAGTCAAACCTACCAAGCCCAAAAATGACAAACCAAAAGGTACTCACGGCGGTGCTCGGGAACGTGCTGGAAGACCTCGCAACGACGCCAAATTACAGATCCTCGGAACGACATCTGCTCCATCTACTCCGCCGCGACGTCGGCGCACACCCCTTTCATCGCCGCCACGACGCGCTCAGGCATCGAACTCTACTGCCACTACCTCTGCTCGACCCTCGGCCTTTTTCCTGCCTGTTAATACCCACCGTCCCGTTCCTCTCGGCAATTTGTCTGCATCAGGTCCCCCGGGTCAGAGGCCGTCGTTTTGGTCCAACCTCGCAGCCTCGCACTCCAAGGTGACTTCTGGTGATGTGTCTAGATCTTCTGCTGGCCGTAGTATGTCAAAATTCTACATCTCGTTGGTGTACCTCACCACCGCGATACCCCAGTTTACACCATGACTCGACTCAGTACCAAACCAACAAACCAGTACCGTTACCCTCAGCTGTGGCAGCTTGTTCTTTATGTGGTCGTTCCAGTCCACACACACATGTAATACATCACATTCAAGGCCAATATCAACCAACAAAAATTCAGAAAAAGCGGCCGTACTTATCCTCCTCACGAACATTATAAGAATATTGACTTTACCAAGTTTGCCCAATCTTGGAATGAACTTGTCGACGGCCAGTCTCGCGTGGTCACGGACTCCAACCAATGTCTGTACTACAAACTCTCCCAGCACCTCGAGGTTCACCATAAGAAGACCATCCTCTGGAGTATGGAACGCTCCACGCTTGCGAACGGCAGCAATTTTGCTGCATGCAAGCCGCTTCTCGACATTCTTAATTCGGCCGAGAATTACTTCGATGTACTACCTGCAATTCTGCTTCCCGATGCTGCGCCCGATGGAGAGCTGAATTCCTCGATTGCAGGTTTGTATCCGATTTTGTCTGGTCAGAATAGCGACTCAAGCTTTCTGTTTGTAGGCTTGAACGATCCAACATCATTCAACCCGATGGCGGAGAAGCCAGCCCAAGATGAACAACCCGATTCTGTATTCACGGAATGGGAAACCACCGCAGTCCCAATAAATATCCTGCCCACGGACCAACCCAATTTATCGATGGCGATAAATCCATTCCAGGTCACACAGCCTGCAGTGATTGTGTGACCGCCGGTACATCAATCACTATTTCCCGGTGCATCTGCCCCAAATGCACCCAGCACATCAACCAGGAACTCCAGACGTTGTGCAACGTGCGCGAAGGCCCTTTGCGATGCAAGGGCGACTTGTCTGGGTAGGGGTGGTCAGAAACATTGTATTTGTGGCCATCCTCCGCTTGCACCCGGAGAAAAGGTTTGGTGGTCGGAGGCAGAGATTTTAAAATGTTTAGCACTGCAGGTCCGAGGTGAGTAGTTATTTAGGTAGTATGAAGGTCAAAATATGTGTTCTCGGATATAAATGTGCACGCACAGAGGCAAATATGCAGCTTGAGCAGCATTCAAACTGTAAAACAATTCACACCTACTTCGTCAGATAAGATTTACAACTTGCGCGGGTTATTAAGCCTCAAGTGCAAAATGAAACATACCCTGAAAAAAATTGAGAGGGCTCATGAAAATATGGGCTATCCAAATTAATTCTTTCGGACCGGTCCGTTGGAGAGAACTTGCTCACTTTGTAGTCTTGAAACAATGGTCACATGACTCATATTGCATGTATTATTAGCATTGAACCTCTAAGTTTTTGAGCACAAGTCATATGAGCAGTTCCTATTCAGACTCATATGAACAACTTTCAACAAATGGGAGTCCTTCCCGCCGGCACGAGCACAGCAAGTCGGTGCTGGAGCCGAGACCGACGCGACGCGACTGTCATTGGAACACGTGAGAAAAATCTTGAATCTCATTGGCTGGGACTTAAGTCTTCGGCCGACACGTTCGGCCGCATGTCTTAACTCATGAAATCATCGATCTGCCGGTCCGGACATAAAATTCAAGATATTCAAGTGTTCCCTAGCACGCTACGGTCCGTGTTACTCATCAGCACCGCTTTCCTCTCCTCTTTTGCTCCCTCGTCACCGACGTCGCAATCTGTTCCCGACTGGCACCGCGTCGTTGCCGCCGTCACCACCTACGGCACATGGCGGGAATCAGCCGCACGTCTGTATCGTTGTATCGTGCGTCTTGCCTCTATTATCACAGCGTACTGTACCATTTCATTCAATTCGGAAGTCACAGGTCACAGGGCTCTTTTTTTACGAAATTTTTGAGCGTGTCACAGGCGTTTGCGGGGAGTTTCAAATCTTCAAAATATGTCACAAAATTGGCAGAAAATGGCCAAAAAAATCAAATTTCCACCTAGGCGGCGCGTGTGGTGATCAGCGCCGCGGCGTTCACACGAAATGCCATTTTTGACGTGAGCGAAAGTAAATCGGCGTTGATTGCTTCCCTCACCGCTTTGCTTTGCCAGTCCCCTCCCCTCACGCATGGCTCGTGAACTCGTGAACTGAGCATTACACTGCTGCGACATTGGGTCAGCCAGGATTTCACGGCCAGGGGCCTGACGATGATGGAGGGAGGCACCGGAATCTCCGCGACATTGAAAGTGATAACGGTCGGATGCAGCTCGGAGACGTATTCGGTGGGGTCTGCGAAGACGGTAGATTTGCGCTGCGGTGGCAGCTGAAATTGGATAAGGCTGGACACAGACAGGGAGGTGGGCGGAATCGAGAGCTTTTCCGGCCCGTCCGGAATCTTGAGAACGTCGGGAAGGCCACTCATTGCTGCGAGGCGGGGGACGGGAGGCAGAAAAAAAAGCGTAATTGCCAATTTGATCTTACCCTTTAGGACGGTTTCTCTTGGCCCGCCATTTCACACTTCATTCCCTTCGCAAAATGCTCAGACAGTGCTGGGGTAGTTATTCGAAATGCCTGAGAGCCTGATCTACTCGTTTCGGGAATTTTACGAAAAAAAAATTGGTGTCACGGCGACCCCAGTACGGTTTGCCGGAGAGACTCGGATGGAATCAATTTTGATATCTGTCCATCACATCAGTTGCCACCTTTCTTGATGATACGGTGTAAGGTATTCAGTTATTATTAAGACTTGCTGCAGTCTGCAACCCAGTATAAACCAACTATCTATGCCCAAATGTCTTCGGATCCAAGTGCCCAATCGGGTCAGTCAAAGTATCGCCAGAAAGTCACGGGATGCATGGCGCGAACTCCTGTCGCGTGCACTATGCAGTGGGAGGAAGTTATTAACATGTTTTGCTGCCATGCTGTCATGCCTTTTCTTATGTAGAAACTTGTACCATCCGACAAAAAAATTACGATCATAGAATCTGACTGCGTCACCGGGAGTCATCAAAAGTAAATATACACCTTTCTCTGAGGTCATAAAGAAATCCTAATAGTGTCTGGACTCTCATGAAATCCTGTGTATAGATAATCGAGAGTCCCAGATAATTATGATTAGATGCTTGACATGCAAGATGGGACAGTATATGCATAAATCGGGGGATGTCATGCACACTTCATGATAAAATAGCCACTGAAACTCCGCCCATGACAGATTAATTATGATTCTACCTGGATTTATTCATGGCGTAAAATCCAACCAATAAATTGTTCTGGTTACAACTTGAATAATCACACAACATAACAAAAGGTCGTTGTAGGCTTGGCCATCAACAGATGGCACACAATCCTGGTCAACCAAAGACTTGATTTTTGACTTAGGAACTTGCTTCTGATCTGTGCTTTCACTCATTCAACAGCCCAATAGAGCTGCAGGCCAAACCTTGTCCGAGCCTCAAGTCAAGCAAGGCACAACAAAGGTCGGTGTAAATGGTTTTGCATCCATAAATGGCACACAATCCTAGGAAGCCAAAAGCTTCCATTTTTATTCATTTAACAGCCCAGAGGCCCTGCAGGCCAAACCCTATACATGTTGGGTGATAAATGTGATCCTATTTATTGACCGAAGAAGGAATTTATCCAGTTTCGTTTGGCTGAGTGCCCACATCTGTGCAATGTAATCTACGTAGAGAGCATATGAATTAAAACTCCACAGTGCAACGGCAAGTATGTAAAGTTAACTAGTCATCATCCTCATCTCCGACTTCAAGGTCAAGGGCTTTGCAGAAGGCATTGCAGTCGTGCTGGTCCCGCCATCTCTCAATGCCTTTGGCCTTTGACGCCATGGTCCCCGATGCCAGAGTCCCTGAAAAGTAATGAGTGCCAATGACACAGCAGTCGATGATGAATAATTACCCCTCCGGTGTGTGGATCATAAGATCAAATATGAGGATCCCCATCACACCTGTGCTGAGCCTGCCAGAACCTTGGACGATATGAATGCAGGACTGAGAATGAGAATGAAGTCAACGCAACAAATTAATGCCGTCTGGAGTGTTGCCCAATGAGCTTTATGCTCATCCAGAGTACTATGGTGGACGCTGCTTTGTTATTCCAGTTCCCCAGGCCACCATCGATGCATTTTGGGACAGTATTAAGCTTACAAGAGAAGCGGCACTCAGCTGGGTACCTGCGGAATTTGATTCCATCGCAGGCCAGGTGTATGAGCTTCTTGGTTCTCCTGTATGTTCTGCAGAGACAACATGGGATCTCTTCTCTAAGATGGCTTCTGTTATGCATTAAAATACATTTATTAGAATGCAGCCGAGAGTTGAAATATAATGGCTATGTATGCTTGGCATCCCCCGAAATCCTAATGCGGATGTGCGCCACCGATTTAGATTTGATACTGATTTTGATTCCATCCGAGTCTCTCCGGCAAACCGTACCCCAGACCATTTACGAAATCTCAAGTTCGAAAGCTGTGGTCACAGGTCACAGCCGATGAGGATTGAACGAAATGGTACAGTAATCTCACTCGCAATTATTCGATCTTATCTGCGCCCGCAGTGTATTTTTCGCATTGTTGAACCTAATCCTCGACGTCTCCTCCTCAGCCGCATGCTTGACAGTGGCATCTGGGCCTCGCCCACGTCGATCTGCGCAAGAAGCCGTGACTTTGGGACGCATATCCTGCACTGCCAGTGGATAAGGATGGGGGTGCGTATTTGTTACCCTCGTTTTTTCTTTCCCTTCTCCTCACATTCTTCGCCACCTCCCCTTCCTCGGCCGTTCTTCTCGCTCGCACATCACATATATCCCCTCTCCTCCATCTTCATCTCGTCTCATCTCATCTTGTTCTATTTTATTTTCTTCTATTCCACCTCGTTCGTGGCCCGATGTAACGCGGATCCGGACTGCGGACGAACTCGCGTACGGATCGGGACGCCGTACACGCCCGGAGATGCGGAGGTGCGCCTTGTGCGGATGCATACGGGGTGAGGGGATGCGTCGTACAGATGCCGTAAGAATCGGGTGGGCCGCAACTCGTGCGGAGACGCGCGAATCCGCGCTTCACGTCCAGCTTGCGCTTGGCAGGCGCATATCCACTTAACGGACAGTGCGATGCCTGCCCAGTTAGCAGTGCGAGCGCCGTCGTACGCTGCGGCGCGCAGAGATGCCCCCATCGGAGGATGCGCATGCTGCCCGAGTCGACGGGGTACGGTGCGCGGAGGGGCGGCAGTCGAACGTGCACGAGAAGGAAGAGATGATAGTGTGTCGCCCTTTTGTGATAAATAAGTCCTCCCTCACACCGTTCTCTCTCCGCGTCGCTAGCACGCTTCCGACAGCCGTGGCTTCCTACGTTGACGCGGGACTGCCAGTGGGGCGTCGAACTTGCGGTGGCGAAGATGGCGCCGGTGCAACAGAAGCGGGAACGAGAGCCTGAAGGAGCGTCTGTGAGAAATGATGCTGAATCAGATTGCATCGCGTTTTCCACACTTTGCTTGTTTGTGCTTGTACGTGCTTGTACGTGCACGTACAAGGTCCGAAAGCTCGCAAGCTCACAAGACAACAAGCCAGGTCCAAAATCCCACAAGACATCAAAAAAAAAAAAATCCTAACCTATCCCATTAGATTACAGGCATCATTTCTGCAATATAATTTTTTCAAAACAAGATAAAAAGGTCGCAAGGTCACAAGTTTTTTGTGATCTTGCTGATGTGGAGGAATACGTAGGACGGCGAAATGGGACGCACCGTACCACTTCACGCACGTGTCCAGCTAGAGGTGTGGGCGCGGATGGGTCGCGACTCGCGGGGCGGGTGAGTGTGGATGGTGCGTGATACATGGGCGGGGTGCGTGTGGGGACCGAGGCGCAGTCGCCTCGTATGCGCACGAGAGCTGCCATCGAGTTTGGCGCGTGGGGATCGTACACCGAGACTCGTGCGGTGTGTGCGGGTGCGCTTTCGTATGCGAGATCCACGATGGGCAGGCATCGTACGACAATGCGGGCGGATAGGTGATGCGGGGTGCGCTCGCAAAGGGATAGCGTACGCGCGGGTGTGGATGTACGGCACTGCATCGTAGGAGAACAGTGTTATGTGCGAGGATTACTAGAAGGGCGTGTTTGCGGGGCAAGGAAGGGCGGATGCTCTCCGCGTCGAGGTTGGGACCCGGACGTGGTATCCCGCGCATGCGTCGTATGGAGCGCACCCGTGCGCTGCGTTGCAGAGAGTTGCGCGATGCGGGAGCCTAGCGGCGTGTTGTCGTACGGGCGCGTAAGTGGTGGTGAGCGTTTGCGCGGTACAGACAAAGGCGTGTACACGTCGACCTTGGAGTGCAATTGCGTGCCATCGTGGGTGGCCAGTCGAGGCGTATTCGGAGTACAGGAGCGGGCGGGGTCCAATGCCGGGATCGTATGAGAGCAGTGTAAGACGCGACGATGTGCCGTGGCGGAAGCACGATGCGTGGAAAACGCGCAGAGAGCTGTGCGCCGCGGGGAGAACGCGCAAGGTTGCGATCCGTGGTTTACTCCGGGCGTGTCGGCGAGTGGGGAGAATGCGCTGCCAGTGGGAGGGCGCGGAGTTGTACGGGGCTGCAGTATGCCACTGGGACTTGTCCTTGTCTCCCTCGTCTCGTTCTCTGAGTCAGTCGGGCGGACTTGCGGGAACACATAAGACGGGGACGAGTATTAGCTCGATGGTGCTTCGCAGCCTGATGTTTCGCGGCTTAACCGTGGCGCGTCTGCAGTGAGCGAGGGCGGGCGCCAGAGATATGAGGGGTACAAGAAGTTACCGGAGGCGGATGCGAGTTCCATTAAAGGTAAGCAGTGGCAGAACCGTTATTGTTGTGGACTAGAGAATCGGGAGATGAGCGAGACGGCTGAGGTGCATAGAATCAGGCAGGCAGTTCGGACGCGGCGTCCGATGGTCGGCACATTGATCCGACACAAATATTATGCTCTTCCACAGTCCTCCCGCACTCTTTTGGTTCCTCGACTCGCCGCATCCAAATCCAGCGAACTTTGCTTCCACTTCAAGTTGACTTCAACTTTGCCGCTTCAAATTCTCGGCCGCATCATCCATCCTCCTGGTTAGAGAGTAGCACAAATATATATTCGCGAATATGAATATTCGCCGAAACCTAAAAATTGATATTCGCATTCGTACGAATATTGATGGCGAATATTCGTTGCTTAGTCAGCAATATTCGCGAATATTCATGAATATGATTATTCAGTGAATATATTGAGAATTCAGGGGTTTACACCGGGGGCAAAGCCTGATGCGCCTGGATTCCAGGTGCGTCTGAGGCATGTGCTCTGCAGGTGACATCAATCGGACAAAGAGGCCGTTGATTGACGTGTGATCCGGATGCACAAAGTAAAATGTAATAGATAATTAGATAGCACAAACATATGTGGTTGGTTATAAGCCCTTAACATTTCCTTTGACCTCTTAGATTGTGTTGGAGTACCACTGGAGTCCCATATACTGGGTGCTTTTTATAGTGAGCCCCGGGTAAGCTGCACCAAAGGTCTAATTATGTGTAGAAAACAGCCCCAGATCAGACCTTTAGTGTGCCTTCCCCAGAGCTCACCAGAGCATGGCCTCGGTGTATGATATCCACAAGGTACTTCACCGAGGTTTGAATGGTCAAAGAGAATAGTAAGGCCTTATAATCAACAAGATTTCCTCATACTATCTAATTATTCAATACTTTTTACTTTGTTCATCCGGATCACACATCAATCAACGGCCTCTTTGTCCGATTGATGTCACCTGCAGAGCACATGCCTCAGATGCACCTGGAATCCAGGTGCGTCAGGCTTTGCCCCCAGTGTTAGTAGCCACCAATGAGTTGCTGAGGACACTTTTATGTTATCCTGTGAGTTTAAACATTGTTGAAGACTCATACAAGCCCTTGTCTTGCATGTTCAACCATTTGATGGACCATCACACTTGCTGTGTTCAACCTGTCACGCAGTTGCCAAAGCAAAGATGTCTCTCAAGTGGTTGGTTTGCATATGAATTACAGATCTACTTGGTGTGAATGAAGTGTGTTGTAGTTCCAGAGAGGAGATGTGTTAAACAGACCCAAATTTACCATGCTTGATTGAAATTTTAGCTGTGTATTACAGCTGCAATATTCGCGAATATCAACTTTCCTGAAAACTGATATTCGCATTCGCGTGAATAGCACAGCCACAGCAATTCACGAATACGAATATTCGCAATTCGCGAATGGCTTGGCATGAATATTCGTGATATTTGATACTCGTGCTACACTCTACTCCTGGTCCTCCAAGTCTATCGCTGTGCTGGGCAATGGGTATTTCACCAGACTGCTACGCCTCATTGTAATTGCCTCTCGGAGTGTCCTGACATGGCTTCTAATTATTAATCTCTTGCAAGTCCCGATTATGAAATCCCATGAAAGTACGAATAACTGGTGAAATTTGATCCCATACCTGATACTGCAGCGTCTAAATAACACGCAACTTTCAAGTCTTCGCCCATCAATTCTGAACGTTGAACTGCCATATTGCCGCTGGTTTGAATTGATAGGTGTTTCCAAGGTGCATTGAGCTCGGACTCGGACTTTTGCTGATCAAACGTTGACTTGAGACATGGGATTTTTATCAGTTCCTGGTCTGTTGATCTGTCCTGATGTTGGGTTGCATAGCACGGTGAACAGCGTATTCTGCTCTTCTCAACGCTGATATCACAACTGGAGGCCCAGGTTTCCATCTGGAGCATCATTCTTATATAATTTGATTCCTTGATACAATTTCCGTGCAACTAACTCGGATTGCAATCCTTAGGCGTTTCCGGTTAGTGTTCAAAGTCTGATTTGTCACTCCACAATATTGCTTGTTGGTGCATTACACTGTGCATTGGGATGCTTCGAGTAGGTGTATTCAGACTGGCAATATTATTCGTGTTCCTCCGCTCTTCACAGTCATTCTCCCGCTGGTTCCTCGAATCAATGCACCTGGCAAGCTCTTGGAATACCCAGGAATTTGTTCGACCAAATTTGAACCACTTCCTCGAATTATTTCATTCCAACCTCCCAGTTCGTTCAATATATCTTTCAAGTCCTACATAGCTTCTTCAAGTTCTCGTTGTGCTGGAGCGCGGATCTCACCCGGCTTCTACGATGTCCCGTCTTAATTGCCCATCATGGTGCTTGTGCGGTAAGTTGAGTTCGAAATATTGTGGTCGCGAGACTGTGATTCCACTGGAGCCAAGTATCTTATGTATTCAGCGGCCGCATTACAATCTTGGGTCCAACCTGCACCGCGCTTCGACGCAATCATCTTATGCTTTGACAACTTTGTAACAAAATAAATATTCGTACTGCAGCATCCACACCTTCAAATTGGTTCAAAGTTCATAAAACGTCGGATTCAAGTCGATTCCCCGGTTCAATAAGTCCCTTGGAATACCACCGTTTTTTTCATCTACTTCTGGGCCATCTGGTGTGTTCCAAGTCCGACTTGATCCGGTGTACAGTGAACCGATATCTTGATCTCCCAGGTTGCGTCTCGTCGTAATTCCCCCATCATGAGGTGAGGTGCCACCCCGTAATCAGCTCGGAGTATTACACTTTGAGGTCCGAGTACTAGTGGTGTTCAGTTTGGATTTGGCTTCTGATTAACGTGATTAATTACAGTCTTCACCGTCGATTTCGCAACTTTGAGGCCCCCAACATCACTCTGCAGTGTGATTTATTTCTTGAGTTCATGCAAGTTCGCTGCCTATGGTAATCCTTGCGCGGCAAGGTAAGCTCGGACCACTTGTGTTCAAATTTTGATTTGATGGCAATTTTGTGACGTCTTTCTTCCTCTGTGTCAATTTATAGAAAGTCCCAGGATTGGTACCGCTGTCTTCAATTGACACAGTGGATTACAGCTGTGAGAATTTGGCATCATTTCAATTTCTTTGTGCAGCTGATTTGAAATGCCGGAGGGTGAATCAATTTTTTCCGCCTTCAAATATTTCTGACGCATTTCTGCGTCCAATTAGATGGCTCTGCAGGGCGATTCCTCGCACCGCAAAATATTGGATCAAAAATTGCACTCACCCTGATATTTCGGAACGTCTTCTAGATGTCAGCCTTGGACGGAGCTCTCAAGATATTGCGAATGCTGCTGGGTTTTGGCTCAGAATTCAGCAAGTACCACCGTATCTGACTAGTATCAATATATTGTCCATGGCCAACAACCCCAGCCAATTGTTTTAAATACACCAACCGACCGGCTGTGCACGAGCTAAACCTCAAAAATGAGGCCAAGACGAAACAGAGGGAAGGAAGGAAATATGTATGTACGAGGTAGTTTACACAGTTCTCGGTACTTGAACCTAACGGAGGACCGAGGGGATTAATATTGTCTCCCAAGTCCGTAGACACCACCTCGGTTTCGAATGCAGACAAACAGGACCTCCAAAACTCCAACAGAAAAATTGAAAGCGGCGCTACGCACTGCTGGTGCTCGGGAATTGACGATGAAACGTTAAAGATCGAGTAGAGTTCTGTCGGCACGACCGGCGGAACTACGAATTTAGCATCAGGCACTCGACGGAAGAGCGAACGAGCACAGGCCTCATTGGGGAGTTCACGGCGGACTATTCAAAGTACTTGCCACCAGAGTGGGGCACGTTCCGGACTTGATTAAGTTCACGGGTTGAGCCAGTTGCCTGCCGCGGGACTTGAGTCCGATTTTGATGTGAAAGTGGACTACCAGATGGTACACAAGGAGTGTATGGCCTCTATAGAAACATATTTTTCTCGCCGATAATGTGCTGCTCTTATCGGTGATTCTGTTTTGACTTTCCTGCTTCCAATTCTATTCCGCTGTTCACTCATAAATTGGTTAGATGGTGCTTAGCTGCAAAAATGGTACTACGGCGTATCCCACACACCAGGGCTCATTCGAAGCTGCTGAAATTCAAGGTGCCATATTCCCTGCACTTTTTCATGGTTTTTTCTATGCTGATTGTGTGAAGGATTTTGTTTTTAAATCTTCCAGATGGTGTGAGAGCAGAATGGTTTATCGTATATGTGTGATGTGTTCATGTGTGTCTTTGCTCACATAACCACCAATTTCCCAGCACTCAACTGCCTGTGAAATAACAGTACCTAGGCTGCTAATACACTAATTAATCAGTAAGTTATCTGGAAGGAACATTCAGAAGAGTTTTTTCCCCCTCTTTCTGTGAATCCTCAATTGTGGTTGTAACCTAACATTGACACATCAGAGGAATGATAATTACATTGCAGTAGTAAACACGTTGGTATTCATGATAGCTGAGTAAAAAACAGCATCTATAGTAAATATAGAACAAGGTAAGCATAATGGTCACTTCGAACTTGGATCAGATCCCCATGTGAATAAATGGTATCCAGCGTTCATATGAGACCTTTCTCTCCTTCAATTCTTTCACAGCTAAGTGCAGTGCCTCAGCTGCATCACTTGCCTGCGGCTGTCGACCCTCCCGAAACAGATGTGAGTATACAACCTCTGCAACCACTGGACCATCTGAGTCATTCATAGACCACATCGTCCCAATGGCACCACGGAAACCTGCTGCAATGAATCCACCACCCAGATGGAAGGATTCATTGACAAGTTTTGCATCACCCATAGCTGTCTGGCATGCAGCAAGGAATACAAATTCCGCATTTTTGAGAGGCATCCTAAGGATGGTTTCCATCTCTAAGTTACCTCCACAGAGAAGAAGACAGCTTTTTGTTGGATCAACCACGTCTTGTGTTCCATGACAGGCCAAATGCATCCAGGAGCAATTGTGTAATTGGAGTTTCACTGCATCCACCGTGGCCTGCTTTCCTTCAAGGCACTCAATTTGTTCCTTTGGGATGATAGAAAGAATGTTTTTAACCTCCTGTTCCACTCCTGGAAGGTAATTTGAACCACCGCCAGTGTCTGTTACTCCCACAACACCCACTTTAGGAGCAGTGGATGATTTTTTGGAATAGCCATCCAACAGAGATCCCAATGTTGCAGTATAGGAATGAATAAATTGATCAGCTGGAGGGCTTGCATGCAGAGGCAATCCTGTAAATGCTCCAGTTGGCAACCACCATAATCTGCCATTGTGGATTCCATGCTGAAAAACTATTAGTAAAATGGAAAGAGGATAGTAAGATTTGTACTAACTGATTCCAAGGCATGATAAACAGGACCAACAATACAAGTCCAGAGCCAGGCTAATATATCTGAAAAACACTCTTCACGTGGTTTGGATGCAAACCCCTCACGCTGGCCAAAAAGTCTAGTTGATGTGGATTCTCCTCGTGTTCTGACATTGCAATGACCAAAGAGTCCTTGGAGTGCTTCTTGTTGTGATTTCAACATGTCTAGTGTCACATTCGGAAATGGAACATGCACTGGATCCGAATCTGATGTTGGATGAAGAATTACAATCCCATCACAATGGTCTCGGTGACTGTTCAAGATAACAACAGGTCCCCCTCGGGATGCATGGCAAAGCTCCTTGTATGGCTTTGAAAGAAGGAAATATTGAAGGGCTGGCTGCTGGCGGATCTCTTTTAGTAGGTTCTGCCTCTTCATAGCAACATCTCTTGGATGGTGAGGTGTGCCACTATAGAGCTCAGAAGACAGGAATTGCAATTTCTTCGCTTGGTCAGGGGGAAGCTGATGCAAGTCTGTTCTCAACTGGAGCATCTGCTGAAATGTGATCCCTAGTCCCTGCTCCATAATTTCTACTGCAGACACTAGGTCAGAGAAATCAATGCAGGTTTTTACTGCAGCAGAAGTGACTTGTTCAATATTGAGGCGGTGAATGGCTTCATGCCGTACAGATAGGAGATTACCAATCCAGAGGATCTCAGGTAAGAGGTTGAAGGCATTCAAGTATGCTGTTATGCATTTTGATGACTGGACCTCTTGTGCAAAAGATGCCCAGTTGAGGGCTTCATTCCAAGACCGCTCTGGGGTTGAACTAGGAATTTTGAAGGAAGCAGTGTAATGAGTGTAGGCGCTTTCTAGATCATCTATGTCTCTCAGCCTCCGGTATCGATCTGTGTAGGACACAGCAAGACTCTGGAGACGACCTGCTCTATTTGGGTGGTTGTCTGGGGTCAGATTCACTGCCTCTTGGTCCAGTGACAATGATGCAGCCTCCAAATCATCCAAGTCCCCCAGGCTTCGGTATCGATATTTGAAGGACAAAGCAAGGCTCTGCAGATGACGTGCCCTATCTGGGTGACTTTTTGGAGTGAGATCCAAAGCCTCTTGTTGGTGCTGTAATGCAGCTTCAAGATCATCCAGGTTCCCCAGCCTTTGGTATCTATCTGTCAGGGACAAAGCCAGGCTTTGCAGATAATCTGGTTTATCAGGGTGATCTTTCGGGTTGAGGTCCACTGCTTCTTGAAATTTATTTATTGCAGCCTCAAGATCATTTAGGTCTCCCAGCCTCTTGTATCGATCCCTGAAAGACACTGCTAGGCGTTGTAGACAACCAGGCCTATCTGGGTGGCCTTTTGGGCTGAGGTCAACTGTTTCTTCATCTAGTCGCAATGCAGCCTCCAGATCATTCAGATCACCCAGCTTCCAATATCGATCTGTGAAGGACGCAGCAAGATTTTGCAGACGACCTGCCCTCTCTGGATGGCCATCTGGTGTAAGGTTAACAGTTTCTTGCGCTAGCTGCAATGCAGCCTCAAGATCATCTAAGTCTCCAAGTCGCTGGTATCGATCTGTGAAGGATAAAGAAAGGCTGTGTAGATGGCGTGCCCTATCTGGGTGGTCTTTTGGCATAAGGCCAACTGCTTCTTGGTTTATCCGCAATGAAGCCTCAAGATCAGCAAGGTCTCCCAGCCTTTGATATTGATCTTTGAGTGACAGAGCAAGACCTGTCAGACGAGCTGCTCGATCTGGGTGTCCTTCTGGTGTGAGATCCACTGCTTCTTGGTCCAGCCGCAATGCAGCTTGAAGGTCATTCAGGTCTCCCAGTCTATGATATTGATCACTAAAGGACACAGCAAGGCATTGTAGCCGATATGCTCGATCTGGGTGCTCTTCTGGTGTGAGATCCACTGCTTCTTGGTCCAGCCGCAATGCAGCCTGAAGATCATCCAGGTCTCCCAGCCTCTGATATTGATCTTTGAATGTCAGAGCAAGGCTTTTCAGATGAGCTGCCCGATCTGGGTGCCCTCCTGGGGTGAGATCCACTGCTTCTTGAGCCAGCCGCAATGCAGCCCCAAGATCATTGAGTTCTCCCAGCCTCCGGTATCGATCTGTGAATGACACAGCAAGGCTTTGCAGACGACCTGCCCGATCTGGGTGCCCTTCTGGGGTGAGATCCACTGCTTCTTGGTTCAACTGTAATGCAGCCTCAATATCGTCCAGTTCTCTCAGCCTCTGGTATTGATCTGTGAAGGACTCAGCAAGGCTTTGCAGCCGATCTGCTCTATCTGGGTGCCCTTCTGGTGTGAGATCAACAGCTTCCTTCTTTGTCTGTAATGCAGCCTGAAGATCATTTAGGTCTCCCATCTCCTCATACTGCCTTTGCAAAGCTTCACCCAGCCATTGTTTATATTTAGGTAGATCTGGGTGTCCCAATGGTGTCTGTTCTATGATCTGTTTCCAAAATCCTATTTGTGAATCATCTGAGTGCTACACCCCTTTCAGCCTTACTCCATAATTCGTGTATTCTATGGACTCACAGACATATCAGATTCATTATCATTTGAAATGGATTCAGAAACATTATCAACAATAGAGCCCTGTCTCTTATCATCAGTTCTGATTCAAACAGAGAAGAAAGTAAAATTCTTACAGTTTGGGTGGACATTTTAAAATGTGGGCAAAGGAGAAGCATCCGTTCGACAGGCTTATATATACCAAGGTAGGCGCCGGGTAAGCATCTAACTATTCAAAGAACTGTCAAATATGACAGATTGATGGCACAGCACAGGCCAACGATCAGGTCAATTACGGTAGTATTTCGACTGTACGCTCAGTGACAGGTGACATGCATTTTTTTTGATGTGTGTAAAAATTACCCCTAAAGAAAATTTATCGGTCTTCTCGGCTGAAAGTTGATGAAACTTACGAAATAGTACAGTAACATGCGGTATGCTTCATGTTTGGACCACAGTGCGCCTAGCTCATTACTCGTATCTTAAGCAGATGCCCTCATTTTATGTGCACATGTTTATATTCTTCCACTCCGCCCGGCAGCTGCCGTATGTCCATTCTATTTCCGATTTACCATTGTCTCATTTGGCCACTTTCTCCCAATCTCTGTTCCTCATTCTCATGTATGACGAACTGGGAAATGTAAGCTCCCTTTCCGCCTGATAAAAATCTGCTCTCTCTCACACGCACAGCCCACCCGGACGCACCCGAGCCGCTTCAGCCCCGCTCAAAAAAGAAGAACGCTACGTCAACAGCACGCTCCTCTCTTCCCACCCCCCTCATTCATCGTCCCTCTTGCAAAATGTTCCTCGGTGCTAGCTGGAGGCTTTGATGTGGCTCCCAGATCTGCAGAATCCCCCAATCTATATCTCCGCCTTCAAGTCTCACACAATTGTCCAGACCCTGCGAGTCCGTTTTAATCAAGAATCAAGAATCATGGAATTGCAAGTTTACACAAGTCGCCCGCAAGCTCAGCTCAACGATCAAACATAATCCTTTGTTGTTTTCCATTCTGTCAGCTTATGCGAATGGCAAGATTTGCCAGTTTCGTCAACGTCAAGCCATTGTTAAATTTTCTTCGGTGCGTCCGCTGCCTCGGGCTCTGCGCACTTGACTCCAGGGTGCTTTTGGCTATTTTATCTGTGCGGCCCTATATTCACTTCGGGCTGTGGGCGACCGGAGGCCTTGGAGCCCATCGATACGACGGCAAGATCTGACATTTAATGCACCCACGCTAACACTTCTTGCAGATATTGGTGTCACCCTGAGGTGTGTGTTAAGCACAAACACGTCGCAGATGGCCCCAGTGTGTGCCCGCCCGCGCTGGATGCCCCCGCTCATCGCGACAGACACATGCCGATCACCAGTCCATCAACGCGAAGTTCTTCGAGGCAAGGCAAGGAAGGGTGCGCTATCCGAAAGAGTATGTTGTATTGACCACTGACGCCGTGTTCCAAGGCCTCACCTTTGACGAGATGCCAAAGCACTGGGGATGGATGAGGTCTGCATCGCCGCGGCATTCTAAGGCCTGGTGCATCGAGCCCTCCTCTCACCTCATTCCGTCTTCCAACCCCGCTCTTCCAGGCGAAATTCACCCCCAAAGAATTGAATTTTGTGGGGATCCTCGACGATGAGGCAGACTCTCCGTTCGTTTCAAGTCTTCAGGGACCGTTCGGCGAGCACTGACGGGCTGATGCGCACACAGAACTGGCCCCACTCATTTCTGCACTCCCTCCGGCCGATGGAATCTTCACGGATATTTGAGGTGCATTTCCGCTCCCCTGCTCCTTCCTCCCGCCGCTCATGTACTTCCCATCATCTCGCACCAGTAGCACGGCTCCGGCTCTCATCGCGGAAGGAGTCTCGACTCCCCGTGCACACGACACACTCAGCACCGCTCCAGCATGGCCACTCACGGCGGGCATTGCTCGCTGTACACATCAGATGGAGGTAGTATTAATGGCCGCTTAGTGCCAGCGACACCGTGCCGCTCCTCTGGGGCTCGAGGTACGCTGGGCAACACACTACAATGCTTCTCCCCAGCTTATCTCCATCGCACGGTGCAGCGTCCTGAGTCGAAACGAGTCCCTTCCTCGGGCCCATTCCATATCCGGCTATAATTCTAATCTACCGTGAGTCTATCTATATTTTTTTGTCTAATCTCCCTCCACTGACTACGTGTCCCAGGACGAAGTTATTTCCAGGCGGCTTGGACGCCGCAGTTAGTTCTAATATCTCATCTACCACTGCTCGTTTCCAGGGTGGTGGCTGTACGTGCAAAGTGTCAGAAATGGATTTAAGTAGGCCTACCAAGTGCACTGAACAATGTTGAGACAGTCTGAGTGGGTCTGGACATTGGTCCAATCCACCGAGTAAGTCAAGTTGAGGCTTCTCAAGATATGATATGCAGTGCTCAGGTACATACGAAACCAGCGACAAGATGCTCATCTTCGCTCCGGCATGTCTTGTTGTTGTTAATCGTTGTGCACCAATAGTTGATGCATGCCTGTTATGATATGTCGAAGACTCATTATAGTGTGCAAGAATTATTGGTTTATGACTTTCAATGCAAACAGGAAATGGACTTACATTGGGACTGAACAACCAAGTGGATGACAACTTTCTCAGCACAGACATCATCGAGCAGAGCTACAATCCATTGTTGGTTACAGTGACATTCCTTCGGACTTGGTCTTGGTGAAGTTCCTCAAGATTGCAGTACACCCTAGCTCCGGGTATCAGCAATGCCGTCCCGCCACGACTGGTTAGAGTCAGGGTGAAGATCAATAGAAACGCGAACAAGGCTTTAGCATGCCGATCTGAGATGCCCCGGCTCAGGGGACCCAGGACATCGAATCGTCAGTCCCCTTCGCGCACATGAATCAAGGAAGTAAGTGTACTTTCGCCGAGCTTTACATTCATAATCAATCTACTCTTTTTGTTATTATCCATGGTCACGCTTGAACCTCACCGTAAAAGGTGACCTCGATACTTCGCTTAGGCCTGCCGAAGCTGCCGAAAAAGGTTACCATATCGGGAAGAGTGATTGAAGGCACCTCTCGCCGGATGCCGGGATCAATACTCACCATCAATTATTATCAAGATGTGAGGTGCACATAAGTTGTCAGCTTGACTGTTGAAGAAATTCAATTGTGATCTGTATTGAAAACCTTGTAAAATCCTCTTTATTTTTGCACACTATATATATCACCCATATACATCTTTTTTTGGCAGACCGGGCCTGTAGGTATAACAGCATCTGGTTCGAACCCAGTCCTCGGAGTTTAAAATTTCCGCCATCATGTCCCAATCGGGCGATGCCCCGCTGGCGCGTCCCGACCCCGCAAACGCGCTCCCCTCGCCCTCCCCGTCGACCACCGACCTCCCGAGTGAAACCCCCATCACCCAGCACTCCCCTCGCGCTCTCATCGCGGTGATACGCGAAACCCTATCGCACACGAAGGCCAAGAAGAAGGCGCTCACGATCAACAACTACTCGGACTGCTTCTCGGCCCTCGACGTGCTTGACCGGCTCCTAGACAGCAGCGACCTCATAGCGACCACGCTGAAGGCCTTCAAGGTCGATTTGCTGGCTGAACTCGCGACGTCCGCTCCACGCGCCCCATCCACGTACGCGTCTGCCGCTGGCACTCCCGCGCCCTCCATCTCCCCCAAGCACGCTCCCCCTCCTCCTCCCAAGCCCCCCGCGGTCAAACCCACTGACGTCGTCATCTCTCCGGACCGGGCCGACGCCATACTCTCGCTCCCTCTCCCTGAAATCAAGAGCAAGATTGAGGCCGCCATCACCACGACGGGACACGAGAGATTGAAGGGTATCTCGCTGCGGGGCGTGCGAGTTCTCTCGCGGTCTCGCCTCCTCGTCACCGTCGACTGCGAGAGAACAGCGTCGCTCTTGAAACAGTCTGCGGCGCACTGGGTGCCGAAACTCGCGAAGAACGGCAGCCTTGTCGTTCCCCGGTGCCAGATCGTCGTGAATGGGGTGCCACTCTCGTTCAACCCCTCCTCCCCCACTGCTGCGCATGAACTCTACGCGCACAACTGCGCCGCCATCACCGACCCCTCCGTGATTGCCGAGGTGCGCTGGCTGAACCCGAAAGCACTTCGGGACCCCAAGAAGAAGGCGTCATCCCTCCTCATCACGCTCACCGACGTACCCTCCGCGGACCACTCCATCGCCCAGGGACTTGCCGTCGAGTCGACCATCTGTTACCCCCACCGTTACGAGGAACCTCCCCTTGCCTGCTACAATTGCCAACGCTACGGCCACACCCAGCATCAGTGCAGCCAAAAGTCGCCCACTTGGGCGCGCTGTGCAGGCCCGCACCGCTCGTCAACCTGTCCGTGCTCCACCAGCTCAACCAAGTGCCCGGCTGGCAAACGCTGCGAACACTACACCCCACGCTGCACCAACTGCAATGGCAAGCACCCCTCCTACTCCAAGGACTGTCCGGTACGCACCAGGGAACGCGAGCTCCAACAGGAACGCCACCGCGGTAGGGTATTCTTTGATCCCGCCTTCGACCCCTTCTCCGCCCGCGACGACCCCTCCTCCCCATTCGTCTTCTCCTCCGATGCACCTCCCTCCTCCCCCCCACCCCCAACCTATGAATCCCACACCCGTTACCTACACCGTCGATGCCTTACGTACACTCTCATTGAATACCCATAAATGTTACAACATCCTAATCTCCCTCCTCAACTCCACGAGCCCAGTAGAATACGATATCTTACTTATACAAGAACCACCACCCGACCTGAATAAATTCCCCTCCCTCTCATCTCCCCACTGGGACTGCATTCTCCCCACCTACCGTACCGCTTCCCCCGATACCTTAATTTACATCAATAAAACTATACCGTCCTCTACATATAAACAAAATAAAATAAAATCCTCCTTTATTACATCCATTTCTCTTACCTTAGCTACCCGTACTATACATGTTTCCTCTATATATAATCCTCCAGACTCCGATGACTCCCCCATCCGCGACACCTCACTGTTTATCAGATCCCTCGGCCCCCTCCCCCCCGACCACTCCCTTCTCATCCTGGGCGACTTCAACCGGCACCACCCGCTATGGTCCGGTATCCTGTTCCCTCACCGCACCGCTAGAAGCGATGCGTCTGCCGTCCTGGACCTGATGGCGGCGCACAGCCTCTCCCAACTCGTCAAGGCCGGTACGCCAACTTTCTTCTCAGCGCCGCACAACACATGGTCCACCATCGACCTTGTCTTCGTGACGAAGGATCTAGCCGACCGTCTCGTCAAATGCGTTGTACTCCCGGGACACGGATCCGACCACTGCATTATCTCTGCCTCGTTCGACGTCGCGGTCGTCCACCGCGACCCTCCCCTCCATCGCAATTTCCGCAGCGTTGATTGGGATGAGTGGCAACCGCTCCTTGACGCCTACTTCGCTGCCAACCCTCTCCCCCCTCTCCCTCTCTCCACCCCGGAGGCCATCGACACGTACACGGAGGCTCTCACACGCGGCATCACCATCACGCTGGAGGCCTTCGTCCCGCTCAGCCGCCTCTCATCATTCACCAACCGATGGTGGTGCAGGGCGATCTCAGATCTCCGCTCCGAATCCAATCGCGCGCACCACGCGGTCGTGAAGGACGACCCCGCAGACCCGAGCTGGGCGCGCATGCGCGAGGCGAAGAAAAAGTACCACAGCTTGATCCACCGAACGAAATGCGCTCACTGGAGGGAGTATATCAGCAACCTCCCGCGTGGGAACATCTGGAAGGCAGCGAAGTACGCGCTGGACCCCACGAGCTCCCCCTCCTCCTCGCGTACCCCTGACCTCGTGGCTGCCGACGATAGCACTGCTTCCATGCCAAATTCTTCCCTCCCGAGCCTGACATCCCCCCACCACCACAGGATGTTCACCCGGCCCCGTACCCAACCCCCTCCTTCACGGTCGAGAGCTTCCACCGTGCCATCGCAAAGCTCTCCCCGTGGAAGGCACCAGGCCCGTCTGGCATCCCCAACGTTGCGATCAAGTCGGCTAGCTCCACTCTCGCCCCATCCTCCTCGAGATCCTCAACGCCGGCCTCCGCGTCAATCACTTCCCATCCCCATGGCGCACCTTCATCACAGCAACATTGCGCAAGCCCGGCAAGAGTGACTACACCGTACCTGGCGCATACCGGCCAATCGCGGAGGAGGAATGTCTTGGCAAGGTAGTGGAGTCGGTCCTAACGGACTGGCTCTCGGGATTTGCGGAGAGGGAGGGTTTGCTCTCGCCGAGGCAATTTGGCGGGAGGCCGGGCCGAAGTGCGGTCGACACGCTCCTCCTGCTCACGCAGCGCATCAAGGATGCATGGAGGGTTGGAAAGGTCGCGAGTGTGCTGCTCATGGACGTCTCGCAGGCCTTCCCATCGGTGAGCCACGAGCACCTCCTGCATCTGCTCCGGTCCAAGCGCGTACCAGAGGCGATAGTGGGGCTGATCGGGAGTTTCCTTAGCGACCGCACTACCACACTCACCTTCGACGACCACGTCACCCTCCCGCTCCCCGTCCCCAATGGCCTACCGCAGGGCTCCCCCCTCAGCGCCCTCCTCTTCCTCATATTCGCTGACATCTTCCTCGAGGACAAACTCAATCTGGGCTACATTGACGACATCAGCCGTCTCGAGGTGTCCTCCACGATCGCGGAGAATGTCGCGAAGCTGGCCACTCACATGGAGGAAGTCGCCTGCCCCACGGCGGAGCGACTGGGCCTACGGTTTGACCTCCCCAAGTTCCAGCTCGTCCACCTCGTTCCCCCGCGCCGCCATGCCGATCACTACCGCCCTCTGCCCGTCACCTTCAGCGGCATTACGATAGCGCCGTCAACCAGCGCGAAACTCCTCGGCGTCGTACTGGACAACAAGCTTTCATTCCGCGAGCACGTTGAGCTGGCACAACGCCGGGGCACGAAGGCAATGCTGGCGCTGTCGCAGATCTCCTCACCCACCTTCGGCCTCCTCCACTCCCACATCCGCACCCTTTTCCAGACCGTGGTTGTGCCCCGCATGGAGTACGGCCTCCCCGTCTGGTACAGACCTGTCTCGGCCAACACGGACACGCAGAGGAAGGGCACGGTGTGGATAGCGAAGGCATTGGGGAGAGTGCAGAGGTTAGCGTGTAAAGTCATCACCGGCGCCCTCCGTACCACCGCCACGGACACTCTCGACTTCCACGCAAATTTACTCCCGACCCATATCCGCCTAAATCGCTCCGTCTTCAACGCGACCGCCCGTATCGCCTCCCTTCCCCCCTCCCATCCTCTCCACCGCGCCTTCCTGCGATGCCAGCGCGTCCCCCTCTACCACCGCTCTCAGCTCCACCACTGCATCGCGGCCTTCCCGCTGCTACGCACTGGTTTCGAGACCATCGATCCCCACCTTGTCATCGAAAATACCCCGCCGGGACTGCTCGCGACTCGCATTGCACACACAAAGGACGATGCCAGGAGGGAGATGGAGAGAATCACACGCCGTGGTGGCTTTTGCATTTACACGGACGGGTCGGGGTTTGAGGGAGGAGTAGGAGCTGCGGCGGTTGCGTGGGGCGAGAGCGGCGAGCTGGCATGCAGGCAGAAGCACCTGGGGAGCGAGGACGAGCACACCGTCTTCGAGTCGGAGGTAGTGGGCGCCATCCTCGCCCTCGACATTGTCAAAGCGACACCGCGACTAACAAGCATCGACATCTTTACAGATTGTCAACCCGCCATCCTCGCGATCTCTGACCCCAAACCACAACCCGGCCAGTACCTCCTAAGCGCCTTCCACACCACCCTCCGCCGCCTTCACCGGGCCCGTCCCTCCCTCCGCATTCGCCTCCACTGGGTGCCCGCGCACGTGGGCATTGCCGGCAACGAGGCGGTCGACGCGCGCGCGAAGGAGGCGGCCCAGGGCGCCTCCTCCGCCCTCACCTCCCGCATCCTTGCCCTCGAGCGCCGCCTCCCGACGAGCAGGGCTGCCGCCATCGCTGCAGCGGCGAAAGGGTTCCAGGCACGCTGGCTAGCGGAGTGGTCTGTGTCTCCACGCTACCACCGCCTCCGGCTCTTCGACGATGCTACGCCGTCGAAGACTGTCGCCCGCATGTATGCGGACCTCAGCCGCCCGGAGTGCAGTGTCCTGACGCAGCTCCGCACGGCGCACATCGGGCTGAACACCTTCTTATACCGCTTCCATCTCGGCCCTTCCCCCGACTGCGCGCTCTGCCTCGTCCCCGAGACAGTCGCGCACTTCCTGCTCTCGTGCCCTGCCTACCGCCGCCAACGTCTCGCCCTCATCACGCGACTTGGTACCGCCCGCCTCTCACTCCGCCGCCTACTCGCTGCCAAGTCCGACCCGGGCCCTGCCCTGGCGTTTGTCCGTGACACGGGCCGCTTCCCACGCTATGCGCTCTGAGGCTTCCCTCTCTTCTTCCTCTCTTTTCTTTTCCTTTCTGTTCCTCTCTCTCCCACATACAGTTACTTATCAAACACCTCGCCTGCGATTAAGAAACCCTGCCTTAGCTATAATACTACAAATACATCCTCAAAGCGCACTCCCAGAATACCGCCCCATCCCGCGTTGTCCCGCATTTTACTTACCTCCGCGCCAGCTAGTCTACTTCCTTGTACTACGTATAAGTGCTACATGGGCCCCAAGGGGCCCGCGCGCACTATAATTGAATTATGAATGAATGAAACTTGTGCCAAATTTGTGGTGCAAAGAGAGCTTGTGTGTGGGGTACAGCGTGCTATCTCCAGTGTCCACAGTCCTATTTCACACTTGATGCAATTAGAGTGAATGGTGGATAATAACAAGAGCAGCATGTTGACTCCATTACTTGATACCCCAAGGCTGTGTTGACCTTAGTATTTCACACCCATATGGGATCAATTTTGTGAAAAGTCTGGATCATGGAGGAAAAAAACTTTGCAATTATGTGTATATAGAGCTGCACTAACTTTCTGTGTTGGTCTACATCCCACATTTATTATATCTCCTAGACCAGGATTTGAATCAAAGCTTCCCCTCACAAATAATGCGAGCCCTTGCAAATCACACTCTGATATGAGCTAGGATCCATATTTATTAACTTCGTTCACTGGAAGCATCGTCCTGTTGTCCATTGGTAGATGTAGGAGAGGAGCAGGGCACTGTACAAGGGAGGTGCCAGAGGTGCCCGGAGAGCTTTATGAATTGCAATTACCAGAAATGTTTACTAAAGGCAATTCATGGATGAGGGGCAAGAAAAAGAAGATGAAGTAGCGATTAAAAGCGACACTGGCACCTGAACTCGAACCAAGTCCTCGGGAGTCACACATATACTTCTTCAAGGAAATCCCCATACACATTCACGTTGAGCATTTGCCACAATGCTAAACTATGTGACAGTTCTCACCAGTCCAGCAAATAAGCAAATGCTCTATAAGCGAGGCCACTCGAGAGCATGACCCATTGGTTGGGACGTCAAGTCAGGTCAAGGGGTTCTGGCCCTCCGCAGTGCGGCACAGGAGTAAACAGCGACGTAAAGAAATGTATCCAAGAATAGCAGTTACTATTTCACTTTGAGTCTCCGCCAAAGCAGCAGTAGTCGCGGTTATCATCCTAGTACAGCGCGGATCTAGTTGGCGGCTTATGGGCATGTGATTGAGTCTCTTCCCTTGCACGAAAAAGAAAAAGAAAACTCCGCGGATCCGGCAGGCACAAGAATCGATAGACAAGGAGATACATCCGTGGTACAGTCGCAAACCAGGAAGAGCAATGCTCTGATTGTTCGCTGAATATCTCGCCCAAATCAAACCTAAATCGCTCGGTCCAAGTTTGTAACCGGGTCGTCGTGAGGCATGCTCTATGTCGGAATTTACCCCTGGGTGATAGCCCCTGTCGCAAGGCTGAACCGTGACAGGCGGCCGACGTGCCGATTGATGATGATCGTTGGCGGAGTGCCAAGTCGGATCTTGATTCCTCCGTGCTCTCACACAGCGCCCAGCCCAGAGCTCGCACCGGTCGGCCTCTCTTCCATAACACCCATTCAATCCTACTTGGGGTGTGGGGCCGTGGCTTCGCCCGGCAGAAACTTCGTACTTATGAATTTTTTCTTGTTTTCACTTAAATAAATATCCATAGTGCAACATCCTACTCCACCTCGTATCCTGACTCTTGTCAGAGATTAATACAATCTAGCGATACACTCATCGCAGCGAGTTGATCCTCAAATCCCCTCGGAACAAGCCGTTCCGGAGCTTACCACTGTCAGGCCACATCAGACAGCGCTTATTCAGCACTGTTCATCATGTGACATTTTACGCTCGGTCGCTCCGCCTCCATGGTCGCTCACCTCCGAACGATAGGACCTGATGCTACGCATTCTATATGAATGACACATATCTATCAAAATCATTGAACTCTTATCTGAGTGGCAGACTTTCATTACAAGTCAACGATCAAGGCGCGAAGTCCAAGCAAAGTCTATCCAAATATTCAGAGGCTGAAGGTTCGTCAGTTCAATACTAGCTACCGATTGTATCATTCTCACCTTGCCAGTCAGATTCCCGGCTAACATCATAAGGCGCGACGAAAAAGTTGTTTGCTCTAGCCCCCCACGTACATTTAGAATACTGACTCGCGTGATTCCTTCAGGCCGCTCACTATACTCCGTGGTCTAGCGAGCAGGTCTTCAGTGGTCGGCGTGGAAGAGCAAATATCGTCTCTATATTTTGTGATACGAAAGAGTCAAGAAGGCAGAGACAGCAACGTAAGAAGATAGATGCCACAAATGACGGTGGCAGTTCCTTCGGTTAGGAAAGGAGGTGCCGGACTTGAATTTATCATCACAAATTGGGATGCGGGATCAATACAGGTGTCGGTGGCAATTATTTCGCCACGCGCCGGGGATGTTACAGGATGTTACCGACTTAGGAATGGGCGTGTGTTAATACCAGGTTGACCATTTGATAATGGAACACGCTCACAGGTCCAGAACATGGTGGCGACCAATATTAATGTCGACAGCATATTTTCGAGCTGATGCGGTTGGCCATAAGTTCAACTTCTGTGTGCACTCCATGTATATCTGGCTCAAAACACCATGAAATTCGGAGGGAAGAAAAATACATCCCACATCAAGCCTCTCGGCTATTCAGGCCCGCCGACGTGGGAAAGGATATATCCGATGTCATACCAAAATTAGATAGAAGTCAAGGATGATTCCTCGTATTGCCATAGAGTTGGCTAAAAATAAAAACGACAAAGAAGATGAATATGAGAGATGCGGAGAAAGGGAAAACAGAGTATTAAAATAAATGCGGATTTGGGGGGTCGAACAGGCGACCTCCAGATTTCGTTGGGGGGGGTACCGCCACTAATATATCACAAAATTCGTAGTGAATGTTTTTAAAAAGGCTTCAACACAGCCACTATTTTACCAGGCACGAAAAATGGAACAATGATTGAGAGAGGTCGTGAAATCCTCATATCGGTTTGTTAAATGGATGATCACTTACTTACATAAGTACTCGTAACGGTTGCTCCGCCATGTTCTCCTCGCCACCGTCCGAGTCATCTGTTTCGGCGACAAGGAACAACTGCATCCGTGACGAGCAGCACTAATTAATTCTTTGTTGACCTCAAGGGGGTCCAACGATAAGGATAGCCGACACGGGGTGTGTGGGGGGGGGGGGCCTGCCAACCCTCTGAAAAAAACAAATTCTATGCAACTTTTTTTTCTTCATTCTAGAGGGCCAGCCTGGGTGCCGAGTGGTCTGTGACAACAAGGACCACTCATAGTCACCAAAACTATGCTTGATATGGCCACAAGAAGCTCACTGGGTCCAATGCAGACATATTCATGCAGATCAGCGGAGACAAAACATGGGCACAATTTTTTTTCGCTGCAGTATTGAGTATTTAACCCTTCAAAGAACTCAGGGACATGGTACTATTGATTTCTGTAGGTCATGGTCCCCAGAGTGCTCTACGGTCGTACAGGTACACCATTGAACTGTTAATAGCTGATGTCTCCGGTTATCTCCGGTTTCTTCCAGAGGAAATGTCTATCCTAACCTGGATGGCTTAACAATCCATATACATACTCCCTGAATGATTTCAAAGCTCCCCGTGCATGCTAGCATGCACGGCGCAGTGAGCTGCGAAATTTTGAGGCAAGGTGGTCTCCCGAAAAGGCAATTTGATGGCACGTGTTTGCTTACGGGGGGTCCTCCGACCCTCTGAAAAAATAAAATTCGACGTGATATCATTTTTTTCTAATCTTTGGATCCTCTTGGTTGACCTTCCTCCCCTCTGGCACGCGTCGCCGCTGCCACCGGCCGCGGACGGAGAAGTTTGCTTCGTTGCACCGTGCATCCTTAATCCCATATCCTTTGTGCAATCTCATCTCTTCTGTTGCTACTTGCAGGATACTGAATTTTTTTATTCAATTCGACAGTCACACATCACAGGGGGGTTGTCGAGTACGAACTTTGGTTCTTTGTCACGCATCACAGGGGTAGTTGTCGAATAGGTTCCACGGTTCACAAAATAATAAAACACTGCTCTTGGCCTCCAAAAGTCATGGATATCGTTTTCTGCACTTCCTGGGCCCTCCACAGAGCCTTCAATCAATTTTCAGCTTTGAATTGCCCTAAAATAGGCCCGAACTCAACACACAACCCATGTATTTCAAACCAAAATCTGCCTGGTTCTCCGTGCTTCTGTGGAAAGTCTCAAACAGCTCTAGGATACCCCTGCATCTACCTGGGACGGTGTCAAATTTTTTAGGGGTGTCACGGTCCAACCTGGGCCTTGTCGACGTGTTCCAGATGTCACGTGTCATACCCCCGGTGTCTCCTCCTCCGCCGCCGCCGCCACCGCATGCTCACCAACAGCACCGGGCCCCGCTGGCCTTCTGCGTGCACGTCGATATGTGCAAGAACCCAATACTGTGGGACATGTATCTGGCGCCGCGGGTGGATAATAATGGGCATAACAGTGTGCACTATTCTCCTTCTTTTATCTCCCTTTCCCTTCATTTCTTATCCCTTTCCTCGCTCCTGCCAACCCACGCATCCTGAACAGATCTCGAAATCCCGTCTACATTCCATCTCAACCTATCCCTCGCATTCCCCGTTATTCCCCCGCGCGATCTATGCATCCTCACCTCGCCCCATCCCTATAGACCTCGTTTTTATTTTATGTTCTATTCGATCTCGTTCTGGCACCCGTGGAGAGGTACGCAAAAAGACGTGTTATGTGCCGGGTGCGTGTATGCTGAAGGTGCGCGTATTGTCCGAGTTGCCAGGCATGGAGGTGTTCTCCAAGCATTCGTAGTGCCCGGTACGCCCGCATCAAAGATGTGGACGCGTCGGTGTCATCCTCCAAGTTCCGCAAACTTACTGCTACCCTCCCAAGAAAGCACGCATCCCTCCTCTTCCAGCTTCGCTCCCGCCATGTCCCACTTGCTCTCGCTCGCCACCTCCACCGCATAAAGAAGTCCCCCTCTCCAGTTTGCGCCGCCTGCGGCATGCACGACAAAACAGTCGACCATTACTTGCACTTTTGCCAGACACCTTCTCCCTGCCTCCAACCTGCTTGCCAGCTTCACCAAACATCTCCTTACCGATCCCACCATACTGCCTGATCTCTTCGAATACATCCAATGCACAGGCCGCATCCACTCCGTCTTCGGAGATTTCAAAACCCTAGAATGGACCAATGCTGATGCGTAGATTTCTCTTAGTGTCTGTTACTTACTGCTAGCTATTGCTCCTTTCATCATATCTCTCTGTCTCTATCTTGCTCCTCCATTCATGCATAACATAGTCTAGTTTACTCTAGAGGCTTCGACCACCCCCATATACCTCGCGGATTTTTCCGCTTCGCAGATCGTCCTTGTCACAGTCTTGCAAAGTTTCGAGCCTGCATGATTTACATTGCTATCCATTTTTCTGGACCAGATACGATACCTTACGATATTTTAGACAGAACTATATCTACCATATGTCTTGGACACAACGGATATAAAATACAGATTCAAAAAAAAAAAAAAAAAGCATTCGTAGTTCCTAACTTTTCCCTGAATCACACCGGATAACTCAAATTGCGAAGTGAGGATCAGCCGAGGGCTTGTGCCCTTCGCTCAAAGACCACTTGCCAATGTACAGGAGTGTAGAAATTACGCGTGAGGCTCGCCGGCCATCCTTCCAACGGGGGTATGTCGCAGTTTGCGCGCTCGAGTTGCTAGCGGTACGCGGTCACATGATCCGGTGATGCATGAGTCTGATATCGTGCGGCGGGGTATCGAGCGGTGGTGGAGGCCATGGTGGTTGAACTCGATGAGAGGGAGATGGGGGAGAAAACGTAGCAGTGAGAATATTTGAGGATAGAGCAAGATGTGAGTGGCTGTTAACGCCCGAGGTGGGGTGGGAGAGCAAGGGGTAGATGTGTCGTGGGGATGAGCCAGCCACTGGGCACTTCCACAGCGACAGTCATCATCCACGTTCGGGAGGCACTGTGGATGCGATGGATTTCATTGCTTACAGTAGCAGAAACATCAATATCACAGATTTTGGGTCACATCGAATGCCGTGATTTAGAAGATGCGAGTCTAGGATTTGGGCGAGGTAAGACAAGATTTGCAGGAGAAATGAACGTTCGGACGCTTGGTCCGATTTTCTGAGTGCTCACCCAGGCTTCCGCCATTCAAGTTTATTCAACCCCGAATTGATTCCTCTGACCTTGACTCATCTCGCGCGCAACTCAACTCCGGCCTCGGAATACCAGGAGCTTTTTCTACCACTTCGTAGTCCGACCTCCTGCTTGTGCAATATATATATCTTTCGACTTACAAGTCCTGCTTCATCTCAGTTTTGCTGTCACCAGGCCTCGACGGCGTCCGACTGTAATTGTCTCATTATCGAGGCATTTCTGCGGTAAATTGCTGGCGCGATTGTGGCTTGACTTAGCGGCACATTTTTGTTAGTATTCTTTAATTTCTAGCCAGTCCCGAGATAGGTCTCAAGTTGAGGTCAAGGAGTAGATAACATATGCAAATGGGGGGGTAAGAGAAATCTCAAGAGGTTTGAGGATGTCTTAGAGCCGAAATAAAAAGTCCAGGATCTAGACCGATGAAAGTCGGCCGGTGATCTCGGACTTCCCGATTTGGGGGGGTTGTCAGAGAGGTCTGTGTTAATATCGGGATGATCGCTCACCTCTTGCCGCTAGCTTGCGGCTAGCCCATCCGCCGAACCTCGCCAGCCCCCGCTACCTGACGCTAGACGATGTGCTGCCCTAGCCGCACGTGGGCTAGACCGGCTAGTCGGCATCTAGCAGCATCTAGCCGGTGCCTCTGGCTATCTCTGGCTAGGCGGTGCTGTGGCTATCGACTCTCTGAACGCAGTGAAACACCGCACAACCTTGGATTGATTTTAATTCTTTCAGGCAATTTACCTGCAGCTGGTTTCCAGGTGCTTCCTCACTGAGTTGAGCTCGGACTCGGAGTTGAGATTAAATTTAAATCGGCTTGACTTGAGACAAACATCCTTGTCGCTTTCTGCCCAGTCAATTTCAAGTCCTGAGACTGATTTCTGATTGTTATAGCTGTCGGCATCAATACCGCAATGTTCAAGGTGGGGTCCTGGATTCTTTCTGCAGTTCGTCGCCCTTCCAACACTACGCAGACACTGTCCTCTAAATCTTTGTTTAACTCTTGCTGTTCTCACTCGGTTCCCTCATTTTCTACTGATTGAAGAATGATTTCGTGGAATGCCCTGGATGAATCAATCTCCAAACACATTCGCTAGGCCAACTCTGGATAGCAGCATTCTAGCAGACGAACTCGAAAGTCGGCTCGCAGCAGCAGAATCCATTGGTCGCGGTCCTAACATGAGCCGGTAGTTCTAATATAAGTTGCAAACGACCGGATTGCAGCAAAAAATGAAATCAGGACGTGGTGTTATTCTAGCTCATATTATTGAACGATCTTCTCCAAGTTCTCGTTCATCCTTGGTTGTTGATTCCATGTTCAATTCACCGTTCACTGTCAAATCATCTGATTCGTACGTCTATCGGAAGCTCTTGAGATTCAAGATACCGCAGTCGCTCCTTTAAGTTCCCTTGTTGTTTTTTGGGTTCTGCACTCACCGACGATCGTTTCCCGCCGCGAGGGATATTATATTTTTCATCCGGCTTGGCTTGAGACGATTGTAAAAATCGAGCGCGTCAATTGGCGGTGTTCGCCACCCGCGCTGCCGCCGGATAAACGCCGTAGAGGGAGTTGAAGCAGCAGGACTGGTGGTAAATACAGGGAGGAAATTGCGGGTTAGTTTGGAACCCTAGCAAAGACGGTGGAGCCGGACTCGAGCTCGAACGGACGTGAGCTCGGAGCGTGAACGGACGTGGGCTCGGAGCACGAACGGATGTGGACTCGGAGCACGAACGGATGTGGACTGACTCGGAACTGGGGACCGAGGACGCGGGAGGACCGACTTGGAGTAATAAGCAGGCATAGTACAAATCAGGACCGAGAGGGTGTTGACTTTCACGTGGTACAGAGATATTTTGCAGGCGTGGACGGGTGCACACCACCGGTGTTGAACGAGCTAGGATAATACCAATACGGCTGCTGCAGAAAGAAGCTAGGATAACACGTTGAAGGGTCGCCCAGAGTCCGGATATCTCGATACCGCCGGGTCTGGAAGAAGAAAGAGAAAAAACATGGGCCGGGGAAGATGCTGCTGGGAGAGAGGCTTTAATGTAGGGTTAGGGCGGGACTGCTCCATGCGTGTAAGTGGAAACTCGGACGAGTGTGTAGCGATAATATTGGATCCTCGACGCATCTGGAATGTAGAAGTGGTGCAGCGATGTGAGAAGAGGCCCTGGCGCGGAGGAGACGGAATTGAGAGGGGACGGAGGTGAAAACGAATCCAAGGCCGAGGACACGAGAGATTGAATAATTCTTGCTTGCAGACAGAGCACGAGAATATCTAGGGTCGGCGCTCGGGCTCTAGATCCTGCGGGGTAGCGTTCGGACTCGGTGTTATTTCGATGTTGAATTCAAGTAGAATTTTATTCGGTGCAGTGCAGAGTTTGGTGTGAAATAGACGACGGAGGGTTACAGTAACGGTGTCTATGGGCGTGGGCGTGGGCGGGCGAGATGGGATTGAAAGGGAGGATGTTCGCACCCATTGTCGTACCATGCACCGCTGGGCCGGCCGGCAGCTGGTATGCGTCCTGCGCATCATAGCCACGGGCAGCGCGCGCGGGAACCTATGGCGACTTCACACAGCATGTCCAGCGCTTCTTCCAGTTCCGCGCCGTGCAGTTCCGCGTTTGACATCTATGACGAGCGAACGCGCGCAGCACGACACGAATGAGCGATTGCCGCCCATCCTCGGCAAAGAACACTCATCTTCGACACGCATAGCAGGTCCGCACCGACCCATGTATGCGTATATGCACAGCGACTCCACGCCGCACGTATGTGCTACCGCACCTCCAGCGTGCGCCCGCGCCGCGTCACAATGAGAGGGGAAGGATGGACTGAAACGATGACGCGAGAAGATAAGAAGATAAGGAGATGAAAAGAGAAAATGGGAACATCAAACACACCGTAATTCCTCCCTCCCACCGTTCTCGCTCCCCATCGCTACGGTGGCCCGACGCACGCTTCCCACCTGCGTTGACACGGGGTGGGGGCGTCCAGCATGCGGTGACGAGGATGGCGACAGCGCAACAAGAGTAGGCACGGGTGCGCGGAGGAGCGTTTGTGAAGATGATGATAAGTCAAATCGGGGGAGATGCGTAGGAGGGCGAAATGAGACGCACCGTGCCACTTCACGCGCGGTGGGGTATGTGTCCAGCTAGAAGGGTGGGCGCGGGATTGGGCGCGACTCGCGGGAGGATCGAGGCGCAGTGGTACGGCGGAGGGTCGTTGTCGCGGGGAGTCGTATGCACGCGATGATCGTGGGCGTCGGGATCGGCGCGTGGGGAGCCATTGTGCGCGAGGGTCGGGCGCACAGATCGGCAACATGGGCGGGTGCACTGTCGTACATGCTATCCGAGTCCACGGTGGCCTGTCGGCGTCGGAGTGCGATTTCGCGCCATCGAGGGACGTATCCACTTCGCAGCCGGAGTACGACGCCGGGAGCGTACGTGGACAGCGTACGACCAGCCTGCGCTGCGAGCAGAATGCGCAAGGAGGCGTGCGAGAGGCAGCGAGCTGAGGTGCATAGACTACAGAGTAAAAGGCCGCTGGAAGCAACATCGGCCGTTGATCCGACGGACTTGATTGGCTCATCAGCACCGCTTTCTTCCTCCTCTCCTTTTCACGACATCCTACGTGACAACCCATTCCGGTGGCGTCGTCGCCGCTGCTGTCCACGACCACGGATGGCGGTACCCAGCCGGAAGTCGGCTTCCTTGTATCATGCGCCTTGCCTCTGTATCACAGTATATGCTCACTCGCATTTCCATTATTCGGTCTTACCTGCTCTCTCGCGGTGTATTCCTTCAATCTACACCCTAATCTTCGCTGTCTTCTCCACTATCTTATCTTCCTCCTCTCCTTCCTCCGCCATTTCCACCGCGCATACTCGACAACGGCATCTGAACCTCGCCCGTGTCGATCCGCGCAAAAATTCGCGGCTTTGAGACACATATCCTGCACTATCAGTGGATAAGGATGGGGAAGTCGAGGATGGATGGGAGGCGAGTATGGTGCGTATTCTCTTGATTTTCCCTTGTTTTTCTTTCTCCCCTCGTTCCTTATTCTTCTTCTGCTCCTTTTCTAATCCCATCCGTGTCCATCTCGTTCTTGGGCCCGCTGGCGGGATACGCGCAGATCCGGACGGCGTATGCACCGAGATGCGCGTAGATCTGGGCTGCGTACGTGAGCGAGGACGCCGTGCGCAGAGATGATGCGACTCGCTGGGGTCGGGTGCGGGGAGGCGTCGCATAAACGCCTCACGCACTGATCTGGAGGGGCCGCGACTCGCGATGGCGCGCAGATCCGCATGGCGGGGATAGTATCTCCAGCTACTGTAGCTATGCGGGCACGCCATGCCCCGTCATTCCCGTATACTTTATGGGCGCGCCGAGCCGTCACGACTGGCGGTTGCGGTGCGGAGACAGTGTAAGCGTGCGCACATGCAGAGCGTAGAGTTGTACCTGCGCGTGCCGCCGTCGTGCGCGGACTTGTGAGAAGTGCGAGCGGAGATGCGTAGAGTTGTATGTGCGCACGAGGGCGGCCGCTGAGGCGAGGAAATGCAGGCCTTACTCGCGCATGCGGGGTTGCGCTGCGCAGGCGCAGAGCCATCGCGCATCGCGCGGGCCGCAGGAGTGCGTATGGCGGGAGTCGTCGTGCGCGGAGGTGTACTTTGCAGGGATTCGTGCGGGATGAATGGCGTGGAGAGGAATCGCACCTCGGGCGTGCTCGCCCGTCCATCCGGCGGTGCGGATTGCAAGAGGGGTGCCGTGAACGTGTTATCGATGCGGCGGACTCCGGACTGCGGACGCGAGGGACTGCGCATCCCTGCGTCGTGGTACGGAGTCGCGCGCTGTCGTCCGCAGTCGTGGAAAGCGAGAGTGAGCGTTTACGTTGAACGCAGTGGTGCGCGCATGCGTTTCACGTCGACCGTCGACGATGAGCGGGTCAGCGTTGGACGTAGGCCGCGGATGTATGAATTAGAACGCGCAGCACAGGTGTTGTGCGATTCGTGGCGTGGTCCATGGCGAGCTGAGCTCGCCGTGCGGAAGACTTTGTGGTGAGTAGTCGTACGGGGAGCGGCACCCCCGGCGATGCGTGGAATTATCGTCGTTCTTCCTCCCTGGCTCCCTGGCCCTCCTATGCGCGCGGGAGTCGGACGTGCGAATTTGGCGGATGCAGTGCAGGTGGGGGTTATCACCCGCGACTGGGAGGTGCTGAAGATGCGCCGGGTTTTCTTGAGCAGTAAGTAGTAGAAACATTAATGTCGCAGGTTTACATTCAGGAGCCTTGATTTTGGAAGACGTAAGCCTACGATTTGAACAGGTAAGACAACATTTTGCGGTTCGGGGCCGGAGTCCGATGGTCGGCGAGTTGACCCCACAATATTATTGCTCTTCACCCTTCAACGGCCTTTTTTCGTACCGGTTCTTGGCCTCGCCACGTAAAATCCAGGAAATTCTTGAACCACTTCGCACGATTCCGGCATCCTGCTCATGCAATGTCCTATCTTGTGAGTCTGGCTTTCAACTAATGTTGCTGCGACTCCAGACTCCACCCCCCTAAGTCGACTTGAGTTGAGTTGAGTTGAGTCAGCGACGCGACTCTGCCTGACTCCGGAGTCAATGGAAGTCGACTCGGCTTGACTTGGAGTCGCTTGAGCCGGCTGAAGTAGCATACATATTTTCTCAATTGGCTGGCCTCAGAGACCTCCATTATGAAGCTAGAACATACACGGCAGGTCACCATAGGTAGCGGTTTTCTGTGTTAGAGGCTGCCATCACCAACGTGATTTCCAGTGGTATGATGGTAGGATTTAATAGGTTTCTTGGTCTATGCATATCTACGAGTTTGGCTAGTCAATTGCAAGTGATCTCCTTCTTCTGGATGTGTTGAAAGTGAGAACTATGTGTTGGAGGCGCTCATGGGAACTACTCGAGCAGCGCATTTGATCAAAAACATGGTTTTACACCTTGTTCACCCTAGTTATTTTCGATTATGAATAGTACATGGTCACTCTGTATTCTGTAATTTTTTCGTGATTTGTGGAGCATGTTTTGTTTAATTCCTGACTCCATCGACTCGAGTCGACCGAGGTCGACTTTGAGTGACTTGCTTGGGAACAAGTCAAGTCGAGTCGAGTCGAGTCGATCAATGTTCGAAGTCGACTTTTTGAGTCCCGACTCGACTTCTGGAGTTGCGGCAACATTACTTCCAACTTCTCATTGTGCTGCACAGTGGAGATCTCACCGGCTGCATCTCGTCTGGTACTCGCCTATTATCGAGGCGCTTCAGTTAAGTTGCTCGGACGGTTTCTAGCCAGTCCCGAGATGTTCTCTCCAAATAATGCAATTTTCAGTTGTCCCAAATGATCACAGCCAACACAAACACCTTTCGCACACCCTTCAAGTTGAGGTCCTCTCTTCAATTTGGAGGGTAATTTTCCTCCATGAGTTTGTGCAACCTCGCTGCAGTTGACTCGGATTGTAATCCCCAGGTGCCTCCGGGGTAAGCTAGGTTCGGACTACGTGTGTTCACATTTCGATTTGACCATTTTTGTCAGTTCTTCCTTGCTCCGTGCCAATTCTAGTACACCCTGACATTCTAGCCGCTAACGCAATTTCCGATTGCCAGGATATTGTCTTTCTGTCTTCAGCTTCGACACCACAACCTTGGAATCACCCTCAAAGTGATTTTAATTCTTTCAGGAAATTTACCTGCAGTTGGTTTCCAGGTGCTTCCTCACTGGGTTGAGTTCGGACTCTGAGTTTTGTGATTAAAATTAAATCAGGTTGACTTGAGACAAACCATCCTTGTCGCTCTCTGCCTTGTCAATTCCAAGTCCCAAGACTGATTTCTGATTGTTAGAGCTGTGTTTGTTGTGTGTTCAGTATCAATATCACCATGTTCAAGGTGGGGTCCTGGATTCTTTCGGGCAATTTCCTTGCAGTTTATTTGATTTCTCAGGTGTTATTTATACATTGTTTCATCCACATGTGATCCTCGTGTGCGGAAGAAAATTCGACCGGATATGCAACACCAGTGGGTTAATTGCTTTCATTTTTGCCATTCTTGCAGCCTGCAGCATCAAATATTTCTGATAACTCTTTAACACAATTCTTACCACCATTGAGACAGATATTGGATCACACCCGGGACAGATATTTTGAGCGCTACCATGCCAATGTCAGCCTTGGACGGAACTCTCGGAATACTCCCAATGCTGGTGCTCGGTTCTGCTTCAACATGTACCACCGCGTCCGGCTATTATTACTTTCTCTGCGTCTGATGATCCCAGACAGCATCCCTGAAACACAACTCCGGCGAAACCATCCCAGGACAGCACACGACGAATACGGCAATATGACTTTGTCGCCATTAGGGAATCCCTTACCTAGTGGCAAATGTTTAGGCTACTCATTGTTTCTAGTTTACCTACCCGTTAACAAATTAGGAGTGCAAACTAAGTGTTGTATATTTTGCGCTGCATGCAAGAGAGGAGATTGATATTGGCCGTGTCCTTTGGCATGCTTCATCTTTGGTTTTGACTTTCAGCCAATTGAATTGTTAGAACCAAGTTGAAAGCATGCTCGCTCAGTTCCAATTGTCTTTGAGTCCCATTCTGGCCGCATCATTTTTATTATTCCCTGCTTGTCCATCACTCGAGTTCCTCATTCACCTGCAGGATCCTCACAAGACGAACCCCTTTGAATGGTTTTTAATGTTTCACCCCCGGGGTCCTGGTGGCTATGTTGTGGTTGAAATGTTCAACTTCTGATCCATACAGTCATATATTGTTTCCCGGATATTGCCCTGGCAGGGTGTCAAGCACCTCTACTCGGACTGAGGTCAGTTCACATCCTGAGATCACCTCAATGCAACCCAGCTGATCATGAGTCAATTCTATTCATTCTTGAACCAATTTATTATCACCCCTTGTGCTGAGGGGAGTTATGTAGTTATGTATTTATATTGCATGTTGTGTCACAGGCCACAGAGAAATCAAAGTTTACCTATGAATGCAAAAATTTGCAACTTGGAGTATGTACATTTCTGATATTTAGGGATTTGTATCATGATGAGAAGTATTTTGAGACTAGAGACTAGCACAGAGATTAAACATAATCACAGAATAAATAAAGACCAACAGGTATATTTGCAGTCTCTGATGAACAGCCACTATTGATACTTGTAGCTCACATGTTTGTATATTCGAGAATGTACACACTTTAATCAGACCCCCATGTGAATAAATGGAATCCAGCGCTCATGTGGAACCTTTCTCGCCTTCAATTCTTTCACAGCTAGCTGCAGAGCTTTGGCTGCATCACTCGCCTGGGGCTGGTGACCCTCCCGAAACAGGTGAGAATAGACAATCTCTGCAACCAGTGGACCATCTGAATCATTCATGGACCACATTGTCCCAATGGCACCTCTGAAACCTGCTGCAATAAATCCTCCCCCCAGATGGAAGGATTCATTTACAAGTTTTGCATCACCCATAGCTGTCTGGCATGCAGCAAGGAATACAAATTTTGCATTTGTGAGAGGCATCCTAAGAATGGTTTCCATCTCCAAGTTGCCTCCATGGAGAAGAAGACGGCTTTTAGTGGGTTCAACCACATCTTGTGTGCCATGACATGCCAAGTGGATCCAAGAGCAATTCTGTAGCTGGAGCTTCACAGCATCCACTGTAGCTTGTTCTCCTTCAAGGCACTCTACCTGAGATTGGTGGATGATGGAGAAAATGTTTTTGACCTCCTGTTCCACTCCTCCAAGATAGTTCCATCCATCACCAGTGTGTGTTACCCCAACAACACCAACTTTGGGGGAAGTAGTGGATTTCTTTCCATAGGCATCCAACAGAGATCCTAGTGTTGCAGTATATGAATGAATAAATTGATCAGTTGGGGCACATGCATGCAGAGGCAATCTTGTAAATGCTCCACTTGGCAACCACCAGAGCCTGCCATTAGTGATACCATGCTAAATGAAATATTAGTAAAATATGAGGAGGACAGTGAGATATGTACTAACCAATTCCAAGACCTGATAAAGAGGATTAACAATATAAGTCCAAAGCCAGGCTAATAGATCAGCAAAGCACTCTTCATGTGGTTTGGATCTAAACACCTCCCAATTTCCAAACAGTCTTGTTGATGTGGATTCTTCTCGGGTTCTGACATTGTAATGGCCAAGAAGTTTGTTGAGTGTTTCTTGCTGTGATTTCAACATCTCTAATGTCACATCTGGAAGTAGTACATGAATTGGCTCCAGAGTTGGATCCAGGATTACAATCCCATCACAATGATCTTTGTGGCTGTTCAGTATAACAACAGGTCCCCCTTGGGATGCATGGCAAAGGGCCTTGTATGGCTTTGGAAGCAGAAAATATTCAAGACCAGGCTGCTGCCGGATCTTGTGCAGTAGGTTCTCCCTCTCAATAGTAACACCTCTTGGATCAAGGGATGTTCCACTGTAGAGCTCCAAAGAAAGGTATTTCAATTTATTTGCTTGAGCAGGGGGAAGTTCATCTAAGTCTGTCCTTAACTGGAGCATCTGCTGAAATGTGATGCCTACTCCTTGCTCCATGATCTCTACTGCAGACTCAATGTCTGAAAATTTGATACAGGTCTTCACAGCAGTTGAAGTGACTTGTCCAATATTGAGTCGGTGCATGGTGGCATGCCGTACAGAAAGGATATTTCCTATCCACAGAATCTCAGGTAGCAGATTGAAGGCATTGGAGTATGCTGTTATGCAATTTAAAGACTTGAACTCCTCTGCAACAGAGGCCCAGTTCAGGGCAGCATTCCAAGAGGCTTCTGGCCTTGAAGTGTGTATTTTGAAGGAATCCATATAATGAGTATGCACACTTTGCAGATCATCCAGGTCTCCCAGCCTCTGGTATCGATCTGTGAAGGACACAGCCAGGCTCTGCAATCGACCTGCCCTATCTGGGTGCCCATCTGGGGTGAGATCTAAAGCTTCTTGATATCTCTGCAATGCGGCTTCCAGATCATCCAGGTCTCCCAGCCTCTTGTATCGATTCCCAAAGGATGTACCCAGCTCATGCAGTTGACCTGCCCTATCTGGATGCCCATGTGGGGTGAGATCTAAAGCTTCTTGATCTCTCTGTAATGCAGCTTCCAGATCATCCAGGTCTCCCAGCCTCTGGTATCGATCCCCAAAGGACACAGCCAGGTTCTGCAGTCGACCTGCCCTATCTGGGTGCCCATCTGGGGTGAGATCTAAAGCTTCTTGCTTTCTCTGTAATGCAGCTTCCAGATCATTCAGGTCTCCCAGCCTCTGGTATCGATCTCTGAAGGACACAGCCAGGCTCTGCAGTCGACCTGCCCTATCTGGGTGCCCATCTGGGGTGAGATCTAAAGCTTCTTGATCTCTCTGTAATGCAGCTTCCAGATCATCCAGGTCTCCCAGCCTCTGGTATCGATCCCCAAAGGACACAGCCAGGCTCTGCAGTCGTCCTGCCCTATCTGGGTGCCCATCTGGGGTGAGATCCAAAGCTTCTTGAAATCTCTGCAATGCAGCTTCCAGATCATCCAGGTCTCCCAGCCTCTGGTATCGATCTCTGAAGGACACAGCCAGGCTCTGCAGTCGACATGCCCTATCCAGGTGCCCATCTGGGGTGAGATCTAAAGCTTCTTGCTTTCTCTGCAATGCAGCTTCCAGATCATCCAGGTCTCCCAGCCTCCGGTATCGATCTGTGAAGGACACACCCAGGCTCTGCAGTCGATGTGCCCTATCTGGGTGCCCATCTGGGGTGAGATCTAAAGCTTCTTGATCTCTCTGTAATGCAGCTTCCAGATCATCCAGGTCTCCCAGCCTCCGGTATCGATTTTTGAAGGACACAGCAAGGTTGTGCAGATATTCTGCTCTATCAGGGTGCTGCCCATCCAGGGTGACATCTACTATCTCTTGAAATTTCATGACAGCAGTCTCAAGATCACTCATATCCCCCAGCCTCTGGTAACGAATTCCGCGGGACACAGCAAGGTTGTGCAGATGTTTTGCTCTATCAGGGTGACTTTCTGGGGTAAGTTCTACTGATTTTTGGAATGTCTTGACTGCAGTCTCAAGGTGAGACAGCTCTCCTGCTTCCTGATATCGAGTTAGCATAGTTGCTCCCAGACTTTGCAGATATCTAGCTTGATGGAGATCTGGTTTCATGGACAGTGTCTGTTGTGGGTTTGCTAACTTAGTTGAAGCCTGAGATGATTTTAGCTCCTCCCCCAATAATTAATCTACACACTCACAGACGTAGTGATGTTAGCTATACTCTCGCTCGAAACAGATTCAGAAATGCTCTTAACAACCAAGCTCTGTGCCCTACTATCAGTATTGTTCAATCAAATAAGTAAACAAATTCCTCACATCTTTGGTGGACATATTTAGACTGTGGGCAAACGGGAAGCATTCAGGCCGCAGCCTTATATATAAGCGAGTAGGCGCCGGGTAAGCATCTGGGCATTTAATTTTAAAAACTGTCAAATGTAACAGGTTGCTGGCAGAATATAGGGGCTTGACATGCCACATGGTCCAGCTTTGGCCCGCTGCCAGTTAATATTATAAAGGCTGTGCCTACTAGCAGCGTTTTGGCTTCTGGTGCTAATATACCACTACAACATGCTGCTTTTCCCTCACAGCGAGTTACACAGGGAAGATGCTCAGCAATTATGTATATATATCATGTCGCTGCCTTCATGCCGGACACTGAACAGGCAAAATACTACGCGGTAAAGCTGTAGGCGCTGAGACACCACTGATCAAGGCGGTAAGCCACGAACACGCCTCATTGGTGAGGCAGTCCGGTCGTGTCCAAATATACATTTCGGCTTGATTCGGCACTGCCATCTCAATCACGTAATCATGCACCTGGCTCACGAGCAATATCACTGCGTCGTCGATTGGCAGCAGCAACGATAGCGCCTCTCATCCTTTCTTCTCTCTCCAATCATCATGGTCCGCTCTCTGCTGTTGTGCTGCCGCCACTGCCAAATATTCGCAATGGACTCTGTCCGGGTCATCCTGCGCAAGACTTTTGGACGCGTATCTGTCGCGGACGGTGGCTAAGCGTGTGGAGGATGTCTATGATCATGGTAGGTATTCCTCTTGTTTTATTCCTTTTTTTTTCGCTTCCCCGGGTGTTCTGTGCACTGCCTCAGAAGAATCCCATCCTATACACACACATTTCATCTCATCCTATACATCCTATCGTCGCCCATATGTCTACATTACGTCCCATTTTTTATTTTATTTTATCTCTCGTTCTCGCCCCCAGAGGAATACGTTGGCACGTTACGCACGCGGAGATGTGAGGCTATGTGCAATCCGCACGACATACGCGCGCGGAGATGCACGCGAACCGTGCGGGACGTGGGGAGACCTCGTACGGATACGTTGCTGACGAGTTGCGTCAAAATCGTGAAGCGGCGGGGGAGTGCACGGCCTGCCGTAGATTACGTCCTAACTCGTACAGGCTACATCGCGGAGAGACGGTGTGCGCGGGGCGCATGCATAGCGGGGAGGCGAAGTTGGCGTAAGTGCGTGAAAGTTGGAGGGCGGCCACGGCGCGATCGCGCCCAGGGAATCATTGTGCGCGGAGACTTGTGTGGCTTGCGCGCGCGGAGATGCGGGCAACTACGTGTGCAGGTCGTCGGCATGCAGGGGTACGCTGGTCATGGAAGGGACGCACCGCGAATGATGCGCACGGGACCGTGCGGCGATGCGGAGTGCACTTGCAGAGGGACAGCGTACACGCGCGTCCAGGGCTCGTTGTCGTGACGCCTGCTTGCCGTGTGTGTGTCAAGAACGCACCTGCGGAGTCTTGTGCGCGGCGGTGCGTGCGAGCGGAGGGCTGCGACAGGCGAGACGTCGGCACGACACGTTGGGAATTGTGTAGACCGGAGCCGCTTATGCATTTGAAGATGCGGGAGGCGCTACGGTGCGCGCTTCGGGAATGCATACGGCGCTATGGACAGCCAACGCGCGGCGGCGTGTTCCCAGTTGTTGGCGTACAACGAGGGGATGTGTCGTCCTGGCGCGCACGCGGAGATGTGAAATGGGAAATGATGCCCGGCGTCCTCTTCTCGCTCACCCGACTCATAACTCGTCCGATTGCTGCGGGCAGGCGTGCATGTCACAGTCGACGCGGGGAGCGGACGTGTCGCAGTTGAAGCGGAGTGGACAGGCGGCGTGGGCCTCACTTCCCCGATTTATGCGGGCTGTGGGCTTCGTGGCGCGCGCGGATGGACGCGCTGCCAAATTCGAGCATTTCGGGTAGTGGCGTCGCCGAGTGGCGCGAGAAGGCGGCGTGCGCAGGATGCGGGGCCTGGGTACGAGTGGAATTTTGTGGAGCTGCCAGCCTTGCGATATCGGCGTAGAAGAGGATGAAAGCAGGTCGATGCTGGCTAGCGCTGATGGGCGGATTCGTTTCGGTAATGTGGCGGTTAGGCTGCGGTTGGTGTGGAGCAGAACAGAGTAAAAGGCCGTTGGGAAGGAAAAGCAAATTCGGACGTTACCGGCAACTTCGGCCGTTGATCCGAGACACTTGATTGGCTCATCAGCACTGCTTTCCTCCCTCGCTCCTCCTGCCATGTCTTCGCGACATCGTACGTCGCAATCCACTTCCGACTAGCAGCGCGTCGCCACCGCCTCCACCGCCCATGGCCACGGACAGCGGGAACCAGCCGGACGTCTGCCTTGTGTATCGTGCGTCCGCCGTCTTGCCTCCGTCGTATCACAGCGCAAGCTCACTCGCATTTCCTGCTCGTGGTCTATTTTTTTCAGACTACGCTTCCTCTCAGCCCTAATCCTCGGCCTCTTCTCCGCTATCTTCCCTCCTCTCCCTCCACATGCTCGCCAACGGCACCTGAATGTGGCCCTTGTCGATCTCCGCGTATCCTACGCTGCCAGTCGATAACGATGGGAAGGGGACCACGGTGTGTCCTCTCATATACTTCTTTTTATCCTGTTCTCGTTTTTCCACTCCCTTTCCGCCTCCCCCAGGCCGTTCTGCGCGCTGTCCATACCACCATCTGTACCCTCTCCTCTCCTCGCCTCATCTATCTGTATCACTTCCATCTATCCTCCGCGTCTTCTCTTCACCCCGTCCCATTGTTTTATCCATTTATCTATTTCTTCTCGTTCTTTGCCCGCGAAGGAATTACTCGATCAGGCAGCGAGATGTTCGCTGCTTCGGGCGGCGTACGTGCGCGAAGATGCGGGGGTGCGCGCGGATCGGGATTGCGTACCTGCGCAGAGATGCGGCGTATGTGACTCGTGCGGAAGATACGTGCGGGGTGCGGGGAGGCCTCGTACGTACGGATGCCGTCCAGGCGGATCGAGAGGGTGCGGGTTGTGCGTCCAATGAGCGGACAGCGGGGTTCGTGTCCTTGATGCCCCAGTACGTCGCGCGCGCGCGCGGATGGTTCATGAATGGCGCATAGGGCGCACACACAGATGGACGGCATGCGGGGGTGCGCCTGCTGCCTGAATCGACGCAGGCGGTGCTGTCCGCGGGGACCGTACGTGCGTGAGAGCGCGCCGCCCTCTCGTGCGATGCTGCTGGGCGTCGGTATCTGCGCGGGAGCAGCCGTCATGCGCGGGGACTCGTGCGACGTGCGCGCACAGATGCGGGTCCTACCTCCGCAGATCGGCAGACCGGTGCCATGTGGGGCGGGGGGACGCTGCCTACATCGTCGTTTGGCGATGCGGATAAGTACGCTGCGAGGAATTTTTAGCAGGGTGGGGAAGTATCGTCGGTAGGAGAAGCGCAGGGCGCAGAGACTCGTACTACGCGTCCCGCTCCCCCGACTTGCGCGGGTGACCCGTCCAGCGGCGGTGTGGATTGCGAGAGAAGCGTGTTTGCGGGATGAAGAAGGGCCGGTGCTTTCCGCTTCGAAGATGGGCTGCGGACGTGTACGCGTGCGGGCGGAGGGACTGCGTACGCGGGGAACTGCGCGCCCTTGCGTCGCGGTACGGAGTCGTGTAAAGTGGGGTGGGCGTTTTACGTCAAAGGCAGTAGTGCACGCATGCGTGTCCGCGCCGACACGTCGATGATGAGCGATCGGCGTTGGATGTAGGCCCCGCCACCGCCGCGGAGGTGTGAGATCGTGCAGCAGAGGTATGCGCGCGATTCGAGGCGTGGTCCACGGCGAGCAGGGCTCGCCGTGCGGAGAGTTTCGTGGTGGGCAGTGTACGGGGCAGTGGTCCGTCATGGGGATGCGTGGAGTCGTCCTCGTCTTGCTCTTTTGCTCTCCTACGTGCGCGGGAGTCGGATGCGCTGCGGGCGGCAGTTATCATCCGCGTCTGGGAGGCGTTGAAGACGCGCCGGCTTTTATTACTCATAGAAGTAAGTCTTATCAATATCAAAGACTTTGGGTCACATCGAGCGCCGTGATTTGGAAGATGCGAGCCTAGGATTTGGGGAGGTACGACAAGATTTTGCGGAGAGGAAGCTTCGGATCCGACAATATTATTGCTCCTTTTCCCACTCTGCTTCCTCGACTCGCACACGCAAAATCAAGCCTTTGAGTTCTTCAACCGCTGCACAACATTGGCCGACTCCGTCCTGCTTCTGCAATATATCCAAGTCCGACTTCCCCACAGCCTCTCATTGGCTCAAACTATTTTGATTTGACTCGACACGGCGCCGGCTCGTTTGGTCAGTTCTTTCCTTAGCTGTCTGTATTTTCTGATTAACACGATGTCGATACTGCAAAATTGGGGTTCCCCCACGATCAATCCGGAGCATGATTTTAATTCATCTCTGTTCCGAATTTTGCCCCAGCTGGTTGGAATCCTTAGGCGCTTCCGCGGTAAGTTGGGCTCGGACTACTTTTGAATCGAGTTGCCTCCTTAGCATTTTTTGTGAGGCGCTTCCTCCTGTGGCAGCCGCGAGAGAATGATTTTTGATTAACGCGATAACTTGAACATCAATGCTGCCACCTTGGGCTTCCCCGCTGTCAATTTAAACAGTTGATTGTAATCTTTGTGATAAGTTGAGCTCACGACTTAGAATTTTGGTGATTAAATTATAAATTGACTTGAACCATCATTTTTTTCCATTGTCATTTTCCAGCAAGTCCCGAGACTGATTTCCAATTAATGCGTTAGATTCCGACCTATCTTGCTGTCTTGGCGTCAACCCCACACATTTGGGGCTTCACTAGATATTCTGGACTCGTGATTTTGCTGCAGCTGTGGGTAATCTTTAGGCGCTTCCACAGTAAGTCAAGCTCGGACTACTTGTGTTCAAATGTTAATCCAGTCATCTCCGTCAGCTCTGTGCCAATCCCACAAAGTCCGACATTCTCTTCTCTAGTTAACACAATTCCCGATTAATAGGATGGAACACAGCATGTCTGCTTTGTTCAGCTTCGACACCGCATGTTTGGGATCGACTTTAGAATGATTTGATTCTTTCATGCAATTCCCCTGCAGCTTGTTTCTAGGTGCTTATGCGGTAAGTGGAGCTCGAGCTCAGAGTTTTGTGATCAGGATTCTTGTCAGTTCTTGCTCTGTCAATTCCAACTGCCGAGATTGATTTCCGATTAACACGATGGATCACAGCATATGTTGCTGTTTCGGCATCAGCACTCCAACATTCAAGTTGGGGTCCTGAATTCTTCCCAATTTCGTCACCTCAGATATTTGTGCGCAGGAGAAAAGTCGACAAGTACAGATACGCAACACCGGTGGGTTGATTGCTTTCATTTTTTCCATTCTTGCAGCCTGCAGCATCAAATGTTTCTGATAGCTCTTCAACACGATTCTTTCAACCCGTTTGGGAGAAGTATTGGCACATCTGGGCCAGATACTTAGAATGGTATCCTAACGGGGCAAGTCTTCCAGTCAGCCTTAAGTAGGGAAGTGTGGTATATGCAGGTGTGTGAGAAATGAGATTAATATTGGCCTCCCAAGTCCTTCAACACCGCTTCATCTTCGGTTTTGATTCTTACCGAATCGGATTATGAGATCTATCTAAAGCCTGCTTTCTCCCCCGTGGCTCCGGGAGATCAGCACTCACCAAAGGGGTTGAAAGAATTGACACTCGCTCACTCGGTTTCAATTATCTTTAAATCCTAATTCTGGTCTTGTTGTCTTTGTTCTTGCCTGTTCGTCCATCATCCTGGTTCACCCGCAGAAGATTCAAATTTCATATATTTCTCGGATGTCACACTGGCAGGGTTTTTGACACCTGTGCAACCAGCTGAGTCTGATGTGCCCATTGTATTCATTCTAGAACCAATTTTATTATCACAGCTGTGCTGAAAGAAGCTCTTACTTGCATTGTGTGTTGTGACACAGGCCACCCAGAAACCAAAACTAGTGTATCATTCTCAATATATAAGGGTCCATGGTCAGTTACCATCAGTTGTGATACGAATCACATTTTGTATCATGGCGCTAAGTAATTCCAACACTACTATAGACACTAAACATGATCAGTGAATGAATAGAGAACAATACACACTTTAATCAGACCCCCATGTGAATAAATGGTATCCAACGCTCGTAAGGAACCTTTCTTGCCTTCAATTCTCTCACAGCTAGCTGCAGGGCCTCAGCTGCATCACTTGCCTGAGGCTCTCGACCTTCTCGAAATAAATGAGAGTAGACAATCTCTGCAACCAGTGGACCATCTGAATCATTCATGGACCACATTGTCCCAATGGCACCTCTAAACCCTGCTGCAATGAATCCTCCACCCAGATGGAAGGATTCATTTACAAGTTTTGCATCACCCATAGCTGTTTGGCATGCAGCAAGGAAGACAAGTTCTGCATTTGTGAGAGGCATCCTAAGGATTGTTTCCATCTCCAAGTTGCCTCCATAGAGAAGAAGGTGGCTTTTAGTGGGATCAACCACATCTTGTGTGCCATGACATGCCAAGTGGATCCAAGAGCAATTCTGTAGCTGGAGCTTCACAGCATCCACTGTAGCTTGTTCTCCTTCAAGCCATTCGACCTCTGTCTGTTTAATAACTGAAATGATCTTTTTGACCTCTTGTTCCACTCCTTGAAGATAATTTGATCCACCACCGGTGTGTGTTACTCCAACAACACCAACTTTAGTAGTAGCAGATGATTTCTTTGCATAGGCATCCAGCAAAGATCCCAATGTTGCAGTATATGAATGGAAGAATGAATCGGTCTGGGCACATGCATGGAGAGGCAGTCCTGTAAATGCTCCAGTTAACAACCACCATAATCTGCCACTGTAGATCCCATGCTAAAGTAAAGATTAGAAATGCAAACAAGATGATGAATATGTACTCACAGATTCCAAGGCCTGATAAACCGGAGTAACGATGTAGGTCCAAAGCCAGGTCAATAGATCTGAAAAACACTGTTCATGGGGTTTGCATCCAAACAGCTCCTGACAGCCAAAGAGTCTAGTTGATTTGGATTCTCCTCGTGTTCTAACATTGCAATGCCCAAGGAGCTCTCGGAGTGTTTCTTGCTGTGATTTCAAGTTGTCTAGTGTCACCTCTGGAAGTGGAATATGTAGTGGATCTGAAGTTGGGTTTAGGATTATAATACCATCACAATGATCCTGGTGACTGTTCAGGATAACAACAGGCCCCCCTTCTAATGCATAGCAAAGCTCCTTGTATGGTTTTGGAAGCAGAAAATATTCAAGGCCTGGCTGTTGGCGAATCTCTTTGAGTAGATTCTGCCTCTTAATAGCAACATCTCTTGGATCAAGGGATGTGCCACTGTAGAGCTTGGCAGAAAGGATTTGCAATTTGTTTGCTTGATCAGGGGGAAGTTCATCTAACTCTGTCCTCAACTGGAGCATCTGCTGAAATGTGATGCCTAGTCCCTGGTCTATGATTTCCACTGCAGATATGAGCTTTGAGAAATTGATGCAGGTTTTCACAGCACTTGAGGTAACTTCTCCAATGTTGAGTTGATGAATGGCTTCATGTCGTACAGATAGAATATTGCCCATCCAGAGGAGCTCAGGCAATAGCTTGAAGGCAATGGAGAATGCTGTTATGCAATAAGATGACTTGAACTCTTCTGCAAAAGAAGCCCAATTGAGGGCCGCAAACCAAGAGTTCTCTGGCCTTGAAGGAGGTATTTTGAAGGAAGCAATGTAATGAGTATGAACACTTTCCAGATCATCTATGCTATGCAACTTGCGATATCGTTGTGCAAAAGAGAGAGCAAGGTTTTGCAGACGGTCTGCCATGTCAGGATGCCCATCTGGAGTCAAGTCCACTGCTTCCTGCTCCAGTCGGAATGCATTCTCAAGATCATCCAGGTTTTCCAACCTCTGGTATCGAGTTCTGAATGACACAGCAAGGTTTTGCAGGTAACCTGCCCTATCTGTGTGCCCATTTGGGGTAAGGTTAAGTGCTTCTTGGTTTTTCTGTAATGCAGCTTCAAGATCATCCAGGTCTCCCAGCTTCAAGTATTGCAATGTAAAGGATATTGAAAGGTCTTGCAGATGATTGGCCTGGCGTGGGTGGCCTTCTGGTATCAGGTCAATTGCTTTTTGGCCCAGCTGCAATGCAGCCTCAAGATCATCGGGGTCTCCCAGCCTCTGGTATCGATCTCTGAAGGATCTAGCCAGGCTTTGCAGCCTATCTGCCATACCTGGGTGCCCTTCTGGGGTGAGGTCAACTGCTTCCTGGTCCAGCTTCAATGCAGCCTCAAGATCATGCAGGTCTCCCAGCCTCTGGGATCGCTCTGTGAAGCAGGCAGCAAGACCTCGCAGGCGACCTGCCCTATCTGGGTGCCCATTTAGTGTGATGTCCACAGCTTCCTGATCCAGTCTCAATGCTGTCTCAAGATTATTTAAGTCTCCCAGCCTGTGGTACCGCTGTACTAAACATGTAGAAAGATTTTGCAGAATGCCTGCTCTGTCTCGGTGCCCATTGGGAATAAGGTCCACTGCCTCTTGAAATTTCTGCACTGCAGACTCAAGATCATCCAAATCTCCCGGCCTGTCATATTTTTGCCCTAAAGATAGTGCCAGGCAGTTCAAACAATCTGCCCGATTTGGGTGGGTTTTAGGGGTAAGGTCCACTGCTCCTTGAGCCATCTGCAATGCAGCCTCAAGATCATCCAGGTCTCCCAGCCTCTGGTATCGATCTGTGAATGATAGAAACAGGCTTTGTAGCTGACCTGCCCTATGTCGGTGACCTTCTGGGGTGAGCTCAACTCCTTCTTGGCCCAGCTGCAGTGCAGCCTCAAGATCATCCAAGTCTCCCAGCCTTAGGTAACGATCTCTGAATGATACTGCCAGGTTTTGTAGCCTTTTTGCCTTATCCGGGTGCCCCTCTGGAGTGAGGTCAACTGCTTCGTGTGTTAGCTGCAATGCAGCCTCAAGATCATCCAAGTCTCCCAGCCTTTGGTATCGGTCTCTCAAGGACATGGCAAGTCCTAGAAGACCATTTGGCCTACCTGGGTGCCCACTTGGAGTGAGGCCCACAGCTTCTTGTGATATTTTCAATGCAGCCTCAAGATCATCCAAGCCTCCCAGCCTCTGAGATCGCTCTATGAAGCAGAGAGCAAGGTTTTCCAGAAGACCTGGCTTAGCCGGGTGCCCATTTGTAGTTAGGTGCACTGCCTCCTGAAATTTCTCCACTGCAGACTGAAGATCATCCAAGTCTCCCAGGCTCCGGTATCGATTTGCCAAAGATCGAGCAAGGTTGTGCAGACACTCTGCCCGATCTGGGTGCCCACTTTCAGTGAGCTCCACTGCCTCTTGAAATTTCTGGACTGCAGACTCAAGATCATCCAAGTCTCCCAACCTGTCATATCGTTCCCCAAAAGACAGTGCCAGGTTTTTGAAACAATCTACTGTGTTTGGGTGGCTTTCTGGCGAAAGGGAAACCGCCCCTTGACCTATCTGCAATGCAGCCTCACTAATAATAGATCATTACATAATATACCGGAAGGTCGGAAACAGAGTTCAGCAGGAATGGGACTGGAAGTGGGAAAACCGAAGTTTGGCAAATAGTCCGAGATGGTCCGGATGGACCCGAAAGTCCGGAGTTTCGGAGTTTCGGAGTTCGGAGTTCGGAGTTCGGAGTTCGGAGTTCGGCTGGAGTCGGAGTGCATGGATATAACAATGTGTCAAGTCGCAACAATGTAGTAGACAAGGGCCGAAAAATCGAAAAATCTCCCTGTGCCCTTATAGTCCATTTCCTGCCAATTTGCGGCGGTTTCAACATGAATTTTGATTGAAATTCATATCAGTGGGCCATTTTAGTGGTGTTTCCTGTCAAATCTGAGTTGAATACTTGAACAAATGAAGACTTGAAATAGAGGTCACAGGTCCCAACCGAGAATGAAGACTTATGGTCACAGGCACAAGGCCTGAAGACTTGGTCGAAATAGTACAGTAAGCATGATAGTAAATTAAACATACTATCTGCGACTGCCCAGTGGGCCACTTCACCCCTAAGTGAGTTTGAATACATGTTTCTTGCCCAAGCTTGTTTGTATGTTGGAAGACATGTAGAGGCACCCCCAAAACCAAAGTTCGACGCTGATTGATGGAGTTGACATGATGCTGTGCCGGCTTTGCCGGCCGTGTGGGTTGCCAAACACATGTTTTCTTACTTTTGGCCTGGCATAACCGCCTTAGTTCTCCACGACCTCGTCATCCTTCAATGACGTCTGGTGCTCATTGTGCTCAGCAGATATCTGGCTACCTCGATACCTCATCCAACCCACTTGACTACCTATCCATGTTGCTATTATGCTGAAGATTTGTCTAAGATGCCACAATTCATCATGTGCTTGCCAGCACTGTATCAGATTCCATAGTGGTGCTATGATTGTGAAACTCGGCATGGGCAGTGAACATGGTTATTGAATCGCTTGGATGATATTAATCTGATTTTATCACCTTGCTTTAGTAAGGTCCCCCACCCTGAAAAGTCCAACAGAGGGGTTATGCAAAAAATAAACTCTACAGATAAGATAGCCACCAACAAGACCAAATATGTTCTGCACAACGCCTGGGGATCCTCGACAGGAGTCTGCTCAAAACAAATAGATCCCCACAGATAATATTGCTACCAACAACACCAAATACGTTCTGCACAACGCCCGGGGATCCTCGACAGGAGTCTGCTTAGAACAAATAAAACCCAACAGATAAAGATAAGACGACCATCCCAGCTGTTGAAAGATGGTGAGTATCACGCGCCATCCACTACATCATTCCGTCCGGACCTTTATCTATCCACTTACTTCTGCCCATCGTTCCGCATCTGCGTACTTATATTCCCTATCTTACTACATGTGCCGCACTTTTTTACTCTCGATGCCTGCCCCAATTCCACTGCTGTGGCTCGACATCTGGCGTGACCTGAGCTTCTTACACCAGCAATAGCGGGTTGGGGCTCAGGAGCAGGGGGATTAGCACAGGCGCCACACGCTTTCGCGGGTGCCAGAGGCGCTGCCAGGAGCTCTAACGTCAATTTTGTTGGTGGGGAAAGGGTTATCAATACGGGTGCGTTTTCTTCTTCTGCAACGCGTCCCAGCTGACCAAAGTAAACAGGCGGTGGAGACTCTGCGATGGATGCCGGGCAGGGCAATGTGGTGCCTCGTTAGTGCGCGCTTGCGGCCGATTTGTGCTGATCAAGGCTTTGATAGAGAAAGTGCCAACCACCAGCAGCGACAAGGACAAAGGGAAGGGGGGGAGGCCGGGGAGCCGAGGGAGCGCAGGGCCCAAACCCTAAGAGAGCACGGGTTGAGGCAGGAGGCAGCGTGTAGGGTTACGGCTGTAGTTTGCAGCTGCCAGTGTGTAGTTGGGACAATTGTTGACATTTCTAATTACAGTGACTTGGCCAAGGGTTATTGTTTAGCAAAGCAAGGTATCGAGCGTGCGACAGCAGGCACCTAGTCGATTTTAATCTGCCCTCATTGCACGATCAGCCCACTACGGTGTTTTGACCGTTTTTGGACTTGCTCTGACGAAATATTCGCCGAGCCATCAATCCATCCCCAAATCCCGCTCCGCTGCTGACACTTCACTCATATGATGCTAGACTACGTTCTAGCATGCTTCAATTCCCGGTAGCTCAATCCATTGGCTTTTGGGCAACAAAAAACCCTTAAGGTGGCCCAGTACCCAGTCACCGATAGTATATCAAATTCCCATGTGAATAAATGGTATCCAATGTTCAGAAGAAACTTTCCTGGCTTCAATTCTTTTTTCCAGCTAGGTGCAGTTCCTCAGGTGCATCACTCGCCTGAGGCCATTGACCATTTTGAAGCAAGTGAGAGTACACAGTCTGTGCCACCAGTGGACCATCTGAATCATTCATGGACCACATTGTCCCAATGGCACCTCGGAAATCTGCAGCAATGAATCCTCCACCCAGATGGAAGGATTCATTTACAAGTTTTGCATCACCCATAGCTGTTCAGCATGCAGCAAGGAATACAAATTCCGAATTTGTGAGAGGCATCCTCAGGATGGTTTCCATCTCCAAGTTGTTGTTGGATCAACCAGATCTTGTGTTCCATGACAGACTAAATGCACCCAAGGACAATTCTGTAATTATAGCTTCACAGCATCCACTGTGGCATGCTGATCCACCAGATATTCAACATCATTGTTTTTGATAATTGAAAGAATGTTGTTGACTTCCTGTTCAACACCTTGAAGATAATTCCATCCACTTCCAGTGTGTGTTACTCCAACAACACCACTTTTAGGAGCAGTGGTTGATTTCTTGGAGTAACCATCTAACAGAGATCCCAATGTTGCAGTATTGAAATGAATGAATTGTTTGGTCAGAGGACATGCATGCAGAGGCAATCCTGTAAATGCTCCACTTGGCAGCCACCAAAAGCTGCTTTCGTAGACCCATGCTAAATGAATTATCAGTGAAATGCAAATCATACTGAGATAGGTACTAACAGATTCCAACACTTAATAAATAGGGGCAACAATATGAGTCCAGAGCAAGGCCAAAAGGTCTGCAAAATGTGCTCCACATGTTTTAAATCTAAACCTCTCCTCATAACCAAAGAGTCTGGTTGATATAAATTCTCCTCGTGTTCTGACATTGCAATGGCCAAGTAATTCTCTAAGTTCTTCTTGCTGTGATTTCAACATGCTGTACATACCTGTAGGAGAGCAACACCCCAAGGACTGTCAAATGTCTGTTGCCTCTTTTTCAGACAACCGTGAACCATGATCGTGACCGTTGCTTAAAGAGACAACTATTTTTTCTTCTTGTGATTATTGGGGTCAGAACAGATATCCGCTATTGCACACTCCAGATTAGAGGGTTTCTAGGTATCCAACACAGTTTCTTAGCTCTGAAGAAAATTCCAAGATTTTTTCAGATGTGTCATGACAGTGACTGGAGGGAAAAAAAGCAACACAACAAACCCATCGTGACCGTGATGGTTGCTCCCCTACAGGTATGTACAGTATCTAGGGTCACACCTGGCATCCAGTGAAACATGCACAGGATCGGAATTTGGATTTAGGATTATAATCCCATCACAATGGTCTCGGTGACTGTTCAGGATAACAACAGGTCCAATAGTTAATATAGAAGTCACAAGTGCTCGGGGGACCGCTCCGTGGTCCCCCTCCCCCTTTATTGATCACAGAAATCAAAAAATGTGTTAGCGTCTGTGTTGCAGAAACACTGAGCACAATAAATTTAAGGTATCGCGGGCATTCATCGGAGCAATCAGTGAGTGTCTTTGACAGAGAAGTGATGGAGCTGATTGTGCGGAGCCCTCGGGGCTGCGGCATGTGTTCCGAAACAGTACCAGATCAATATATCAACAGCAACCAGATTGATAAAGGCTCGGCAGTTAGGAAATTAATCAGCGGAGATGGCGGAGTTTAAAAGGCTTCGGACAGACAGACACATAATTTTATAAAGAGGGAGGTACGTGATGTGAGATAGAATTCAGACACTGAGAGGTCGAGGTCAGTGTTGTATATATAAAATGAGGTATTCACTGCATTCAGTAGCCCAGTACGCATAGCACCGCCTCGCTGGATATAGACAGGCACGTGTGGCTAGTCGGCTTAGTCAGGTTCGGCTAGCTCTGACGAGCCAGCTACACACACCTCTGCCAACCTTCATAGCCCCTCTGCTTGATACACCCTGGCTACATGTGTCTCGACTTGTCTATGTCAATTAGCCAATCCTAGCCAAATGATCAAAATCTCGGCTAATGTGCGGCGCTCGTGTACCAGGGCCGTCTTATTACAGTGCACATCATGATCGGTAGAAAAGCTTAATAGGAATTTGTGTTTTGCAGATCCATCAGAAGTACAGTAATCAGTGGGAGGGTCACCAGAGAGGAGGAGTAAAAAGAGTCCCTGGCATCGGTGAGCCAAGAACGAAACTAGCCATAGACTGTGGCGAGGGTGAATGACAGCATCTGGTGAGGTCTGGCTGATTGCCTACACATGCTGTGGCTAAGCGAGCTAGCCATCAGCTAGACGGTTGCGTCTAGATGCAGTGGCTACATAAATAGCCAAACATGGACTATATATAGCGAAAGCGTCGATCAGCTACATAGGGCCCCGGCGATCAGCCGGCTGAATGCAGTGATTGAACAGTCACCTCTGCCTGAGTTTATTCTGCTTCACTCCTGGGTCCGAGTAAAATTGGAAGAGGTAAGCAACTACACACGATGAAATAAGATTGAGGTTGCAGTTACTTGCAATGTTCAAGGTGGCCTGAAATTCAACCACACAGCCACTACATCTGATGGCCCCTCGGCCAACCCAGACCTTTGCGATGTCAGCTGGGTAAAATCGGAAGAGGTAAGCAATTACACACGATGAAATAAGATCGAGGTTGCAGTTACTTGCAATGTTCAAGGTGGCCTGAAATTCAACCACACAGCCACTACATCTGATGGCCCCTCGGCCAACCCAGACTTGTGCGATGTCAGCTGAGGTTGGCCGAGGATTGGCCGAGTGGCTCGACTGGGTTAGCCGATGTCGAGGGTTGGCCGAGGGGCCATCAAAATGTAATGAGCCTGAACTAAGATGTAATGAACCTGAGCTAAGATGAAGTCATTAAAGGCGGTACAACTTAATATGAGAGTTGGTACAAGAGTAGCTCAAGGCACGTGTGATGGATATGGGTACTTTTACTTAGTTTCTACGTACTATTTTTAGCCACAGTCATTTCCGGAATTTGCTCGCGTGAACTCGCGTGAATCATTCTGGCTCTGAGTCAACATTGACAGGATAGTGACTCGGAGTCCGGAATCCGGGGAATTGACTGCAAATGACTCATTCGTAGCTTAGTATATATACATCCGAATGTACTCTTGTAAGAATAACACATCTTGAATACAACTCTCATCTTGCCTCCATTTCTGTCTGAACTAAGTCTCTCTTGAAGGATCTGCGTCGTGCAGTCTTTCACCTTCGATTGAACAACAGCGTCTTGCGTGTTCATCACCCCTGGAAAGGCCCGCGTCCCGCAGTCTTTTGAGCAATTGATCACTGAGCAACAGTGTCTTGCGGGCTCATTTATCATTGCAGTCAGTTGAACTCTAGGATCCTCTTACGGGGATTTCTGGAACTCTCAAGCTCTACTCGCAAGCCGAGTAGAACTCTATTTCTGCAACTTGGGTTATTTACGTGTCGAACGCGGCAAATCACCCTGATCCATAACAGCACGTGAGTCCGGGTGTGATTCCACATTCGACGAAGAATCTGGCTAAAATCAACCAATATGAGTCAGATGCTGACCTCGGAATAAGTTGTGATATAACTTTGATAATGAGCCAAAGCTCAACCGGACTTTTAGTCTGACTCAGGAAATGTATAAAGAAACTTGAGATAGAATACTAACCACTGGCTTCCTTGTTGTATAGGCAAAGATGCGGCATTGCATCGCAAGGGGCTGAAATTCAACGTCAACTTACATACAACTGAGATGGATATGTAAGTAGAAGACTGACCTCGCCTGGTCGGCACCATGAACACGGTGTTTGAAGAGGACGGTCGTAAGTTTCCGCACAAGAAAGATCAATGTTTCAAATGCAGACAAACGGGACCTCCAAAACTCCAACAGAAAAATCGAAAGCGGCGCTACGCACTGCTGGTGCTCGGGAATTTATGATGTCCTATACATTAAAACACAATTAGCCGAGTCACATGGAAAGTCACATGAAAAATCACGGGACGCTGTCGAGATGTTGCTGCCGGCTGTCGAGATGTTGGCCCCGGGTCCCACGACTCGGAATTAGCCGTGTGCGGGCGAACCCCCCGACTCTGTATCCGCCGTGTGCGGGCGAGCTCTGTATCCACTGTGTGCGGGCGTCACCGTGATGAAGGCACGGGTCTGAATAAACTGGTCCTATACATGAAAGCACGATGAGCACAGCCTTTGACAGAAAGTCATGTGGAAATTCACATGATGTTGTCGAGATGTTGCTGCCGGCTGTCGAGATGTTGCCGCCGGGTCCCACGACTCGGAATTAGCCGTGTGCGGGCGAACCCCCGAACTCGGAATCCGCCGTGTCGAGTCCATTCGGGAATTGGAGAAACCGGCAGATCGAGCGACCGGCGGTTGACCGGCGATCGCTTACATCAGCGAGCGGAAGTTGAAAAATAGGAGTTGTCTTGGAAAAGTCGTCGGCGGGTGGTATTGTAGCTTGAAAACTACTGTAATATATTCTGGTTTGGTTCACGTTGATATATAAAAATTACCTCTCGCCTCATCATTTGACTTTGTTTCCTGAATGTCTGAAGTTGATCCAGGTGGCTCATTTGGAACACTTACTGAGCCACTACTTCATCAGTGATTCAAACCAAGAAATTTTATGTCTGCACTCTCCTCTATCTGGAGTACGCAGGGGTTCGAGGTTTGAATTGCCCACTGGGACCGCTGCCGGACAGCCGGGACTTCGTCTACCACTTACAAGTATACGGCAGGAAATTGTTGCTATGGTTCGGGAAGGGTGAATGATGTTTAGTGCTAGGAATGACTGCAACAAGACGCGATGACCCGAGGAAGGGCGAGGGAAGTTAAAGGGAAGGAACGGCAGCGGTGACTTTTATTCAAACCCCGACAGGTGCCGAAATTGATGCCGCCGGTCATTTTGCCGGTTTCGCGGAATCCCGAATTTCCTGGCCGTGTCTGCGCGGAACTGAGAATCCACGGGGTTTGGGGCGAAGCCCCAACAAGCTGTGGACCCGCCGTAGGAACGGACCGAGCGCAGCGAGCGTCCGTGCCGAAGGCAGGGTCCTAAAGCTTGTAACGTTAAAGATCGAGTGGAGCTCTGTCGGCGTGACCGGCGGAACTACAAATTCAGCATCAGGTGCTCGACAGAGAACACAGGCCTCACTGGGAGTATGGTTCACGGTGGAATATTCAAAGTACTCGCCACCAAAGTGAGGCATGTTCCAGACTTGATTAAGTTGACGGCTTAAGCCAGTTGCCAGCCGCGGGACTCGAGTCCGATATTAATGTGAAAGTGTGACTGCCAGATGGTACACAGAGAGTGTATGGCCTCTATCCAAAACAGCATTTTCTCATTGGTAATGTGCTGCTCTTATCGGTGATTCTGTTTGACTTTCCTGCTTCCAATCCTGTTCCGGTGTTCACTCATAAATTGGTTAGATGCTGCTTAGCTGCAAAAATGGTAATACAGCGTATCCCACACACTAGGGATCATTCAAAGCTGCTGAAATTCAAGGTGCTATATTCCCTGCACTTTTTCATGGTTTTTTCTACACTGATTGTATGAAGGATTTCGTTTTTAAATCTTGCAGACGGTGTGAGAGCAGGATGGCTTATCATGTATGTGTGATGTGTTCATGTGTGTCTTTACTCACATAACCACCAACTTCCCAGCAACTCAACTGTCTGTGAAATAACAGTACCTAGGCTGCTAACACACTAATTAATCAGTAAGTTATCTGGAAGGAACATTTAGAAGAGTTCCCCCCCCCCTCTTTCTGTGAATCCTCAATTGTGGTTGTAGGAATGATAATTACATTGCAATAGTAAACACATTGGTATTCATGATATCTGAGTAAAAAACAATTTCTATAGTAAATATAGAACAAGGTGAGCATAATGGTCACTTCAAACTTGGATCAGATCCCCATGTGAATAAATGGTATCCAGTGTTCATATGGGACCTTTCTTGCCTTCAATTCTTTCACAGCTAAGTACAATGCCTCAGCTGCATCACTTGCCTGCGACTGTCGACCCTCCCAAAATAGGTGTGAGTATACAACCTCTGCAACCACTGGACCATCTGAGTCATTCATAGACCACATTGTCCCAATGGCACCACGGAAACCTGCTGCAATGAATCCACCACCCAGATGGAAGGATTCATTGACAAGTTTTGCATCACCCATAGCTGTCTGGCATGTGGCAAGGAATACAAATTCCGCATTTGTGAGAGGCATCCTAAAGATGTTTCCATCTCTAAGTTACCTCCACAGAGAAGAAGGCAACTTTTGGTTGGATCAACTATATCTTGTGTTCCATGACAGGCCAAATGCATCCAAGAGGCAATTGTGTAATTGGAGTTTCACTGCACCAACTGTGGCTTGCTTTCCTTCAAGGCACTCAATTTGTTCCCTTGGGATGATGGAAAGAATGTTTTTAACCTCCTGTTCCACTCCTTGAAGGTAATTTGAACCACCACCAGTGTCAGTTACTCCCACTACACCCACTTTCGGAGCAGTGGATGATTTTTTGGAATATCCATGCAACAGAGATCTCAATGTTGCAGTATAGGAATGAATAAATTGATCAGCTGGAGGGCTTGCATGCAGAGGCAATCCTGTAAATGCTCCAGTTGGCAACCACCATAATCTGCCATTGTGGATTCCATGCTGAAAAACTATTAGTAAAATGGAAAGAGGATAGTAGGATTTGTACTAACTGATCCAAGGCATGATAAACAGGACCAACAATACAAGTCCAGAGCCAGGCTAATATATCTGAAAAACACTCTTCACGTGGTTTGAATGTAAACCCCTCACGCTGGCCAAAAATTCTAGTTGATGTGGATTCTCCTCGTGTTCTGACATTGCAATGACCAAAGAGTCCTTGAAGTACTTCTTGTTGTGATTCCAATATGTCCAGTGTCACATCCGGAAATGGAACATGCACTGGATCCAAATCTGATGTTGGATGAAGAATTACGATCCCATCACAATGGTCTCGGTGACTGTTCAAGATAACAACAGGTCCCCCTTGGGATGCATGGCAAAGCTCCTTGTATGGCTTTGAAAGAAGGAAATATTGAAGGGCTGGTTGCTGGCAGATCTCTTTTAGTAGTTTCTGCCTCTTCATAGCAACATCTCTTGGATGGTGAGATGTGCCATTATAGAGCTTGGAAGACAGGAATTGCAATGTCTTCGCTTGGTCAGGGGGAAGCTGATGCAAGTCTCACTGGGGGCAAAACCTGACACATCTGGGATCCAGGTGTGTCTGACACATTTCCTTCACACCTCACAGTGGGCCTTTGCGCACAAAGAAAATAAAGGCGATGATTCCTTTATTTCCTTTGTGCGCACTGGGTTGATCACACCTGCAACGGACATGCGTCAGACGCACCTGGAATCCAGGTGCATCAGCTTTTGCCCCCAGTGTCTGTTCTCAACTGGAGCATCTGCTGAAATGTGATCCCTAGTCCCTGCTCCATGATTTCTACTGCAGTCACTAGGGCAGAGAAATCAATGCAGGTTTTTACTGCAGCAGAAGTAACTTGTTCAATATTGAGCTGGTGAATGGCTTCATGCCGTACAGATAGGAGATTACCAATCTGGAGAATCTCAGGTAAGAGATTGAAGGCATTCGAGTATGCTGTTATGCATTTTGATGACTGGACCTCTTGTGAAAAAGATGCCTGGTTGAGGGCTTCATTCCAAGACTGCTCCGGGGTTGAAGTAGGAATTTTGAAGGAAGCAGTGTAATGTGTGTAGGCACTTTCTAGATCATCTATTGTCTCTCAGCCTCTGGTATCGATCTGTGTAGGACACAGCAAGACTCTGGAGATGACTTGCTTTATTTGGGTGGTTGTCTGGGGTCAGACTCACTGTCACGATTTGAAGCCAATCTAATCGAGACAATGCCTATCGTACTTAAGAGCACATGCCATGGATGTCAGGAGTTCATAGACGCCCAAGGTAGTGCTCAAGAGATCACGGGGAAGGACGACGCGTAGGAGCTATTTATAGATGAAACATCGAAGGACTTCGGAACATGCCTTACATGAACGATACAGGCATTCCTTTAATAGTATTGACAGATGTTTGACAGCTCATGACAGTTGCGCAGTTCACATGCGCATACGGGCTATTGTACATTTCTATATAGTAGTAGTTCACACGGTTCGTTGTACAGTATAAATACAGTAGTACATTCACTGTTGTAGTTTAACCTTTTATTCCATCATTTCTCAAGTCTACACAAGGGCACTACCCAATCCGCTATCTTCTTACTGATAGTCAGACACCTAAGGCTTGATTGTGACAATCCGGGTCTTCCTAGGAATGGCCGTGAAGATGTTTTGGGGCAGCTTGGTTTGTAAACACCAAGCCTTGGGTCATTTCGTTGAGCTAAGGTATGCCGTGGGGCCGTCCAGCCATGCAACACACTTGGGTATATATATCTCCTAAACCAGCTTCCGCATGTATTTCAAATATAGTTGCTTTGTCTTTGTATTTGCCTTTGCAACGTGACATGTGTGTCACCTGTAGTCTAGACCTATAGCCAGGTCATATGTGTTAAAATATTGTGATTCGTGCTTTAGGGGAGCCTTCCTAGGAAGAGTCGTTCCATGATCATAGTTGTCATTACTGTTCCTAGGAAGGTCTTGCCTTCCTAGGAAGCCTATGTGTACTTGTAGTCGACTGCTCCTAGGAAGCTGCTCATACAGTATCCTTTTCCTAGGAAGCAAGTGCCTTCCTAGGAACGTAATAGAAGTTCCAATCCTTGACTGTGCAGTTGTTAGGTGCAGCAGAGATATTCCCTGTTGTCTGTTTTGGGCTTTGGTATATCTCCTTGGTATGGTGTCTAACTCTGATGTGCAATCCACCCCTACATATAAGTTGTGGACTGAATCAGACAGTGCTTCCTAGTATATGACAACAATTCCGACTCCCATTTGGGAAGAGCCAAGAATCCCACGAACATACACTATTCCAGACCTCTCGTATCATAACACTCAATCAGCAGCTCGGAGCTCACTCTGATTCTAATTGTATATCACTGAACAGGGTTCCTAGGAAGGGTGACTGTTCCCTTGTAGGTCTTCCTAGGAAGGTAAGCTGTTCCTAGGAGTGACAAAATGCTGGTTTACACACCTAGGCACAGACCCGCCGTCTCAACGAATGGGGATTCAACTTTGCAGTCCAGATCCAGCGAGTCGTCATGAATCTTGCTGAGTCTCCTCAACATAAGAAAGGAGCATGAGTATTAGGGTGACTTCATACATGGGATGAGTCTTATAAGGGGCTCCCCACTAGAACTGAAATATATTTGCGAAGTATGCTCAAATACATAGCCCTGAAACTATAGGAAAATTACCAATGGAATGCGAGCAAATGCATAGCTAACAAAGAAGAAACTGAGACTGGAAGTAAGGAGAATGGGCGAAGTCGGGGGAAACGGTGCCACGAGGGATAAGTGTAAGTGCCGATCCTGTCTGCTTTCAAAATCTCGCTCACGTTGAGAGCCAAAAAAAATGGGGCAAGATTCAGGATTTCAAACAGTGATATATGTTCACTATGCTTCGCTCAACAGTATGTACCTTCCTTGTTATGCCTCCATCCGCGGCTCGGTCTCAGCATCCAGATTTTTTTTGCTTCAGTACCAAGTGGTCTCGAAAGGCAGGATCTGTGGCAACACAGAAGGAAAGTAATTGGCGACCTCACGCACGATGGTTTTGGCAGTTCAAGTATTGGCGTGCCCAAGCAATTGAGACCGACCGTTTGAATGAAGTATTGCATCAATATACTCATAGATGCCGCCGCAAAAAAGCCTTCTGAATGCAAAATAACCCAAAAACTGCACAGAACTACTGAACCAGGGAGAGTTTGTTCATTCAGCAGGTTGACCAATTCCACGAATCATGATGGTAATTTATTCTGTGCCCTCTAAGAAGGCTGCGATCATCAATACATATATGCATCTCTAAACTTCTGAGTTGTGGTGCACAAAGGCTCTGTTCAAATTATGGGATCACTTGTTATAAGTTCAAGTTGCATGAAAAATCCCGCGACCGGACCGTGCACGCTCCGCGAAGAGATTCACCGCGGTCATGTGGTCATCCAAGTGACGAGCTTTCACGGTACTGAGCGGAAGTGACAAAGTCCTAGTGAATCCAGCTGAGGCCACAAAGTTTCGCAGAATACGACTCAAACTCACAAACTTTCGCACGGCTAATTCAAGCTCACGAACTTCCGCAATGCTAAGCGAAGTAATGAAGTGACGAGTATCGTGTGGACTCGCTGGCTGAACTTGTCTGGGTTGTATTGTGCTCGGGATCTGAATAACCCAGGATCGAAGGGATAATCCCGACACAGAGAGGGATTATCCTAGTAACTGGTACATTTGCCCAGTAGGAGGACTAGTCGAATAGCTTCCTCATTGGGGCGACAGATATGGTAGCAGGTGTGGAAATTCGGCGGGATATTGAATGAGTCGTCCCGAGGCAAACGGTCCGGAATTGAGCACAGGGTAGCTGTCCTGGCAAAAACGATCAAAAATGTACCAAAATGTAATTTTTTTCGTTCGCGCCCTAAGTTCTGCAAAGAGCTGTAATAACCATGCAGTACACCGTCTTTACAGTAAGGTATTTCGAATTAAAGTGAGTGATACCTTAATTTGTAGCCCCAGGATGCCCAGAATTATTTCATGTCCGTTTGTGGGAAGTGGCTGCGTGCGCAACCCCAACTTTTCAAACTGAGTTTCATAGCTTCTCGTAGGGTCTCGATTGCACATTTGAAAGTGCACCAGTAAATTTTCTGTTGCCCTTTCACCCGACAGCCCCGCTATCCGACATCTTCCCTCGGACAGGATTGGGACACTACCATTATTAGCTCCCAATCCCATTATTAGCTCCATCTCGCTGCCCCAGTACCGTGGCGCCTATACCAGTATCTGCGCCAGAGACCCAACGTTTTTCAACCCCATTGCGCATCTCTGTGCAACCCGGAGCCATCATATCTGCTTCCCACACTCCGGTTGAGATTAATTTATACCGAAATGCGACCTCCAAGACATCGGTTGGAAGTCTACATCTCGAATCTCCCCATCGCCCGTGGCGTTGAAAAATGGCTGGACAAGGTACCCTCATTTTCTCTATCGCTAACGGAGCTCATAAACTGACAAGGTTCGGATCCACAGATGTCTCTGGTCAAGCAAACTACATTTTCAGTCGCCTTGACCTCAAATCGAGCGAACAGTTTTCCTTGATGAGACTGGGTGCCATTTTCGAATTTGACAAGACAGATAACCCTGCCATGGGCTATTTGTTCTTGCCCCTCTGGTGAACCTAAAAACGTCTCAGTTCATGCTCCATCGCTAAAATTCTTCGTAGCGGCGTGGGGCCAATCGTGGGATCTATTTTTGTACACCAGGCTGCGCCAATTTCACCGACGCAAAGGTTTCGATCTTGAGAACCACAGCGTAATAATGAACACTAGTGATTTCATATTTGATGAGGAATGACCCAAGTTTCCTAGACCCCCTCGCAAACGCCAATAGATAGATGCACAACCATCTCCGGAAGACTCTGATACGCCGATAAACCTCTGTCTAAAACATAATAACTACACTTGAGGGAAGGGTTACAATGCGGGACAGGGGTAGCTTAGTGCTCAACGATCGCCTTCAACTTCTCTTCTGATTCCGCCCAGTCCTCTTCAATATTACCGTCGGCCAACCACGTAAAAGATAATCCAACAGCGTTTCCGAGTTCTTCCAGTTCCTCGCGAGACGGTCCATCGGGATGGGTGGGGTCATTGAATAGGAAGTTGGGGTGGTTGAACTCGTACATCGTGCCGTTGACCCGGGACTTCTCTGCGACCTCTTGGGTCGGCGAGAGTCTGAGATCCTCGTAGAGTTTCAGTATAGCCGAAATCTTTTCCTTCGTCGCTAATGGGTGAGCCAGGAGTCGGCCAAGAATATGAGCATCCTTGAACGAAGTCAACATCTATTTGTAAACCGTTTCATTGACCAACCTCAATTGCCTGGCCACCTCCTACCCCCTGGTGGGGCGTCATGGCATGCGCCTGCAAATAATGAGATGGGGTATGACTCGTTATGGTCGGTCAACTGACGGCATCTCCTATTAGCACCACAGAACCAGAAACATAGCGAGGGAGAGGATTGACGACATGAATCGCCCACGCATTGTATGAGTCTACGCTCTGCCAGCGGATAAAATCAATACATATTAATAAAGATCCGGAGCCAACCGTACCTTTATTAGCGGTAGTAAGTCCGGCTCCCAATTTTTGAAGAGATCGGCTACATCCTGAGTGGCAACGTCGGTGACCAAAGGCTCTTCGTACGCTTTTCCCTCTGTTTCGGGCTTGGAACGGTAGCAGATCATGCCGATGATGGGCCCAAGAGGATGCGAGACGACATGCTAAATCAGGATAATAAATATATGTTGGGCAAGCGCAACGCGGATAGATGCCCACCATGTTCTTTCCACACCACTGTCCCGTTTGTTGTAAGCAGCAGGAAATTGAGTTGTGAGCGAGAACCTCACAAGTTTAGGATGGTCCAATGCCCTGTGATTCGGAAAGGCTTCGGCGAACTTGGCCTTCGACAGTGCACCACGGTAAGCAATGGTTCCACTGAAAGTGGCACGGATATACTGTTCGTATCCGTCGCCCAAAGATGCGAACATTGACCCTCGAGTTGCAGAATGGACACCGTCGGCACCAACAAGAACATCGGCAACCCCCCTGGAACCGTCTGAGAATATCAAACTGACAGAACCGTCATCCGCCACCTCGTATCTCTCGAGCCGTTTGGAGGTGTGTATCTTGCAATCGGTCGATAACTTTGATTGAAGGATTTCGAGAAGCGTGGGCCGGTGGAGCCCCAATGGACCATCTACCTGAACCATTAGTAATGGGATTTTAAGATTCAACGTAGCGAGTACGAACATGGCATCATGTGATCATGGAAATCATATCCTTCCGTTGGTTGATCCGACTTGCGGAAAATTGGACCTCGAACTATATACAAAGTGAGTATGTAATAGGGTGAGCGCGCGACGGGACCCACATTCGCGGTCCTGTGGAACCTTGAAGCCTTTCTTCACGATATCCTCCTCAAAGCCAAGGTCTTGAAGGACTTGCCAAGAGCGTTTCCAGATTGCTACGCCAGCCCCGAGGGTAGATATTTCAGGTTTGGCCTCGTAAATATTGACGGCGAGACGGCCGGCGGAGTTCTCTTCGGTGAATCTGTTAATGAATGCAGCGAGCGCAAGGCCACCGATTCCGCAACCACTACACGCAATGTCAGGTGTGGTGCACGTCCGCGTCCGATTCGAGACTTACACAATAGCCACGCAAAATTTGGACTCCACCTCAGACGGATGGGGCATCTTAGACATGGGATGGACTTGAGTCGATGCGGAAGAAGTCTATATACTGCCCAACGGCCGGTACGGCGCTCCGTGGACCCACAGTAAGGCGTGATAGTGGGCGGGCATCTAGCTACTATGTCAACTGTGAGCGATCGTGGACCCACTGAAGCACATGCACCTGAGATCCTTAACGCCATTCCTAGCCCGCGGGTCTCGGAATTAGCACATAACAACTTTAATCCCGGGTTACGCAAACATTCAAAAGTATTACTGATTCAAAGGGTTATTGGTGCGGCGAGAGACTACAGACATTCAACGCGTGGAAGGTATCTGTGAGCAACAAGTGTTGATTCCATAGGCTGAACCACAAGTTTACCGAGACAGAGATGTAGTACTTTAGAAGGTGATTGATCAGTCCATTTCAATTGACGCCGCGCCGTTGCTGTATAAATTTGTCCACTTAAATACAGAATTCTACAGTTCACGTCACGCAGGGGAACCTGTTTCATCCATTCGGAAGGCGACATACACACTACAAACAGATACGGATCACATACAGCGAAGACCAACTTGAAGCACCGGGGAATGAGTTGAAAGCCGAAGCTGTCTCTCAGCCATCGGCGGAATAAAACAAATGTCACAATCAAAACGACTCGGATGGTATCATTCAACAGGATGAGACCTGAAAAATCAAATTTGGTCACTGCCTAATTTCAAGTTCCCCTTCATTTCAATCAAGTTCCCCTTCATTTCAATCAACTCTTCATGGTCAACAGTCGACTGGACTGAGATTTGAAGAGTGTCAGATCTCCGCGCTCTCTGGCAGCACAGCGCCTAGCCCAATCCAAGTACTGAGCTCGCACCGGCCCGCCTCTCTCCATAACAGCCATTCAATTTACGGTTGCTCTGCCATGTTCTCAACGTCATCGTCTGCCTCGGCGACGAGCAACAGCACCGCATCCGCGACGAGCAGTACTAGTTACTCCTTCGTCAATGTTCCTCGTCAAATCTCCCCACTGGCACGCGTCGCCGCCGCCGCCGGCCGCGGACGGAGACGTTTGCTTTGCTTGATCTCATCTCCTCTGTTGCCACTCGCAGGATATACCTCCTCGACCCCCTCATCCTCGGCGTCTCCGCCGTCGCCGTCGCTACCGCATGCTCGCTAACAGCACCTGGCCCCGCTGGCCTTCGGCGTTCACGTCGATATGTGCAATAAACCAATACTGTGGGACGTGTATCTGGCGCCGCGGGTGGACAATAATAGGCATAACAGTGTGCACTATTCTCCTTCTTTTATCTCGCTTTGCCTTCGTTTCTTATCCTTTTCCTCGCTCCTGCCAACACACGCATCCTAAACGGATCTCGAAATCTCATCTACATTCCATCTTATCCTATCCCTCGCCTTCCCCGTGATTCTCCCGCGATCTATGCATCCTCATCTCGCCCCATCCCTATAAACCTTGTTTTTATTTTATGTTTTATTCCATCTCGTTCCCGACCCCGCGGAGAGGTACGCGCAAAGACGCGTTTGTGCCGGGTGCGTGTGTGCTGGGGTGCTGTCCGAGTCACCAGGCATGGAAGCGTTCTCCAAGCATTCGTAGTTACTAACTTTTCCTTGAATCACACCGGATAACTTAAATTGTGCGAAGTGAGGATCGGCCGAGGGCTTGTGCCCTTGCACTCAAAGACCACTTGCCAACGTACTTGCTTTTAACCAACTCAAAACTTCAACATTGTCGATTTTGCATCGAGTCTTACAGTTACTTGCATTACATTGCTCCAGCTTCCCCTTTCACGTATCCAACTCACGAATCAACTCCGGGCTATGCCAAAACTCGCAATGCTCTGTCAACTCACTTGTCACGGCCTCCATCCCTACTTGCCCCGGGTGGAGCAGCATCCGCGGGCTGCCGTTGGTCTTGGCCGTCTACGTGGACATGCGGGGATCAGTATTCAGTGGACGTGGAGGGCAAAAACAAAGGGGGAGGGGCATAGAGAGAAACAAAGCAAATGTACCTCCCACACCGGTGCGCCCGCCGCCTGCGGCACGCCGTCCGTCGCAAAGCTCGTCCAATATGCGCGCATCGCAGCTGCGAGCTGCGCATCGAGCGGGTCGAATACCTCGCCGATGTTGTAGAACATCTGCAGCTCGGAAGCATGGTCCGAGCCCAGGATCGGGTTATCCCAGCTACAAGAGGAAAGAAAAATACAGTAAAGTAAGTCTCATCGGCAAGGCAGCGAAGAACACAAAACGCGCACTGATACCCAAACGCCGGTACCCCCGCATCATGGAACGTCCCCCCAATCAGCAGCGCCGTGCATATAAACCGCATCTCCTCATAGAACTGCTGCCCCTGCAGACTAAAGTTCGTACCCTAGCAGGGTTCCAGTTTAAACCCTGTCGTACCCCTACGAGGGCCCCGGTTTGAACCTGGTTTGAACCATGGTGGTTTGAACCGTCGTGTTTCTTCTATATAACTTGCCTGTAACTCTGTGTTTGAACTCAGGTTTGAACCAATATGGTTGTTGTGTTTCAAGCTCATGCAGTTTGAACGACAGGTTCAAACCATCACGGTTCCAACCACTCTCGGGGTTTGAACCTTGAACCATCAGTGGTTTGAACCTGTTGGAACCATCACGGTTTGAACCTGTTGGAACCATCACGGTTTGAACCTGTTGGAACCATCACAGTTCGAACCGGTTGGAACCATCATACTTTGAACTCAAGTGGTTCCAACTGTGAGGCTCCGTGGCTCGCAGTAGGACTATGTGAGCAGTTGTGGTCAGGATTTGATAGCAACTGCAATCAGAATTTACAGATTTCTAAGTCCTTGTCCAAACAAATATTTCTACCACTCAGAGCGCCCCCATGTTGACGCACTAAGACTGTAAGAGTTCCTGTATCTGAGAACTCAAGTGATAATGATGCAAACAAGTGCTCCCTGGATGCTTGCTAGCTTCTATCTTGAGTTGAACTGGAAATAGAGCTTGAGCCTGGAAGATGAGTAGTTCTTAATGGTAAAATGCGGAGAATATACTGATCTGCCCTGGGATGTAACTACGGAAAGTGTGGTAGAGATCTACATTATGGATAATTACAACTTGGCATCTCATTGTTCATTGAGAGTACCAGATAACAAAGAGAAATATTTTCTCACCAGTATGAGCTTCAACTGGTTTAAACCACCACGGCTCCAACTGGTTCCAACCGGTTTAAACCATCATGGCTCCAACCGGTTTGAACGGGTTGGAACCATCATAGCTAGAACCGGTTGAACCAGCTGGAACCATCACATTTTGATTTTGTGGTTTAAGCCAGATTAAACCATAACCACCGATATAAACAGTGGTTTAAGCCGAATGGTTGGAACTGCAGCCACAATGGTTTAAACCGCAGAGTTATAGGCAAGTTATATAGAAGGAAGACCAGGGTTCGAACCATGATAGTTCGAACCGGTTTGAACGCGGAGGTCTCGTAGGGGTACGACAGGTTTAAACTGGAACCCTGCTGTTGCTGAAAGTTCGCGAAATCGCTCGCGGGATACAATCCGGGCCCTATGGCGATATCGAACGTCTTGCGCGTGAGGCCGGGCCACTGCCCCGCGAGGAAGCTGTATACGGTGTCTTCGGTGGCGTCAGGCTCGGAGGTGTTTTCGGCGGGGTTGTACAGCCCGGCGGACCAGTGAGGGCCTTCGTTTGTGTTGGATCTGGGAGGTGTGAGTTCAATGAGGTGTGGTTTGAGCGTGAGACAGACACTCACCCAAAAAACACTGGCACATGTATAAACTTGCCCTGCCTGAACGCCTCCACCGGCCGCTGCGTTATGAACGTCCCATCGAGAATCGGCCCGAATGGGAACAGCGCCGAGGTAAGATTCGCGAGCGTCGCAGACCCGCCAAACGCGAGCTGCTCGGTGGAGGCAGAGCGCAGGCAGGACATGGTGTCTCTGGCGCCGCTGCATCCACTGGAAAAATATGAATATAAATGTGAAAGAGGGGGAAAGAGACACGCACACAAGCCCCGCAAACTGCGCCAGCAGGTCCTCCACGAATGTGTCCGTGTGGGCGGGCATGGCAAGCAATGGCGGGCTGTCGCCCATGGCGCGGTGGAAGATGTGCCTGTCCTATCCGTTTTCGGCCACGAGCTGTAGTCCACGTTCAAGGTCAGGTCCAAGCAAGTTCAAATCAGTTTGGGGGAAGAAGGAAGAAAGCAGACGTACGTGGTAAAGCGTCGACCCCGCGCCGGCGGATTGGCCCCATATCGTTACTTGTCTGTATCATATATCAAATCAGCACTCATCTAGAAGGTTGGAAACGAGTGGGACTGGAACTTGAAGAGGGCGCGCAGCAGAATAAACGAAAGCGAGAACGCACGTTGGATCTCCACCAAACGCACTGATGTAGCGCTGAACCCATTCCAATGCAGCTCGCTAATTGTAATGTGGTAGGATAACATTGTTACGGAGCAAGGTTACGGGTACACACCTGATCCCAGAGTCCTGCATTCATCAGCCCGTCCTCGGCGACCTTGCTTCCCGCTGCATGCAACATTCAACATTCGATCAGAGACCAACGTCGGTGATGATATGCGACGCGCGACGAGAAGGCAGTGAAGAAGCGAGACGGCACTCACCGAGGAAACCAAACTGCCCTAAACGATACTGGAATGTGACGAAAATGAACGGCTTCGCGGAGCCCTGGATGAGGTTGTCGGGCGGAGCAGTGATGGCGCTGCCCGCTTCGAAGCCGCCGCCTGTAGTGTGCGGATTAGCGTGATGGATTTGGAGTGGGGGTAAGTGAGGTGACGCCTACCGTGGAAGTACACCAGCACCGGGAGTTTGCTTGTGGGTTCTGTAGTGATGGGGATGAAAACCTATGCAGTCGGCCTCGGCGTCAGCGATGAAGAGAAACTGTGATTTCGGTGGCCACGCACATTCCCGAATAAACAATCCTCGCTGGTCGACCCCGGTACGGAGTTGTTGGCGGAGGTTGGGATGCACGCCGGGCCGTACTGCGTTCAAGTAAGTAGGCTGGCTGCGAATAGAAGAATGCACGGATTGACGTGCCTGGGAAGCATCGACATGTCCCAGACATCACGAAAAAACCCGGAGAGTTATCACACGCTGACGAGCTGATTACACTCGGTTATAAGCGGCGCAATCCGGTCGCAATCGGTTCGCAATCAGCACAATCGAGTGCAAGCGGGCGCAATCCGTTATAACACCATTACCTTAGACCGAAATATTTTACAATCGGATGGTCTTTGGGTTGCAAACAAGCGCAATTGAGTGTAAGAAGTGAATACTATTGCCCTTCTTGCACTCGATTGGGCGGGGTTGCGACCGAATTGTGCGGGTTGCAAGCTAGTTGGACGAGTTGCAAGACAAATGTGGACGCAATAAAATGGATAAAATAAATAAAACATGGGACTACGCCAGCCACAGCGAGCTGACATTGAAACAACATATGGATAAGAGTAGTAACATATTAGCATTAAATGCACGCAGGCAATACAAAGGATAACTTGTTACGATTGAGGGCAGGAGATAGCAGAGAAGGCGACGACACAAAAAACTGATACCAGGGAAAGACAAAGCCCGTCTTGAGAATGAGTAGCTTGGGTGTTCAGGGCGAGCCAGAAGGTTGGAGATTTGCTTGGAGCCCAGCGACGAACGACGAATAACTTGATGAAGGCAAACAAGGGGACTTGAGGTTGAGGAGCATAACATTTTGTATTGGCTCTTGAATGTGGTTTGAGCATTAAGGATGGCTTGAAGATGTTTAGGGTTAGATCCGTATGAGAGACTGCTTGACGGGTGACGACTGCTTGACGGGCGACTTGGAAGACTGCAAGAGGGTGAGGACTGGAGGGAGAGGGTGGGGGATGCAGAGAGGTCAGGACGCAGGGTTTGCGCAGGGTGTACACGGCGGGCTGGACTTGCGCGTTGGTGGTGAGGGGCGAAAGAAGAAGTGGGATCAAAGGTGGGATCAAACTATCGGACATCAACGGAATCCGAATATCATGATGCGCACGGACCAGCCCACGTGTTTCCGACATACTACACAAGACTACTGTTGGAAGCCCTCGTTTGAAGTTGAAGCTTGAAAGTGTGGCCAGCCTGCAATGCCTTTATACTCTATGGAACAAGATTTTCGATGGCTCACCCGTGAGTGTTTAGGTCGGCCGGCCAGGCTGGTAGGACCTCAGCGTCGTGGTAAGGGAACACACAACAACGAACAGGGTATTCACCTCGGTGGCGATAAGCTTACGAGCATGCGCAAGAATGCGACGAGGATGTGTTTTAATCTGTGGCGGTCGAGGTACAACACGTGCAACAAGACAGTCGATGTTTTCAGGCTAGCATCCGAATACAATCTGTAGAAATCGATGCTATAAGTTGCAAACCGATTACCAAGGGATTGCGACCCGATTGTGTTGCGATTGTGGCCGAATGCAATCGAATGCGTCGGTTGCAATTTTCCGGCTTGATTGCAAGCTCGGCAATCGGATGTAATTTCCCAGGGAATTTCGTGATGGCCAGATCGTTCTTGACCTCGAATTCCGAGTCGCCTCAAACGCTACAGCTGCATCTGGATCCGCTGTTTTTTGTAGAGTTTCGTTCAGTTTCAGCCCTGAGCCTTGCAATGTCGACGTAGAGAAGGATAGAAAGAAATAGATGGCTGGCCACAGTCGTTGGGTAACTGTCTGTAAGGTCCCGCCGTGTACTCACGGTCCCGAAAGGGGACTCGAGTCATATCTTATCTAGTCATTTTTCTTTCAACTCATTTCTACTTATGTACTTATAGTCAGTACGACTCTTTAGGAGTCATTGTATCCGGATCCGAGGGATCCTCAGTTAGTATAAATAGTCTCATTAGTTTAGCAGTAGTCAGAGAAGTTCAACACGTAGACTTTAACGACTCAACATCGTCTCTAAGTCTGCAAGCTTCGAAACTAATCTCTTGTGTCTACGACTTTCTCAACAGAAACTCCGTAGTCTCACATTTTTTTTGAGTTCAATTTTTTTCGTGTTTAACAACCAATCGGACTGATCACCCGATTGAACGTATAGCGCGCAGAAACACCGGTATACAAAAAACCCGAGCCATACAACAATATGGTTTCTACGCGCAGGAAGACGTACGCTTCGGTTGCGCCTACAGTTCGGACTACCACCAAGACACTCTTGGTAGAAGCGGCCGAAGTCGGGACTTCGTTCAACGACACGAACGAGCCCGCAATCTTCGCAGCGGAGGGCGAGCTTCCTTACGGAAGCGCTCCAGCTGCGGATCAAAACGCTTTGAGCGTTTGCTCTCCGCCTCGGATTCGTAGATCGGACCTGGAAGAGTACCTTGAATGGTTCCAGGGTCGGAATAACGAAGAAGATGAGAGCAAGGATAGAGTACGAGCAGAATCTCCGTTTACGGAGAGCTCGGATGAAGGTTCGAGCGTTAGCTCACCTTATGGCTGGAGCGCTGGCTCGCCGATGGCTGGGAGCGTCAGCTCGCCATCTCAGGCTGGGAGCGTCAGCTCGCCTGTGGCTGGGAGCGTCAGCTCGCTATCTCAGGCTGGGAGCGTTAGCTCGCCTGTGGCTGGGAGCGTCAGCTCGCCATTGATGGTTGGGAGCGCCGGCTCACCATTGAAAGTCGATGGAGACTTCATTGAGGGCGTATTTTTGTGGCCCAGAATTACGGCTAAAAATAGATACAATTGGTCGGCAGCATTGAATGTGGAGAATAAATTTTTCCCTACCTGGTTTGATCTCAGTATGGATGAGGATCAGTTGGGCCCGATTCCAGACGAATGGAAAACAGGTGATGGCACTGCGAATTCGCAAGAAGATGAAGATTTGAGCGAAGCTATACGGCGGTCTCTGGCCGACCATACCGAGCAGATCTCGAGTATGGCGGTGATCGTGGAGGTCGAGGAAGAGCCTGTACAGAATATTAAAACTGGTAAAGGCAAGGGTGTGTCAGCAGGTGAAAGGAGCGCAGGATTTGCGCAGTACTTGCAAGACTTGGAGGTGAAGAAAGCCGCGGCATCCAAGGCAACACCGAGCGAGCCAACGAATGGGGGAGCAACGGGGAAGGCCTCTGGAGCGAAGCCGAAGAAGGTTCGGTCCGAGAAGGACAAACCTGAGTCGGCCAGGAAAGATGGCGGAGGAAAAGGTCCGGAGACAAAAGGCCCTGCCTCCAAGGCAAATTACATGAGGGCTTCGTCGCAGGTTCCGGAGGGCGGATGGTTCAGGGCCACAACGAGTGGTGGGGGCGACCCTCCTGGACCTAGTCGATCATCTACGGATGGCACATCGAGCACGAGTTCGTCGTCGGAATCTGATTCATCATCATCAGACAGTTCTTCGGAATCTGATTCCAGCTCGTCCAGCTCGGATTCGTCCTACAAGGCCAGACGTCGCAAGCGGGAGAATAAAAAGAAGGCAACCCGCAGGAAGGACGAACGTACGCAAATGAAAAAGGCGATGTCGGGTATCAAAATCAAACCTCCGTTCGTGTGGGATGCGAAGCCGAACTTGGATGTGTTTGATCATTGGACCTATGAGGTTGACACATGGATTGAGCTGACTGGATTGACGGACAAGTTAGCGTTGAAACTCATGGTTAATTTTATGGGGGGTACCGCGAGTAAATTTTTCATGGACCACGTCGCAACGGATCAGAAGCAATGGACAGTTAAAGAAGTCTACAAAGCGTTGTTCGATTATTGTTTCCCCGCTGATTTTAAATTGCGGTTGAGGAGGCGATTGATGAATGCGTATCAAGGCAAGAATACTGTCCGCGACTTTGTCCGCGAGATTAGGGCTTTAGCGAAACGGTTTCCCGATGTAACAGAGAGGCATTTGGTCCAGATTTTGTGGGATGGCGTACAGCAATATCTCCGAGTGAAGTGGTTGGATAGAGGCATGAGCCCAGAAGAATCCAGTTTGGATAAATTGGTCAAATGGGCGGTGCGCTTTGAAAAGTCCAAGGAAGCCATGGATCGGGAAGAGCGGGATTGGAAGCCGAAACCTACGGGTAATACGTGGGGGAGATTCCAGAACCGAACGAGAGGTAACGAGCCATGGAAGCCGGTGGTGCGGGAAACTGATCCAGAGGGCGCGAAGAATAGCCCGAAGGGTAAATCTCAGCCTGCAGGCAAACAAGGCACATCAGGACCAAAGTCGTCGGCCCGAGAATCAAACTCGAGGGTGGGCGGCAAACCGAAGGCCAAACCTCGTTTGTCTGAGGAAGAAAGGGACAAAATGCGAGCTGAAGATAGGTGTTTCAACTGCAAAGACGTCGGTCATCAGAGCAGGAATTGTCCTAGAAGGCATGAAGCATAAGCACCCAAGGTTTCGGTTGGAGCGGCGAGGTATGATTATTTGAACTCGCTAGGGCTGGATGAACTCGTGATGGCGAAGCGAGAGGCCGCTGTCCATGTGGATTCGGTTCGGGTGGAGACCGAGGAGAAGGGTGCAGAGGAAATTGATGCAAATTGGTTGTCAGCACCGGCATCCGAGGTATGTGAGTATCTGAAGAAGTTGTGGATGAGCACATATCCGGAAACTGAAGCCGTGGCAGAGAATCTCCCACCGAATGACCGGTTCACAGTTCACGAGTATGGCATTGGCTTTGAGGTGGTCGACTGGGTGCACTCTGAGGTCTCGTATATGGTCACACGGGAACAATTATCTAAGCTAGATTTCAGTGTACACGACGTCGTGAATGATGCTTGGGATGCCTTCTTTACAGCACCCAGAGATCAAGGTTGCTTCCGGGGGAATGAGCCCAACCATGAATACCTCGCACTGAGCTGGCTGCTTTGTCGATTCGCAGGGGCTCTTTGTGAATTAGAGGGTTTGGATATGGATGGAGCAACGGCTAGACTCATCGTGGATCCCGCAACTGGGGGTTATTTGATCTTTGACGAGCCAACGGCGGACCATTATTTTGTGACACACGACGAAATACGGGTCCCGGGCTTCTCGGCAAGGGAAGTTCTGTGCCGACCTCCGCCTGATGAGACACCATCTATGGAGTCGATCGAGCGGATTAGACGTCGGCGTCGTATAATGTCTCGCGCTCGATGCTCAGTGGCATCTGCGAGAGTGAGGCAACCACGCAAGAAGCGCAAGGTGGACATTAACGAGGATACCGAGGACCACATGTCACGAACCTCGATGACGGAAAAAGACTCTGATAGGAAGCTGCCGAGGCAAGTGATTGTAGAGGCCTTCATAAATGGACAGTCGGTGAGGGCGATGCTAGATACAGGGTCAATGATGGACTTCATATCTACGACGGTGGTGGATCAGCTGAAAATTCCGAAGGATATTTTGGTGAAACCTGTTCCGCTGTTCATGGCAGTATCGGGATCGCGCTCAAAGGTCAATTGTTGTGTGATGGCTAACTTACAATATCAGAGTATCAACGCGGATCGAACTTTTGATGTGGTCAATTTGGATGCCTACGACTTGGTGCTGGGAACACCGTTCTTGTTTCAGCATAAGGTCGCAGTGGGTCTCAATCCGACGCGAGTGATTATCGGGTCTGACAAGCCGTTGCCGTTGCAAGGTCATACGATGATAAAGATTGTTTCAGCGGCGGCAGAAGTATGTGAGGATAAATATGAACACTTACGGCGAATAATTCGAACCGAGGTCACTGATTTATGCCAGGACCCATCGAAAACGTCATTACCACCATTCAGGGCGGTTAACCACGTTATACCCTTGATAGATGAAAATAAGGTGTATAGCTGGAGGCCTTCAAAATGTCCTGACGCTCTAAAGCCACTTTGGCGCGAGAAGAAGGACATTTACCTGAAATCGGGTCGATGGCGCATTGCAACAGGTACAAATGCTGTCCCGATGTTGATTATCAAGAAGCCTGGACGTGACGACGGTGTGGTTCGCATTAGGACTCCGGTGGACAAGCGGGAAATTAATGCGAATACCAAGAAGCTGACCGCACCGTTGCCGGATCAAGAGGGTATTCTGCGGAATGTGGTCCGGCATCCAATGCGATCTCTGGTCGACGGAAAGGACTTCTATGAGCAGATTCGGATAATAAAGGAACATGTGTCGCGCACATTATTTGTGACGCCCGATGGGACAATGGAAAGTCTGGTTCTGCAGCTAGGGGACTGTAACGGCGGAGCGACCTGTCAGCTATTAATGAACCACATTTTTTCAGAATATATTGGTGTGTTCATGGATGTTTATCTGGACGATATCATCATATATTCGGACACGGCAGAGGAACACATGGAGCACTTGAGGAAGATATTTGCAGTTTTGCGGCGCGAGAAATTGTACCTGAGTCCTGACAAAATGCAATTATTTGCGTCGGAATTAAAGGTGCTAGGACATGTGATAGACGACGATGGTATACGCATGGATCCTCACAAGGTTGATCGAGTTGTCAACTGGAAGACTCCGACGAATAAGGCCTTGTTAATGAGCTTTTTGGGGGCTGTTGGATATTTGGCACCCGATTGTCCAGGTATTCGAATTCCGATGAGCATTCTCTCATCAGTGGGGGGACCTGTGGCTGTATGGAGATGGCATCCAACGCACCAGAGGGCGTTTGATGAGGTTAAAGCCAAAGTTGATGAATGGCACGACCATCACCGGGTGGCGTTGGATTACTCCGAGGGCGCTGAAATCATCAATTTGGTAACAGACGCATGTCTCACCGGTGCGAGTGGTCATATAAGTCAGGGCAATGATCTGTTAACAGCGCGGGTGAGTTCATTTTGGTCGGCCAAATTTAATTCGGCTCAGCAGAATTATCCCGTGCATGAGCAAGAATTGCTGGCCATAGTCGAGTCGCTGAAGCGGTTCAGGGCCGAATTGCATGGGGCAAAATTTCGCATTTGCACTGATCACAAGGGCCTGGAGCATATCATGAAGCAACGGCATTTGTCGCCGCGACAGCATCGCTGGATGGGGATATTAAATGAGTTCGATTTCACGATACATTACATACCCGGAGAAACCAATATTCTGGCGGACGCGCTGTCGCGCATATACGCCAATGAGCCGGTAGGTGAAATGCGGGCGCCGAGTGAATATTTGCAAGAGTTGGACCCTGATGAGGTCGCAGATCACGAGCGACTTGCAGTAATAGGAATATCTGCTCCAGTGATGACGAATGAGGCTTCACTGGCATTGTATGCTGTGGAGGCAGGTCGAAGGTCGGCGAGGTTACAGGAGAAGGGGATGATGGTAGTAGATCGGAAAACTCACCAAGTACGGAGGGCCGAGGGTCCACGGGAGGTGCCTGATCCGAGTACATCTGACTCGAACTCAATTCCAGAGGCCACAACTAGGGAGGAGGTCCCTACAATTGCGGATATGGACACGGCGGAGCCGGCTCTGGAGCAGATAGAATTAAGTGCGGAACCCGCTGACCTAGTCGGGATAGTGAAGACCGTGACAGCGGGGGTAGACTTTCCTGAAGTAATGAAAGGAAGGTATGTTGACGATGCATTTTTCCGTCAAGTGCTATTGAAACCGACTCATTTCAAAGATTTTGTATTGAGGGACGGTCTCATATTCATGAAACTTGGAGACGCAGAGCTCTTGTGTATTCCGAATATAGTCGTTGATGGCGTTAATATCAGAAGGCTTGTGATAGAACAGGCACATTCGTTATTAACACATCTCGGGAGCCGCAAGACTTTGACTTACCTGCGGGAGAATGTCTGGTGGGACAAAATGATCAGGGATGTGGCCGCATTCTGCGAGTCATGCACAGTTTGTGCAATGAGCAAGCCATCCACCCAGAAACCAGCGGGTTTGTTACGTACTTTGCAGGTGCCACGGCGGCCTTGGCAGTCTATCGGTATTGATTTTGTGGGACCACTGCCGGCATCAAGCAATCGTCACGGGAGCTTTGATATGATCTGTGTAATAATAGACCATTTAACGTCGATGGTACACTTGGTGCCAACGAAGCAAACGTACAAGGCGAAAGACATTGCAGAGCTGATTTTTGATGTGGTGTACAAGGCACACGGTCTGCCTGAAATCATAGTCAGTGATAGAGACTCGCTCTTTACGAGCATCTTCTGGCAAACCCTGCATAAATTGATTAACACGGAGTTGAGGCTGTCATCGGCTTATCACCCACAAACGGATGGGGCGACGGAAAGAGCTAATCGGACAATGACACAAATGCTGCGGCAATGTGTAGATCTTGATCAGAAGAACTGGGTGTTGCGACTTCCTGGCATTGAGTTTGCGATGAATGCGGCTAGGTCGGATACCACGGGCTTCTCGCCGTTCTTTTTGAATTACGGGCGCAGTCCACGACCTCTATTGTGGGAGTCAAAAACCGAGTATCCGGGGGTACGTACCTTTGCCCAGAGGATCAAGGATGCTATTATGTCGGCACATGACGCTATAATAGCGAAACGGGTCAAGCAGACGGTCCAGGCTAATAAGAAGAGGAGACCAGCAGCGTTTGTGGAAGGGGATCTAGTTTACCTCTCAACTAAGAACTTGAAGATTCCGCAGGGAAGGGCAAGGAAACTCGCACCGAAATTCATTGGACCATTTCCGATAACGAAGGTGCTGGAACCGGGGGCGTCGTATCAGTTGAAGCTGTCAGATGAGCTGCGAACTCGCGGAGTTAATCCGTCTTTTCACTCATCATTACTACGGATCCACGTGCCGAGTGATGATAGACGTTTCCCGGGCCGTCAGGCACATCAGCTACCAGGAATGGGGGGTGTTCCTAGCGAGTGGGCAGTCGATAAAACTGTCTCGCACTCAGGAAAAGGAAGGGATGCTATTTTCGAGGTGCTCTGGAAGTCTGGGGATAGTACTTGGTGTGAGTACGGCGAAATCAAGCATTTGGTGCCACTAGCAGCATACCTGGAAGCGATGGGCGCATCAAAGATTTCGCAGCTGAAGAATGGAGCGGCAGTTCATCCTGAATTTGATGAGGAGGTACGATCAGACGCAGTACGGGTCTGTGGGAGAGTACGAGTCAATATTGAAGAATGGAGGGAGGTCTCACATTTGGAGGACAAGAGGTGCACTGTGGAGGACGAGCACATAAAACGGGGTCGGGCCAGAGGGAGGAGGGCAGGATTCGTCCCAGTTCTACCTCTCTCCAACAACACTATGATCCTCGACTTGTCTCCATCGCAAGCTGTCGAATGTGAAGCTTATGCCGGCAACGTGAAGGCGTGGGTGGCCAAGGACAAGGATCATCCCGGTCAACCGCCTGCTGGGTACGAGAGTTACCGTCGGCTCCATCCGGAGGCAACGGCTCCCCAGGATCACCCGGCAGTGGAATTCAGATATTTCGCCCACATGAATGAAAAGAGTGAGTGCTGTCGTTGCTTTATGATCAATCACGAGTCTGATTGTATTAAAGGGAGCACAGGCGCCGTGGCGAACATTCCTGCCGACACGCTCACCGAGATTGTCAACGCACCAAACAAACTCATCTGGTCGTTGGCGGACGCTCTCGGTATCAGGAATGGAGGTCTGGGAATCAACACTTACGCTGGTCCACACTACCGGGCCCGGGCGGTGCTGCCAGTGGCGGGGCCGTCCAAGTATGGTATCCGTGCGCATGGGCGGGCGGTGAGACCGAAGACAGCTTCCAAGGCCAATCGAGCTGGTGAGTATCGTCTGGTAATATTGATATATGACGGCTTACATGGCGACTTAGGCTTGGGCAGCAAGTCGCAGGCCAAGGAGGGCAATCGCAGGAAACCCGGATTGGCTGGTGAGTATGTTCGGAATAGTACAAGTTCTGATGACTTACGTGGGGACACAGCAGGACCCCGGAATATACCCTGGGAGGCCAGGTCCGGGGCCGGACAAAAAGACCACGATTTGGCCTCTAAACCTAGGCCCAGGACGGACAAAATCTCGGGGTCGAACGCAAAAATGCTAGGTCCCGTCCGGACAAAATTTGAGATCTGGCCGAGGTTTGGTACAACAATTTTTGGCGAAACCCACCTACTTTGACTTGCTTCGGTGCGAAAACTCGTTTGATCGCTCCAATTTGACGAAAACGAGGTCAAAAACAGAGCAGGAAGAAAAAAAAAACAGCATTTTCTTGGTCGTGGGAGCTAACATTACCATTTTTGGGTGATCCCATCAGCCCTCGGCTAGGTCCAGGACGGACAAAAATGCCCAGATCTCGCCGAAACCTGTCCGGACAAAAACTCCCGGATCGTGGATTTTTGGAACCTAGCCTTCGACAGTACATTCCGGGGTCCTGACACAGCGCGCGTTGGCGGCAAGTCGAAGGCTAAGACCGGCAATCGCGCTCGTGGTCTGAAGAAGCCGGGGAAGTACGCGAAAGTGGTGGTGGCGGCAATCAATGTGCGGGCCGAGACCGCCTCTGATGATCCCGTGGGTAAACGCGAGGAGACGCCGTTGCCTGAGCCTGGTGAAGTCGAGGAGGACGTCCACATGGATGATTGGATGGTTTTCCCAAAGGACGAGGAGGATGATGGCGCTGCTAGAGCGTTGGGATGGGACGGCAAGGAGGCTGAACCTATCATGTGAGCACGACGCGGACTTAGGGGAGATCGCTATGCAATCCCCGAGGGCGAATGTAAGGTCCCGCCGTGTGCTCACGGTCCCGAAAGGGGACTCGAGTCATATCTTATCTAGTCATTTTTCTTTCAACTCATTTCTACTTATGTACTTATAGTCAGTACGACTCTTTAGGAGTCATTGTATCCGGATCCGAGGGATCCTCAGTTAGTATAAATAGTCTCATTAGTTTAGCAGTAGTCAGAGAAGTTCAACACGTAGACTTTAACGACTCAACATCGTCTCTAAGTCTGCAAGCTTCGAAACTAATCTCTTGTGTCTACGACTTTCTCAACAGAAACTCCGTAGTCTCACACTGTCCGCCGTGCATCAGGAAAACCAGGTGACACTTGACAGTGCTTACCAGTGCTGCCTAGTGCCCTAGTGCCCATAGATACATCCCCTCTATGCAGTACTAGGCTAGTGCTGGATAGTCGCACACCATCACTATGCAGCACTAGGCAGCACTAGGCAGTACAGGCGCCGCCGCATAAATCCAGCATTATTCACCTGTTACTAGCTGCTACTCCACTGCTACTCGAGCCAGCTACCTCGCCACATTGATAATCAAAAAATGAATCTATTGATGTTTGTAACGATTGTAACTAGAGAACAAGTTCACGCATTCCGAAAGACCTTGCCCACCCGTCAGCTCTTCGCGACCCTGGAACCCCACGCGCCCGTCGACCCAAAGTACACTCGCCACATACCGATTCGCCAGCTGCACCCTCAGCGCGTCCGCTCACCCCGCACCTGCCGCCGTCGCATTCCCCCCATTCACCACCGTCCCGTTTATCCACCCTTTGCTCAAGTCCGCTGACGGAGGCGTTGATGCCCTGCGCACGCAGCGCGTCCTCGAGCATGCCCAGCTGGCCCGTGGGGAGCACGCAGAGGGCTTCGAGCGCGATGTATTCGTGCGGCGGCCAGGCATTGTGTGCATCCCTACATATACCCGTCAGTTACACTGAATAAAAGATGCGAGATGAAGACGACACACCACTGCAACCGGTATTGTCCCCTTCACATTCAGCGCCCGCAACCCCGCCTGCCACGGACCACCGCCGACACCAACATTGGGGTTCGGGATGGTGGGATTGGTGAGCCAGCGCGAGGCATAGTCCCAGCCGGTCTCGGCGCCGGAGGCGAACTCGGCGTAGAGGGCGGCGCTCTGCGAGGCGTTGAGCGTGGGCTGGGTGGGGTCGTGGATTGTTAGGTAGTCTGCGGGTGGGGTTAGTGTTTTGGGAGAGAATGGGGAGGCGAGAAGGGGTACGGAGGGAGTAATAGGGAAGAAAGGAAGGAGGGAACAAGGGGAGAGCAAGGGGGAAAGAAACAAAGACACGCACCTGCAAATACGACTCAGGCCGCGGCGCGGTGTTGGTCACGCTGTACTGCGTCATCATGTACATTTTTTTCGTGATCGAGCTTTTCACGCTCACTGTGCGGTTTGCGAGCTTGCGCTTGGGAAAATAATATGTCAGGGACGCGAAAGAGAAGTCAGAGGGGGGAGGGGAGGAAACTCAGCTCTGCGAGGGGCAGCGCACGCGTGAAGATGGCGGTGTCGTTGCTGGCGGCAACGTAGCACGCGAGCATTTGGATGAAGAGCGGGGGCTGCGAGCGGTTCCGGTCTGCGTCGGCACATATCAGTGATCTGCAGTGGGGGTAGGGATGCATGCATGCACGTACCGTAGATGCGCCCGCCGTTGGGGATGAAGCCAAAGCGCTCAGTCTCGTCCATGAAGTTCTGCAACGTGTCGTTCGCGATAGAGAAGAGCTGCGACTTGAGGAGGCCCTTGACGATCCACGAGTCCCAGTAGTGCTGCTCCTGGAAGCGGCCAGCATGAAGGGAGGAGTCCATGGGAGAGTGGGAGAAGGGAAGTGGCGACCAACCATTGTTTGCCGCAGCTTGTTCTCTCACGTGCGGGCGGACTTTGGAAATTATCTTGCCTCACCGCCACTTCCTTGAGGCTTCCGGTCTCCATTCTAAGGAGGCCGTTGTCCTCTGCAGCTACCTCCTACCGAACGACGCTCAATATACGGTTAAATTCCGTTGATCCTTGACGCAGTCAACATTGCTGAAGTGATATGCTACATGCATTGTAACAGAGGCGGTTGAGAGGCGGACTCGGGTCTGAACCGAATTAGTCTGAAATCTAAGGTGCGCAATGATGAGTTCATTGATATCTGAGGCTGGAAGAAATAATCTTTGAATTTTCACTCTGTAGTATCCTTCGGATGTGCGTGCCCGAGATATTTGGACGGGACGGTCGCTAGTGAATGAACACATACATATATGTACGTAGATCGAACTTCATTGGGCTTTGTCGCATTTGGGAGAGTTGCAGACTGGCAGCCCATTTATGCATTGCTTTCAGTTGCATTGAATATATATTTCTATGCGTCCCGCCAACACTACACGGGCTGGCACGTTTATTCATAATAAGAGCATGGCGGCCTGCTAGTGCTGCATAGTTCACACTGCGAGATTGCCTAGTGCTGCCCAGTGCTGCCCAGTGCTGCATAGTGCGCCACTGAGCACTATGCAGCACTGGGCTGCGCTAGGGATGCTAGGGCATTCTATGCCACTAGGACTGCACTATGGCTCGGCTACGGTTTTCCTGATGTGGAGAGAAGAGAACCGGCAACATCGGCCGTTGATCCGATGGACTTGATTGGCTCATCAACACCGCTTTCTTCCTCTTCACGACATCCTACGCCACAACCCATTCCGGAGACGTCGTCGCTGCCGCCGTTCCACGAGCACGGATGGTGGTACCCAGCTGGACGTCGGCGTCCTTGTATCGTGCGCCTTGCCTCTGTATCACAGCATTATTCGGTCTTATCTGCTCTCTCGCGGTGTATTCCTTCAATCTACACCCTAATCTTCGCTGTCTTCTCCGCTATTTTCCTCCTCTCCTTCCTCCGCCGTTTCCACCTCCGCATACTCGACAATGGCATCTGAACCTCGCCCGTGGCGATCTGCGCAAGAATCCGCGGCTTTGGGACACATGTCCTGCACTATCAGTGGATAAGGATGTGGAAGTCGAGGATGGATGGGAGGGCGGTATGGTGTGTATTCTCTTGATTTTCCCTTGTTTTTCTTTCTACCTCGTTCCTTATTCTCCTTCTTCTGCTCCTTTTCTCATCCCATCCGCGTCCATCTCGTTCTTGGGCCCGCGGCGGAATACGCGCAGATCCGGACGGCGTACGCACCAAGATGCGTGTAGATCTGGGTTGCGTAAGTGAGCGAGGACGCTGTGCGCATAAATGATGCGACTCGCTGAGGCTGCGGCTGCGTGTCGGATGCGGGGACACAAACACCTTACGCAGTGATCTGGAGGGGCCGCGACTCGAGCGATGGCGCGCAGATCTGCATGGCGGGGATAGTGTCTTCAGCTAGCGGGCACACCATGGCCCGTCATTCCCTTATGCTTTACTGGCGCGCTGAGCCGTCGCGACTGGCGAGTTGCGGCGCAGAGACGGTGTACGCATACGCACACGCACACGCAGAGCGTAGAGTTATACATGCGCGCGCCGCCGTCGTGCACGGACTTGTGGGAAGTGCGGGCGCAGATGCGTAGAGTTGTATTTGCGCAAGAGGGCGGCCGCTGAGCGAGGAGATGCAGGCCTTACTCGCGCATGCGGGGTTGCGCTGCGCATGCGCAGAGCTATCGCGCATCGCACGGGCCGCAGGAGTGCGTATGGCGGGAGTCGTCGTGCGCGGAGGTGTACTTTGGGGGGATTCGTGCGGGATGAATCGCGTGGAGAGGAATCGCACGTCGGACGTGCTCGTCCGTCCATCCGGCGGTGCGGATTGCAAGAGGGGTGCCGTGGACGTGCTATTTGGTGTACGCGTGCGAGCAGGGGGACTTCGAATCCCTGCGTCGCGGTAAGGAATCGCGCGCTGTCGTCCGGAGTCGTGTAAAGCGGGGTGGGCGTTTACGTGGAAGGCAGTGGTGCGCACATGCGTTCCACGTCGACACGTCGACGATGAGCGAGTCAGCGTTGGACGTAGGCCGCGGATGTGTAAATGAGAACGCACAGCACAGGTGCGTGCGCGATTCGTGGCGTGGTCTACGCCGTGCGGAAGACTTTGTGGTGGGTAGTCGTACGGGGAAGCGGTACGCCCGGCGATGCGTGGAATCGTCGTCGTCTTCCTCCCTGGCTCCCCGGCCCTCCTACGTGCGCGGGAGTCGGATGTACGGATTTGGCGGATGCAGTGCAGGAGGGGGTTGTCACCCGCGTCTGGGAGGTGCTGATGCGCCGGGTTTTCTTGAGCAGTAAGTAGTAGAAACATTAATGTTACAGATTTACCTTCAGGAGCCTGGATTTTGGAAGACGCGAGTTGAGGTAGAATCTGGGCGAGGTGCGACCCGATTTTGCGGACGAGAGGAAGGTTCGGGGGTGGAGGCCAATGGTCGGCGAGTTGACCCCACAATATTATTGCTCTTCACTCTTCTACGGCCTTTTTTTCATACCGCCTCGTCAAGCGAATCCAGGAGATTCCTGAACCACTTCGCACGATTCCGGCATCCTGATCATGCAATGTCCTATCTTGCGAGTCTGACTTCCAACTTCTCATTGTGCTGCACAATGGGGATCTCACCGGCTGTGTCTCGTCTGGTACTCACCTATCATCTCGGCGCTTCTGCGGTAAGTTGCTCGGACGGTTGTAATTTGACTTGACATTGCATTTTTGTTAGTGTTCTCTGTTGATTTCTAGCCAGTCCCGAGACGTTCTCTCCAAATAATGCAATTTTCAATTGTCCCAAATGATCACAGCCCACGCGAACACTTTTCGCACACCTTTTAAGTCGAGATCCTCTCTTCAATTTGGAGGGTAATTTTCCTCCATGAGTTTGTGCAACCTCGCTGCAGTTGACTCGGATTGTAATTCCCAGGTGCCTCCGGGGTAAGCTAGGTTCGGACTACGTGTGTTCACATTTCGATTTGACCATTTTTGTCAGTTCTTCCTTGCTCCGTGGCAATTCTAGTACGCCCCGATGTTCTAGCCGTTAACGCAATTTCCGATTGCCAGGATATTGTCTCTCTGTCTTCAGCTTCGAGTATATTTACCTCCGTTGATAATCTATCGTGTCCTTCATTTAGCTAATTTTTTACCCAGATCTCGGTTGTCCCCTGGAATTGCAGCCGGCACTTTGACTGATTTCAAGCTTGACTACATTTCCTTCGAACGTGCGTTTCAACTTCTAATTCAAAGTCATATCTATCCTATGCTTCACTGACCCTCGATGTGGTACTAGACGACGATTTCAATATTAAGGCTGACTGACTTGGCCTTGTTCTTCCTATCTTGCTGATTTCACTTTGCTGAATTGCCTACCAGACTTTAATCCACCATTCCTTCAAGTCTCGTTTCAATCGTGGTCGAATCCCTGATCCATGAGGCGGTGTTTTCAAAGTCTGAAATTATCTTCAAATAATACCAATTTGTGTGTGCGCTCCAACTTTGGTTCGAACCTTTACTGACTACAAAAACCAGCTGCGGCCACGGCGCAACTCCACACAACTCCACCGATGTAAGCTGTCGGGAATACCGATACTATCGCTGTATATATCATCAAGTGTGTCCATTTATTATATCCCGGCCACACCTGACGAATTTCATTTAACTAGATCCGTGAGACTCTCGTGGGCCGAACGTATGGTTGATTGTTCAGAGTACTTCCAATTTATTTCTTCGTCGATGCAATATAGCTGACATACTTCAACTCAATCGGATTCAATGCATGCATGCTGCGACTTATACCAGGCTAGTATCATAAATGTTTCATCACCCTTTGATCACTAACGTTACAACCATAATGCTGCGAGTCGTAATCGACTTGAACTTTGGTTCAAGTCATCGCAACTTATCATGCTAACCCACCTTTGAGGTTAATTTACTTCTACCTGAATGAATATATTACCACCACTTATACAAACTTAGGCTGCTTGGTCGGATTTCAATGGATCCTTTTGGGTCTCTCGGGCACGAGTCGGAGCCTGCACAATGACTAGTTGCTTGTTTTTTTTTTTGTGGAGCATTTGGTGTAATGTGACTCAGTCTGCAGAAGCATTCCAAGGTCATCCACCATTGTTGCTGGTTTCGAGCCAGATCTCACCGGGGAAAATTGCTCAGGAGGAAATGCCGTTACACACATTTTTAAATCAGTGTGGGACTCCGACCCGAAAGGTTATCCTATCCCATGTCTATCAGTCATGGGTCACATAGCCACTAAAACCCCCTCATTTGTCCAATCCCGCTGTGGCAGCGCGACTTGCCTCGCTCGTCGCCTGCGGGGTTCGAATCTAAATATGGCAACGTCGCGCTGCTCGGTTTCATTCTCCTTCCACGACGCGTCTATTGCGCTCATTTCTCTACTAACCAACATTATTCCTCCCAATCTTCCTCAGGATGCGTTTGCAGCTGCATAATCAAGTATATTCACGCCGCACTGCCAAGATACCTATTTCTTACATCACACGGACATTCCGCGGACACAGTCGCGTTAGACTTGAAACACGGTCGGGGACATATTTATATCACTTACAGTACATTATTGCTCCTTCGTTTCCTTTTTTTCCTCCCTCTCATGTCACGCTATCACCTCATTTCCCCATTTTGTAGCAATCCCGACGCGACGGCGATCTCGACGGCACCTGGATACTCGGACTGTGCCTGGGATTGATTTTGGCATGGATTGGGCACCCATAGCCAATGCTGAGCGGGGCAGCACTTCTCCCTATACGTATTTGCGCTCATCCCGGTGTTCAAAGTGCTGAAGAGGTCGTTTAGCCGAAGGATTTACAACGGGCAATTTACGTACGTTATATTGTTTCATATACTTCCCACATTTCGCTTGCGGGCTCCGGTGTCCCACGAGAACGGGAGCAGCCGTCCCATTATGTACTTCCTTCTTACCTTCTTACCACAACCTGAATCCACTCGTCGACTCGGATTCCTTGCGCCCACACCTGAGTTTCTATTCCACTACAAGCTGAGTACTTCCTGGTATTTATCTTACTGATTATCATATCTCTAGAGCTTTTATTCGATCGCGCGAACGGGGATATCTACGTCACGACTCGGCACTATTACTGGCACGACCTAGACACCACTCGGTCCACGTACGGACCACCCTTTTCTTTGACACCGCTCCGCACCTGCGCGTGCATCCCATGCCAGATCACCAAATAAAAGGAGTCCTCGCCAGTATCTGCCACATGTCGCGCAGCGGCATAAGTGAGCGCCCCCGCCCCACGTCCTAGTCGTGGAGATCATCATGACCGCTGGACGCCCCATCCGCGAGCCCACGTTTAGCCCCATATTGCACTCCACCCGCATAGCGCAGCACCGGCGGGCAATTCATGCCGCAGCCTGTCTCGTGCATCATCAGCACTGCTGCTGAGGAGGATATGTTCTGGGTAGGGCACAATATGAATGCACGCACGCAGGCACAGGCGCGCGAGTACTCCCGCGGGAAACGCAGCGCAGGGAGCGAGAAACGGTCCTCGAGGTGCATCGAGTCGACCCAGTCGAGAGCGACGTGCTCGGGGTACGGCGTACAATGACTACACGGACGACGCACGCATCGGGTGCGCGAATACTTGCGCGGCGCGGGATACGAGAAACGGCGCTGCGCCCACGTCGATGTTACGGTATGTGATGTGAGCACCCGTGCGTTTGAGACGCAAGAGGGCGGCCCCGACATCACGAGAACAAGTAGAAAGGAGGAGAGGGGTTGCAGCAAGGAATGGAAGGCAAACACACCAAAGTCCGTTCCCCATCCTCCTTCTCTGCACCGCTAGTTTCCACAGCCCGGTGATAAGCCTTGCAAATAACCACTAGTGGAGCACCCTATTTTTGCGCCTTTCAGCTGTGTTTGCAATGTATATTATCTTATATCTAGAACTAGTACCGAGACTCAGAGGTAGCTGGTTGGACCAAGATCACAGAGTAACAGGTCATCGAGGGGGTAATACGTCGAGGTGACTGGCTGCACTCGCCCTGAAACATGTAAGGGTTTGTGTAGTCTGCAAAACATCATGAGTAACTTCATATTCAATTGGGTTATGTTGGGTATAAGCCCAAGTAACAAATTGGGTTGAATTGCAATACCGTTGTGACACTTTAGGGTTGTAGAGATGTGGACATCAGATCCAACGATGGCCTAGAACACCGGTCGGGCCTTGTTTCGGGCTATACTCGACTATACCCGACTATACCCGACGGGCTCAACTATATCCGTAGTTGCCGGCCTGATTGGAGATTGCCAAACAGTCAGATTAGACTTCTACCAAGAACCCAATTATGGATATAAGCCGTGAGGGGTATTGTTCGAAAGCTGCGACACTATACTACATGGTATAGGGATGCTAGCTGGAGGGGAACAAACGAGGAATGCAGGATATAGGAATCAATCCTGTATCTGATGTCAGTTTTGGCGGATTGGAAATAAGCTCAGTGCTGACTGAGCTTGTGGCCTTTCAGCTGATTGCTGACTGAGATTCTGTCTTTGCGGATGACTATAATATGGTGTGCTCAAGACTTGCAGCCAATAGCACCGACTGGATTCACTATACCGGATAACTATCCAACGGATACGTGGCTGTTTGACTCATATTTTCTTATTTCTTGCTTGTACTTATTTATTCTCTGACTTCTATATAAGTAGTAGGTCGTCGCTACTAGAGGACACAGCATCACATCAGGAAAATCCAAAGTTGCCCCATAGCACCATATAGCGCACCAGAGCCCTATATAGTGGGCATAGCTGATATAGCAAACTGACCAACCTCAGAGAAATGTGGGACCCTGGACTTGAACTTCATAGCCCACCATAGCCCACCATAGCCCACTATAGTCACAGTGTTTTCTATGATAGTGGTCGCGGTCAGAGCCCAAAAAAAAAATTTGGACGTTGCAATTGTAAGGTCATAATGTATTGTTCTCTTCACTGGTTGAACATTTCAAGTTGTTCACTGGAAATATTGGTGAAAAACCTCCTTCATTTTTCACCCATCTTTCACTGAAAAAAGAGGTGAAAAATTCAAGCTTTTTTCAATACTTTTTTGACTGGAAACCAAGGTGTAAAATTTGAAATAAAGTTGGTGATTTTATTTGCAAGAGGAACAGCCATAATTCATGCACATTCACACCTGAAAATGATGGTGAAAAATTCAAAACTTTTTTCACAACAATTTTCGCCACAAAAACCACAATAAAATGTGTGAATAATGTTTGGTGAAAAGTTGTGTAAAGTTTGAAACCCAGGATCTAGGTTTTAAATCCTTTTTCACCATCTTCTTTTCCACTTTTTCACTGGAAAATGGGGTGAAAAGAAACCTTGTTTTTTTCACATTTTTCGGTGTAAATACAAGTGAAAATGTCAAAATATTTTCCTGACATTTCCCGCCAGCAGTCAAGGTGAAAAATGTGAAATAGGGTTCAAGACTTTTCTTCAGACATTTTCGGAGAAAAAGCACAGAAAATAGCTTTTGAATTGGTCACTGGAAGATACAGAGAGTTTTCAATTAACAATTTGGGTGTAAAAGGGCTACCGTAGTGCTGGAGACTTTGAGGCTAAAAGGGTGTAAAATTCCGAACATCTATGCCAGGTATTCAAGACTTTTAATCCACGAAGCCCTGAGCCAAGCCAAAACACCTGTCAGGCACTTTGAAGTCCCGCGGATATAATATCCACGGCCAAACTGAGCCAAAATCACAACTTTTCCTCCCCAGCGAGGCAACAGTGGCATGGATCTCTGGTCTATGACTTGTTTCACACTCACACAGATCCACCAGGCCTTGAGCCAAGCCACAACATCTGTCAGCCTCTTCAAAGTCTCATGGATATAATATCCATGCTCAAACTGAGCCAAAATCACGACTTTTGCAGGCATTTCCTCTCCAACGAGGCAAGAGGGGCATGGATTTCTGGTCTGCGACTTGTTTCACACCCACACAGATCCACCAAGCTCTGAGGCAAGCCAGAACACCTGTCAGCCACTTCAAAGTCCCACGGATATAATATCCGTGGTCAAACTGAGCCAAAAGCATGACTTTTGTGGGCATTTTCTCTCTGGCGTTGCAACAGCAGCATGGATTTCTGGTCTGTGACTTGTTTCACACTCACATGGATCCACAAAGCCTTGAGCCAAGCCACAACATCTGTCAGCCTCTTCAAAGTCTCACGGATATAATATCCGTGGTCAAACTGAGCCAAAATCATGACTTTTGTGGGCATTTCCTCTCTGCTGAGGCAACAGCAGCATGGATTTCCGGTCTGTGACTTGTTTCACACTCACATGGATCTACAAAGACTTCAGCCGAGCGAAAACATCTGCCAGCCACTTCAAAGTCCCACGGATATAATATACGTGGTCAAACTGAGCCAAAATCACGACTTTTGTGGGCATTTCCTCTCTGGCGATGCAACAGCAGCATGGATTTCGAGTCTGTGACTTGTTTCACACTCACACAGATCCACCAAGCCTTGAGCCATGCCAAAGCACCCGTCAGCCACTTCAAAGTCCCATGGATATAATATCCTTGGTCAAACTGAGCCAAAATAACGACTTTTCCAGGCATTTCCTCTCCAGTGATCCAACAATGGCATGGATTTCTGGTCTGTGACTTGTTTCACACTCAGATGGATCCACCAAGCCTTGAGCCACGAGAAAACATCTGCCAGCCACTTCAAAGTCCCACGGATATAATATACGTGGTCAAACTGAGCCAAAATCACGACTTTTGTGGGCATTTCCTCTCTGGCGATGCAACAGCAGCATGGATTTCGAGTCTGTGACTTGTTTCACACTCACACAGATCCACCAAGCCTTGGGCAAGGCCAAAAGACCTGTCAGCCTCTTCAAAGTCCCACGGATATAATATCCGTGGCCAAGCTGAGCCAAAATCATGACTTTTGTGGGCATTTCCTCTCTGCCGAGGCAACGGGGACATAAATGTCTGGTCTGTGACTTGTTTCACACTCACACGGATCCACCAACCCTTGAGCCAAGCGAAAAAACCTGCCAGCCACTTCAAAGTCCCATGGATATAATATCCGTGCTCAAACTGAGCCAAAATCATGACTTTTGTGGACATTTCCTCTCCAGTGAGGCAGCAGTGGCATGGATTTCTGGTCTGTGACTTGTTTCACACTCACACAGATCCACCGAGCCTTGAGCCAATCCACAACATCTGTCAGCCTCTTCAAAGTTCCACGGATATAATATCTGTGGTCAAACTGAGCCAAAATAACGACTTTTGCAGGCATTTCCTCTCCGCCAAGGCAACAGAGGCATGGATTTCGAGTCTGTGACTTGTTTCACACTCACACCGATCGACCAAGCCTTGAGCCAAGTTTAAACACCCATCAGCCTCTTCAAAGTCCCATGGATATAATATCCGTGGCCAAACTGAGCCACAAATTATATCCGTGGGACTTTGAAAAGGCTGACAGATGTTGTGGCTGGGCTCATGGCTGGGTGGATCCGTGTGAGTATGAAACAAGTCGCAGACCAGAAATCCATGCCTCTGTTGCCTTGGCGGAGAGGAAATGCCTGCAAAAGTCATTATTTTGGCTCAGTTTGACCACAGATATTATATCCATGGGACTTTGAAGAGGTTGATGGGTGTTTTGGCTTGGCTCATGGCTTGGTGGATCCGTGTGAGTATGAAACAAGTTGCAGACCAGAAATCCGTGCCACTGCTGCCTCGCCAGAGACGAAATGTTGTGATTTTGGCTCAGTTTGACCCCGGATATTATATCCTTTGGCTCAGTTTGACCATGGATATTATATCCCTGAGACTTTGAAGAGGCTGACAGATGTTGTGGCTTGGCTCAAGGCTTGGTGGATCCATGTGAGTGTGAGACAAGTCACAGACCAGAAATCCATGCCATTGTTGGATCGCCGGAGAGGAAAAGCCTGGAAAAGTCTTTATTTTGGCTCAGTTTGACCACGGATATTACATCCATGGGACTTTGAAGAGGTTGATGGGTGTTTTGGCTTGGCTCATGGCTTGATGGATCCGTGTGAGTATGAAACAAGTCGCAGACCAGAAATCCATGCCACTGCTGCCTCGTCAGGAAATGTCCGCACAAGTTGTGATTTTGGCTCAGTTTGACAACGGATATTATATCCGTGGGACTTTGAAGTGGCTGGCGGATGTTTTCGCTTGGCTCAAGGCTTGGTGGATTCATGTGAGTGTGAAACGAGTCACAGACCAGAAATTCATGTCCCCGTTGCCTCGCCAGAGAGGAAATGCCCACAAAAGTCATGATTTTGGCTCAGTTTGAGCACAGATATTATATCCATGGGACTTTGAAGTGTCTGGCAGGTTTTTTCGCTTGGCTCAAGGCTTGGTGGATCCGCCTGAGTGTGAAACAAGTCACAGACCAGAAATATATGTCCCCGTTGCCTCGGCGGAGAGGAAATGCCCACAAAAGTCATGATTTTGGCTCAGTTTGACCACAGATATTATATCCATGGGACTTTGAAGAGGTTGATGGGTGTTTTGGCTTGACTCATGGCTTGGTGGATCCGCGTGAGTGTGAAACAAGTCACAGACTCGAAATGCATGCCTCAGTTGCCTCGGCAAGAGGAAATGCCTGCAAAAGTCGTTATTTTGGCTCAGTTTGACCACGGATATTATATCCGTGGGACTTTGAAGAGGCTGACAGATGTTGTGGATTGGCTCAAGGCTCGGTGGATCCATGTGAGTGTGAAACAAGTCACAGACTAGAAATCCATGCCACTGCTGCCTCGCCAGAGAGGAAATGTCCGCAAAAGTCGTGATTTTGGCTCAGTTTGACCATGGATATTATATCCATGGGACTTAGAAGTGGCTGACGGGTGCTTTACCATGGCCCAAGGCTTGGTGGATCTGTGTGACTGTGAAACAAGTCACAGACTCGAAATCGATGCCCCTGTTGCCTCGGCAGAGACGAAATGCCCACAAAAGTCATGATTTTGGCTCAGTTTGAGCATGGATATTATATCCGTGGGAGTTTGAAGTGGCTGACAGGTGTCCTGGCTTGGCTCCGTGCTTTGTGGATCCTTGTGGGTGTGAAACAAGTCGCAGACCAAAAATCCATGCCCCTCTTGCCTCGTTGGAGAGGAAATGCCTGCAAAAGTCATGATTTGGCTCAGTTTGACCACGGATGTTATATCCGTGAGACTTTGAAGTGGCTGACAAGTGTTTTGGCTTGGCCCAGGGATTTTTGGATCTGTGTGAGTTTGAAACAAGTCGCAGACTCGAAATCCATGCCCCTGTTGCCTCGGCGGAGACGAAATGCCCACAAAAGTCATGATTTTGGCTCAGTTTGAGCACGGATATTATATCCGTGGGACTTTGAAGTGGCTGACAGGTGTTCTGGCTTGGCTCAAGGCTTTGTGGATCCATGTGAGTGTGAAACAAGTCACAGACCAGAGATCTATGTCCCCGTTGCCTCGGCGGAGAAGAAATGCCCACAAATGTCATGATTTTGGCTCAGTTTGATCACGGATATTATATCCGTGGGACTTTGACGAGGCTGACAGATGTTGTGGCTCGGCTGAAGTCTTTGTAGATCCATGTGAGTGTGAAACAAGTCACAGACCGGAAATCCATGCTGCTGTTGCCTCAGCAGAGAGGAAATGCCCACAAAAGTCATGATTTTGGCTCAGTTTGACCACGGATATTATATCCGTGAGACTTTGAAGAGGCTGACAGATGTTGTGGCTTGGCTCAAGGCTTTGTGGATCCATGTGAGTGTGAAACAAGTCACAGACCAGAAATCCATGCTGCTGTTGCAACGCCAGAGAGAAAATGCCCTCAAAAGTCGTGATTTTGGCTCAGTTTGACCACGAATATTATATCCGTGAGACTTTGAAGTGGCTGGCAGATGTTTTCGCTATGTTCAAGGCTTGGTGGATCCGTGTGAGTGTGAAACAAGTCACAGACCAGGAATTTATGTCCCCGTTGCCTCGGTGGAGAGGAAAAGCCTGGAAAAGTCATGATTTTGGCTCAGTTTGACCACAGATATTATATCCATGGGACTTTGAAGAGGTTGATGGGTGTTTTGGCTTGGCTCATGGCTTGGTGGATCCGTGTGAGTATGAAACAAGTTGCAGACCAGAAATCCGTGCCACTGCTGCCTCGCCAGAGAGGAAATGTCCGCAAAAGTCGTGATTTTGGCTCAGTTTGACCACAGATATTATATTCATGGGACTTTGAAGTGGCTGACGGGTGCTTTGGCAAGGCTCAAGGCTTGGTGGATCTGTGTGAGTGTGAAACAAGTCACAGACTGGAAATCCATGCTGCTGTTGCATCGCCAGAGAGGAAATGCCCACAAAAGTCATGATTGTGGCTCAGTTTGACCACGGATATTATATCCGTGGGACTTTGAAGTGGCTGGCAGATGTTTTCGCTCGGCTCAAGGCCTGGTGGATCCGTTTGAGTGTGAAACAAGTCACAGACCAGAAATCCATGTCCCTGTTGCCTCAGCAGAGAGGAAATGCCCACAAAAGTCATGATTTTGGCTCAGTTTGACCACGGATATTATATCCGTGGGACTTTGAAGTGGCTGACAGGTGTTTTGGCTTGGCCCAAGGCTTTGTGGATCTCTCTGAGTGTGAAACAAGTCACAGACTCGAAATCCATGCCCCTGTTGCCTCAGCGGAGACGAAATGCCCACAAAAGTCATGATTTTGGCTCAGTTTGACCACAGATATTATATCCATGGGACTTTGAAGAGGTTGATGGGTGTTTTGGCTTGACTCATGGCTTGGTGGATCCGCGTGAGTGTGAAACAAGTCACAGACTCGAAATGCATGCCTCTGTTGCCTCGGCAAGAGGAAATGCCTGCAAAAGTCGTGATTTTGGCTCAGTTTGAGCACGGATATTATATCCGTGAGACTTTGAAGAGGCTGACAGATGTTGTGGCTTGGCTCAAGGCCTGGTGGATCTGTGTGAGTGTGAAACAAGTCACAGACCAGAAATCCATGCCACTGTTGCCTCGCTGGGGAGGAAAAGTTGTGATTTTGACTCAGTTTGGCCATGGATATTATATCCATGGGACTTCGAAGTGCCTGACAGGCTTCATGGATTAAAAGTCTTGAATACCTGGCATAGATGTTCGGAATTTTACACCATTTCAGCCTCAAAGTCTCCAGCACTACGGTAGCCCTTTTACACCCAAATTGTTCATTGAAAACTATCTGTATCTTCCAGTGATCAATTCAAAAGCTATTTTCTTGTGCTTTTTCTCCGAAAATGTCTGAAGAAAAGTCTTGAACCCTATTTCACATTTTTCACCTTGACTGCTGGCGGGAAATGCCAGGAAAATACTTTGACATTTTCACTTGTATTTACACCGAAAAATGTGAAAAAAACAAGGTTTCTTTTCACCCCATTTTCCAGTGAAAAAGTGGAAAAAAAGATGGTGAAAAAGGATTTAAAACCTAGATCCTGGGTTTCAAATTTTACACAAATTTTCACCAAACATTATTCACACATTTTATTGTGGTTTTTGTGGCGAAAATTGTTGTGAAAAAAGTTTTGAATTTTTCACCATCATTTTCAGGTGTGGATGTGCATGAATTATGGCTGTTCCTCTTGCAAATAAAATCACCAACTTTATTTCAAATTTTACACCTTGGTTTCCAGTCAAAAAAGTATTGAAAAAAGCTTGAATTTTTCACCTCTTTTTTCGGTGAAAGATGGGTGAAAAATGAAGGAGGTTTTTCACCAATATTTCCAGTGAAAAACTTGAAATGTTCAACCAGTGCTTGTTGCATTACTAGAATAATGGGGTGCAAAGTCAAGGTTACAGAGAAGCTAATTAACATTAAGCCAGGGTAAGTATATTCAAATGCGACCACCTTGGGGAGTTGAACTCAGGACCTCGCGCGTACAACTAAAATTTGAAAAGCGACAAAATAACCACTAGACTAAGGGGACATTAAGATACAAAGTCATATTAGTAGGGTCGGCACTGACCTACCACCTCCCTCTGTCTTTGCCTTCACTTTGTGGTAACTTACTACATATAATGTGAAGTGGTAATGGCTGGCGAGGCCATAATTTTGAGAGTAGCTAAAAATAAACCCCAAACCAAAATTGTAGAGCTCGAAATGCTCAACAAAAGTTGTCAAGGGACAGATTTTGCCTAAGGGGTTTGTCCTGCTGCAAACCATAAAATGAATTCCCAGAAGGTTCCATCTGGTAGCAAGGAAGATCTGGTCCAGATAACCATTCGTGACAGCCATAAGTTTACTTGCCATTGTGTTACCTAACTTTCCGCTATTTATACTAGTGAAATCTTATAGATGACCATAGTACCATATAGTCAATTGGCTCAGCTCTATAGACCATCATAGCTCACTATAGCATCATATAGCCAATCAGGTCACTTATATAGCTCACCATAGCTCACCATAGCATCACATAGCCAATCAGGTCAGTTATATAGCTCACCATAGCTCGCCATAGCCCCAGATAGCCCATGATAGCCACCTATGTGTCTCTCAGAGCATTTCAGATTTTCCTGATGCACCCCACGACTAGTAGGCATACGCTTGCGATTCGGGGCGATCTGGGATCTTCTAGTTGTGCACTACCATATAGAAGGGTGTGGCATCTCGAAATCTTACTTTATTGAATGTGTATTTGAATCGGAATTATATGGGATACTAGAACACTGCCTTGGACGTCGGAACTGCTACTAGAACACTGCCTTGGACATCGGAACTGCTACGAGAACACTACCTTGGACGTCGGATTGATACTAGAACACTGCCTTGGACGTCGAAATTGCTATTTTGGATTATATCCACACACACCACAAACCCCACGGAGTTGTAAACTCACCACACGCTCTTGGGTATTGTGCCTATCGTCTCCGGAAACTCAACCTTGCCTTGGCTATTGCCCTGTCGCTGTGAAGCATTATAATATCTACCATTTTGCATATATCGTTTTGCGCAAGCAAGCAATATCTCCGCAACACAGTACTCTACACACTTTCTCCTACCCAAAACCTCTCCCTTCAACCTTTTAAAGGCTCTGAAGCAGGGACTGACACTCGTCGGCTTCTACTGGGAATCCTACATCTTATATCTTGCGCTTTGTTGGTGGGTTGCATAGGTTTTTGCTTATATCCGCAAACTTTGTGTTTGGGTATAAACATTTCGAGTTTCCCTACCAGTTTACGAGCACACAAATCACCGGGACTCTTGCACATATCGGTCTTGAGGCGAGGCGTGAGCAACCACGCTGGCAATGGCGGCACATGAGCAGTGCACACATGAGAACGCGGAGGAGCCGCTGTAAGATACAACCCCACGTCAGTTACAGAAAAAAAGCAAAGCAGGACGGGAAAATGGGACGCACCGTAAAGTAAAGCAGAGCGGAGGACTGGATCCTGTGCTCATTCGCTCCGTCCTGGTTCTGCCCTCTCGATGGACAGCGCAGGCTGCGACACTGTGGGGAAGGGTTCTTGATCGCCTGGTATGAGGTGTTGCTGGTCGAGGCACAGAGGCCGAGCGCAAGGTCGAAGATGCAGATGACGAGTGCAGACGATGATGTGCAGGAGGACGCCGGGTGCTGGCGCTGGCAGAAATGACATAGTCATAATGCGCAGAGGAATGGGCATTCCAGTGATGATACGCACAATCATTACCCCAATCCTTGACTCGTGCTTCCCATTTACTCGCGATGTGCTCTTGGGGTTGGTTCAGCAAAGCTTAGCGGAGTGGGATTGGATCCCAGAATTTGTGCATTAATTCTGTATCAGATGCGGTGTCAGTGAGTCTGTAACCATGCCAACGAATAATATGAACCCACAAGTATGATTTACATTGAACTCCACCTCCAATTTCAAGTTGACTCATATCCAATGCCATTTGGTGGAACTGCCAGCCGTGCGATTGGGGCGTAGAAAGGAATGTGAAGAGAGAAAGCTATAGATGGGTCATCGAGCAATTGGTCAGCCATGGAGGATAGTCTGCGTCATGCGAGTTGTGCGCCACTGGCGGTGGAGGATGAGAGCAGCATCAGCTGGTTGATCCGACGGACTTGATCGGCTCGGAACAACCCGAAACTTGCTCTCCTACCCAAACGACTTTGCGACACCGTCTTGCTGCGTTCGTCCGGACCCCACTAGGCCATTGCTGCCGGACTTCAAATCCTGACAGATTCTCTTGGCTGCGGTCCATCCTCCCTTGCCTTGGACTTTTTGAAAGCTGAAATATTCAATATTGGAAAAAAAAAATCTTGCAATAAGTACGTTTCAATCAGCTTCACACAACCGTGGCCCAAATTGTGGTCTTCACGTTGGCCTCTTTTCGGGCCCCTACTAGCGAGCTTACCTCTCATTGCTCAGCGTCTCGCCGCTTATTCCTCCATTGTACCACCGGAGATTTCGTGCACCAGTCCGCAAACTAGACTTCTTCTTCTACTCCCCTACTGTGAAAACAGAGCTCTGAAACCGGTCATGGTATCAGGCTCCTTTCCAACAACGCCCAGGTCTTGTTTGGGTCGTGATACGTGTCCTCGTTCCTCTCATTTCTTTCTCTTCTTGTCCCTCACTCTCATATATCTTTGCTGACTACCTCCCACGCTCATTTCATCATGGGCCTCACTCTCGGTACATGCTTCACTCCAACATTGTGCTAATTACATCCCAGACTACCATTTGAGCCATCTCGTCCAATATCAGAGCTATATCTCTCGGTATGTGCCTTACTCCAACATATTTTCTGCTAATATGCTAGACTATCATGCCTTCGACCTCAAGCTTCCCAATAGCAGAACTATAGCTGTGCGACATGTCACCCTTAACTTGACAATCTACTGTGTCCTCCTGATTCTTTCACCCAGATCTCGGGTCTCCCCCTGGAGTTCAGGGCTGCACTTTGCTTGGCTTGAACCTTGAGTACATCTCCTTTGGAGGTCAGTTTCAACTTCTAATTAAATGCGAGTTCAATGTCAGGGCCCGTTGGTTCGGACTTGACTTGGTACAATAGGTACTAATCAGCTTATCCGGCTCGTTTAAGAGAGATTGATAATCCCTCTTGACTTTAAACAGTACTTTGCCGAGTTTGACTGGCATTGCAGGCAAGTGGGTGCTACTGTACTATTTTGACCATAGGTTCACACCATGTCACCTGTCACCTTACATGTTCACTGGGTTAGATGTCCAAACCCTGCCCATCACTGTTACCTCCTTGCAAATGTTCATTCATCATGTTCATCCCATCACGCAGGCCACCAGGCCCGCCCGATCCTCGCCCGAAGCTCTCGCTGGTCTTCATGAGCTTTGTACGACCAATCCGACCCTCCATGCTGTGCTTATGCAGGCGACCGTTTTGGATACCATCGGAGCCAACAACATTGAGGAAGAGCCTGACCTGGACTCAAATGTGTATGATGACTGTGACATCCCGCTGGATGTTGTCGTGGGCCATCTCTCCTCGGGCACTGAACATCCATCACGACTAACTTTACCATCGACAACAACGGTGGAATTGCTCGGTCGGGAACCGCAGAGGCTTCTGATACTGAGTCACAGTCTGACAGTGACGAAGAACCATCAACTCTCGGTCAGGGCCCATGTCAAAAATTAAGATGTTCATTCATCTGTCCTCAACATCACAGGTACTAAATAAGTTCAGTTCACGACCCTCCGTCACCCGTCACCTGAACCTACAGTCAAAATAGTACAGTAATCCAAGTATTTAATTGTTGGCTCTCAGTACATGTTATACATATTTTTTGCTGAATACATTACAGACTATCACAAAATCGATCTCGCATTGCCCAATATCGGAGTATCACTGGTTGAGCATTTCAAGTTCTTCAGTGGAAATATTGGTGAAAAACTTCTTTTTCAAGACCCTCAATTTTTTCACATACTTTTCAGTGAAAAAAGAGCGAAAAATAAAGCAAGTTTTTCACAAATATTTCCACTGAAAATTTTGAAATACTCAACCAGTGTATGATTCTGAATGGTGCCTGATGTTGACCTGCATTGATAACCTATCACATCATTCAATTAGCTAATCCCCCCTCCAGATCTCGGTCGTCCCTTGGAATTGCAGTTGCCAGTCATCACTTTGACTGGCTTGAAGCTTGACTACATTTCCTTGGTGTGTCTCAACTTCTGATTCAAAGTCATATCTATTCTATCCTTGACTGACCCTCAATGTGGTATGACGGTGATTTCAATATTAAGGCTGGCTGACTTGGACTTCATCTTCTTGTCTTGCTCATTTTACTTGCCCACCAGACTTTGAATCCAAGGTTCCTTCAATTCTTCTTCAATCTTGGCCAAATCCCTGATCATTGAGGCGGAGCTTTCAAGCCCGAAATTATCTTATAATACCAACCTGTGTCTACACTTCAACTTGGTTTGAATCTTTACTGCCTACAAACACCAGCTACAACCACATCACAACTCCACTTCAAGACATAAGCTGTCAGGAATACCGCTGTATACAGTACCATCAAGTGTGTCCATTCATTATATCCCAGCCCACACCTTCATGTTCAATAAATTCCAAGCCAAGGCTCTCGTGGGCCAAACCTATGGTTGATGGTTTAGAGTACATCCAAATTATCTCTTCGGCAATGCACTATAGCTGACATACTTCAACTCAATCGGATTCAATGCATGCATGCTGCAATGTACATCAGGCTAGTATCATAATTATTGTGTTTCATGACACTTCTATCACTAACACTCTAACCATAGTGACTTTGAGTCGCATCTAACTACCTCAAATACTATTATTGACTTTGGTTCAAGTCAGCACAACCCATGGAGGTTAATTTGCTTCTAACAGAACAATGAAATGATGCACCAAAGTGCAGCAGTGAAATCAAATACAAAAGAGTCTACACTCCAATATATATCAAATCCACTACCTCAAATACTATTATTGACTTTGGTTCAAGTCAGCGAAACCCATGGAGGTTAATTTGCTTCTCACAGAACAATGAAATGATGCACCAAAGTGCAGCAGTGAAATCAAATACAAAAGAGTCTACACTCCAATATATATCAAATCCACTACCAACTCTAATGCCGTGTGTGTTTGGGGAGGTAGGTCAGGTGTATTGACCTTCAATCTCAAAATATCCTTAGAGGTCCTTGCCAATTCCAATTCAAACACTTATAGTGCGATGAATAATGCCAATTTATTTATTAGCCTAGTTACTACCACAACTACCCACTGTTGGACTTTAGGCAAGTTTGCACAAGGCCGCGCAGAGTATAACCAAGTTATCACACAGGGACTGAGTCCAATAAACTGTTATAGCTCAAGTAAAGACTTCAGACGATAGCCAGCATCTGAGAGGTCTAAGATATGCCAACAGGGGAGTGGAATTCACTGTCCTAATCTAATTTATATGCAGATTTATATACTGTACACTATATAATAAAGAATTAGTCAAGACTCTGTTGTTCTGCAGCCACTTCTCCATTTGAGACCGTCCAGGCCGAGCCAATTAGTCAGTCTAATTGGTTCCAGAACAGCTCCGAGTTATTCCCACCCAAAATCGAGTTATTCCCCAAGGAATAACACAGCCTTTTCAATTGTATCCTGTGCTGTCGGAAATTCCCATAGCAACTATGAGTCATTGAGAGTCAGAAAACAGCACTCAAGGCCGCTCTGGCCATTCTGGATGATGAATAGACTCTTCCTACAGTGTTTAGCTGTCTCTGACCTCAAGAAATGCCTGCAAATGCCCAGAGAATTCGCACAGTTACCCAATAAGGTAAGTTAGTACCTTCCTTAGATGTGTCCCTTTTTCCAAAGTCCTGAGAGCGAACCAAAGGTTATTCTTTTGTCCTGTAGCTTTTTATGTGTTCCTTCCAATGTCCCATGTGTTTGGTATATGGCCTAGCATCTCTATTGTACTCAAACTCATTGCACAGTGAGCACAACTTGCAGGATTATTCCAATAGCCAGTGTAGTGAGTGTTATGTTTAAAACTGGTGTCTCAGTGCATCCAGCAGCCTAGCACTCAGTTCTGGGATAGACTAGCACTCAAATATAGCCTTATTGACAGGTTTCACCAGTTTATCCCACTGAAAGGTCGCAAAATTGTATTATTTTCAGGCATGTTCAAATTCATGCCTCATCAATGACTCTATTTTCCCAAACTCAGGCTGCTGGGTCGAGTTTCAATCTATCATCTCCAGCACAAGTCCAACCTCCATGAGCTTATTGCTATGAAGCCTATTAAGCTCTATTTTTGGTTCACCACTACCCACACTTTGCTTAAGCTCAGGAAATTCAGGAATTGCCAAAACCAGCATGTCGGCAGCAGCATCGTCTGAATTACAAAAGTCACTTGATTTTGCTATGCTGAAATTTGCTACAAGCTCAATAGTTTCACCAAAGCTTCACTATCCACAGAAGAATCCTCTGAGGTTATTATTGGCTGTCTGTGAGTCCACACCTTGACATTTAAGTCAAGGTGACATGCCTCAGCCCACATGCCTGCCTCTATGCCGAACTCACTCCACTGTTAAGATGCCAATCCTCAGTGGAATCAGAAAGAGGAAGAGTGGTGTCAGACTGGTACTGCATAAGACAGGACTCGGTGGTGAGTCTTTTCCCCCCTGTACGAGACAAGTGTAAGAGGTGTCCATGCAATGAGGGGTGTCTTGAGCTCTGTCTCAATCAAAGTCTCATTAGAAGTGTTAATACATCAATTTTCAGACTTCAGCAGTCTGAACCTCACCTTGAGTCTTACTGTCTTAAATCTTAATTAAACCTTACCAACATTCTTTGACACATCCTCACTTTAAGAAAAATCTGAAAAGATTTCTCAAACAAAAAACAACAAATTTAGCCAGCATGGGGTAGGTATGCTATAGCAACAACAGTAAGCAGGAATAGCCTGAGTTGTTGAATTATGGTATGAGACATTTTGGTGTTCATAATATCTGACCAGACAACTCTCAATAATAAATCCAGAACAAGGTAAGTATCACCCTCTTTATAAAATTAAGCACTCTGTCCGTCTGAAGCCTTTAAACTCTGCCAACTCCGCGCTCGGATCGACTTGCCGAAACTTACCCTAAAGTCAGCTTATTTATTTGGATGCTGAATCTCAGCAAGTGTGCCACCTCAAGTTTAACTTCTTGGTATCATCTTTAATGGTTTTCTTCCTCTTCATAAAAGTCCAGAAAATACGATGATGATGGACTTTCAGACTTTCAGCTCAGTGGACCTCAATGTCGGCTCCCATTTGGCAGAACTCGCCGCTCCCGCACAAACTCCTTCCATCACTTCTCCCTTCAAATAGACTTGAGTCATAGGTTTCCGAGGATTCTCCTAGCCCCCAAGTAAAGCTCCGCTTTTGGTCCATCAGAAAGTTCCTGAAACATAGTGTCCGAACTGCCATGTGACCGTCGTGTTGCGTTGCATCTTTTTCTCTGATGTTGCCAAGGTCAATTGTAATATGAAGTCAAATCCATAACTCACCGCCACAGTTCCCACAGAAAAAAAATTGTGTTCCTCTATATGTGTCTTTCTTACTTCAAGATTTAGATGCTGTTTATGCCATACGTCGGTGCATTTCTCTCTTTATAAAACTACACTGCTTTCAATCATCAATCCCAACACTTATGAATTTACTTGCATTTTTATTTCATAAATTTCGCCCTTGCTTTGAAGGATGTGTGCTTGGGAGAAAATTATGAACTTGACTGCGAACTGACAAAGACCAGAAGATCCACATATTGCCTTTTTTGGTCCACATTCAGAGCTACAAAATACAGCCGCTGCCCAGGTTGGCTGATGACCCCAATTTCCGAAATAACATGCATCTCCCTCTTTATATAAAATTATGCCTGTCCGTTCGTCGGAATCCTTTTAAATCCGATCCAATCAGCCAGCTTAGCTCTCCAGAACCACTTACCAAGACCTACCATTATTTATTCAACTTTCACTTACATGCACCATGCTTGATTATAAATCAACACATTCAGGCAAAGTGCTGAATGAAACAACCCAGCGTACTCTTAACAGGGAGACAATACATGCAGCAGACAGAAACGTGCAGAAAATCCTAAAAGAATGAGGGAGAGATAATAAAAGCAGCTAACAAATAGGGATGTATGTAGGCAATATGGTCCCATGAACTTGAATTCATGGTTCCTACACTTCTCAATTTCTATGATTAATAAAGGGAGAGCGGGACAGCGGAGCGGTCCCCCAAGCACTTGTAATAGATATATTTAAGCAGCTAACAGACTTTGATCAGACCCCCATGTGGATGAATGGTATCCAACGCTCATAAGGAACCTTTCTTGCCTTCAGTTCTTTTACAGATAGCTGCAGAGCCTCAGCTGCATCACTCACCTGAGGCTGTCTACCTTCTCGAAATAGATGAGAGTAGACAATCTCTGCAACCAGAGGACCATCTGAGTCATTCATGGACCACATTGTTCCAATGGCACCTCTGAAACCTGCTGCAATAAATCCTCCACCTAGATGGAAGGATTCATTTACAAGTTTTGCATCACCCATAGCTGTCTGGCATGCAGCAAGGAATACAAATTGTGCATTTGGGAGAGGCATCCTAAGGATGGTTTCCATCTCCAAATTGCCTCCATAGAGAAGAAGGTGGCTTTTAGTGGGTTCAACCACATCTTGTGTGCCATGACATGCCAAGTGGATCCAAGAGCAATTCTGTAGCTGGAGCTTCACAGCATCCACTGTAGCTTGTTCTCCTTCGAGGCAATCTATCTGCGATTTGTTGATGATGGAACGAATTTTCTTGACCTCCTGTTCCACTCCTTGAAGATAGTTCCATCCACCACCAGTGTCTGTTACTCCAACAACACCAACTTGAGGGGTGGTGGATGATTTCCTGGCATAGCCATCCAACAGAGATCCCAGTGTTGCAGTATATGAATGAATAAATTCATCAGTTGGGGCACATGCATGCAGAGGCAATCTTGTAAATGCTCCACTTGGCAGCCACCAGAGCCTGCCATTAGTGATGCCATGCTAAATGGAATATTAATACAATGTGAGGAGGACAGTGAAATATGAACTAACTGATTCCAACACCTGATAAACAGGTGCAACAATATGAGGCCACAGCCAGGCCAATAGATCTGCAAAACAGTCTTCAGGTGTTTTGAATCTGAACCTCTTCTGATGACCAAAGAGTCTGGTTGATGTGAATCCTTCACGTGTTCTGACATTGCAATGGCCAAGCAGCTCTCTCAGTGCTTCTTGCTGTGATGTCAACATCTCTAGTGTTACATCTGGAAGGGGAACATGCACAGGGTCCAAAGTGGGATCCAGGATTATAATCACATCAGATTGCACCTGATGGCTATTCAAGATAATAACAGGCCCTCCTTGTGATGCATGGCAAAGGGCCTTATATGGCTTTGGAAGCAGAAAATATTCAAGACCAGGCTGCTGGCGGATTTCTTTCAGTAGGTTCTCCCTCCTAATAGCAACATCTCTTGGATCAGGGGATGTGCCACTGTAAAGCTCAGAAGAAAGGTATTTCAATTTATTTGCTTGAGCAAGGGGGAGTTCATCCATGCCTGTCTTCAATTGGAGCATCTGCTGGAATGTGATGCCTAGTCCTTGCTCCATGATCTCTACTGCAGACTCAATGTCTGAAAAATTGATGCAGGTCTTCACAGCGGTTGAAGTGACTTGTCCAATATTGAGTCGGTGCATGGCTGCATGCCGTACAGAAAGGATGTTTCCCATCCAGAGAATCTCAGGTAGTAGATTGAAGGCATTGGAGTATGCTGTTATGCAATTTGAAGACTTGAACTCCTCTGAAACAGAAGCCCAGTTGAGGGCAGCATCCCAAGATCTTTCTGGGGTTGAAGTAGGTATTTTGAAGGAATCAATGTAATGAGTATGCACACTTTGCAGATCATCTAAGCTGTGCAACTTCCTGTATCGATCCTCAAAGGATACAGCAAGGCTCTGCAGACACAGTGGCCTATCTGGGTGGCCATCTGGTGTAAGGTCTACAGCTTTTTGCTTTAGCTGCAATGCAGCCTCAAGATTATTCAAGTCTCCCAGTCTCTGGTATTGATCTCTGAAGGACACAGCAAGGCTCTGCAGACGCCGTGCCTTATCTGGGTGGCCATCTGGTGTAAGAGCAACTGCTTCTTGGTCTAGACACAATGCAGCCTTAAGATCATTCAGGTCTCCCAGCCTCTGGTATCGATCTGTGAAAGACACAGCAAGGCTCTGCAGATGCCGTGCCCTATCTGAGTGGCCATCTGGTGTAAGGTCAGCAGCTTCTTTCTTTAGCTGCAATGCAGCCTCAAGATCATTCAGGTCTCCCAGCCTGTGGAATTGATCTGTGAAGGACACCGCAAGGCTCTGCAGACAATGTGCCCTATCTGGGTAGTCATCTGGTGTGAGGTCTACAACTTCTTGCTTTAGCTGCAATGCAGCCTCTAGATCATTCAGGTCTCCCAGCCTCTGGTATCGATTTGTGAAGGACACAGCAAGGCTCTGCAGACACTGTGCCCTATCTGGGTGGCCATCTATTGTAAGATCTACAGCTTCTTGCTTTAGCTGCAATGCAGTCTCAAGATCATTCAGGTCTCCCAACCTCTGGTATCGAACTGTGAGGGATGCAGCAAGGCTCTGCAGATGCCATGCCCTATCTGGGTGGCCATCAGGTGTAAGATTCACAGCTTCTTGCATCAGCTGCAATGCAGCCTCAAGATCATTCAGCTCTCCCAGCCTCCGGTATTGATCTGTGAAGGACACAGCAAGGCCCTGCAGGTGATGTGCCCTATCTGGGTGGTCATCAGGTGTAAGGTCTACAACTTCTTGCTTTAGCTGCAATGCAGCCTCTAGATCATTCAGGTCTCCCAGCCTCTGGTATCGAACTGTGAAGGATGTTGCAAGGCTCTGCAGATGCTGTGCCCTATCTGGGTGGCCATCTGGTGTAAGGTCTACAGCTTCTTGCATCAGCCGCAATGCAGCCTCAAGATCATTCAGGTCTCCCAACCTCCGGTATTGATCTGTGAAGGACACAGCAAGGCTCTGCAGACGATATGCCCTATCTGAGTGGCCATCTGGTGTAAGATCAACTGTCTCTTGGTCTAGATGCAATGCAGCCTCAAGATCATTCATGTCTCCCAGCCTCTGGTATCGATCTCTGAAGGACACAGCAAGGCTCTGTAGATGCCCAGCCCTATCTGAGCGGCCATCTGGTGTAAGGTCAACAGCTTCTTGCTTTAGCTGCAATGCAGCCTCAAGATCATTCAGGTCTCCCAGCCTCTGATATCGATCTGTGAAAGACATGGCAAGGCTCTGAAGATGCCGTGCCCTATCTGGGTGACCATCTGGTGTAAGGTCTACAGCTTCTTGATTTAGCTGCAATGCAGCCTCAAGATCATTCAGGTCTCCTAGCCTCTGGTATCGAGTTTGCAATGATGCAGCAAGGCTCTGCAGCCGACCTGCCCTATCCCGGTGTCCATCTGGGGTGAGATCTACTGTCTCTTGCAATTTCATGACAGCAGTCTCAAGATCATTCATATCCCCTAGCCTCTGGTAACGAATTGCACAAGAAACAGCAAGGTTGTGCAAGTGTTCTGCTCTATCAAGGTGACTTTCTGGGTTAAGTTCCACTAATTTTTGAAATATCTTAACTGCAGCCTCAAGGTGAGACAGCTCTCCAGCCTCTTGATATCGGGTTAGCATAGTTGCTCCCAGACCTTGCAGAGCTGTATGGAGATCTGGTTTCATGGATGATGTCGGTTGTGTGTTTCCTAAATTATCTGGAGTCTGAAATGATTTTAGCTCCTCACTTAATTTATGTATTCTCTACACTCACAGAAGTAGCGATGTTGGCTATATTCCCACTTGAAACAGATTCAGAAACACTGTTAGCAACCAAGTTCTGTACCCTTCTATCAGTATCATTCAATCAAAGAAGTAAACTTCCTCACAGCTTCGAGGGACATATTTAGAATGTGGGCAAAGGACAAGCATCAGGCATTTAGGCCGCAGCCTTATATAAATGTGTAGGCGCCCGGTAACCATCTCGCTATTTAAAAAACTGTCAAATGTGACAGGTTGCTGGCAGATGCCTTGGCCCGCTGCCAGTTATAAAGGCGTGGCTATTAACAGCTTTTCGGCTTCTTTTAGACCACTACGCTGCTTTCCCTCACCACGAGTTAAATTCCAGAGAAGGGGCTCAGCAATTATGTATATATTGTCACTGCCGATTTTGTGCCGAGCAAATTAAAATGTGACACTGAACAAGCAAAATACTACCAGGTAAGCTTTAGGTGCTGAAACACCGTTGATTAAGGCGGTAAGCCAGGAACATGCCTCATTGGTGAGGTGCCCAAATTCCTGGTACCATTTCAGGTTCCAGGTCCCTCCATTAATTCAACGTCTTCAAGATCACTCCCAATCATGCGGCAACCTTTAAGAATACTGGATTCATGATCCCATTGATCCCTGAAACCATTAATCCAAGATGCCCGAAATCTCGTCTCAATCCTGCGGGCTTCTCTTTAGACACCGGGCGCTTATTAATTTCTACTGTCCCACCTGTGCCGCGAGGAGCGACCAAAGGTCAGCAACAAGCAGCACACGGTGGATGGTCGAGCTGTTAGGATTTTCCCATCTAATCAACTACCCTGAGTCTAAAGCCGAAATCAGATCCAACTGTGCCGCCTGTGCCGCGAGGAGCGACCGAAGGTCGGCGATGAGCGGCATGAGGCGGGTGGTCCAGTTAATTAACTGCCTGAGCTTGCTACAGCCGACAAGGACCAACACCGAAATGTGTGAATAGTGAATAGTGTAGATGTACAGGTTCAGGTCCTGTGTATAGGTACCATGGGTGCCCGGAGGGCCATACAAAGATGCATTTCGGCTTGATTTCGGCACTGACATCTCGATCACGTAATCTTGTGCTGCGTTCCACGTCGTCGAATGTCAGCAGCAACAATGGTGTCCCTCATCGTTTCTTTTCTCGTCAATCATCATGCTCTGCTCTCTGCTGTGCTCCAGTCACTGCCCCATACTTGCAACGGACTGTCCACATTGACCTGGGCAAGAAGACTTTGGGACATGTATCTGTCGCGGACGGTGGTTAAGGATGGGGAGGATTTCTATGAAATCATGGTGTGTATTCCTCTTCCTTTATTCCTTTCTTTTTCGCTTCCCCTGGTATTCTGTGCACGGCCTCAAAACTACCATCCCATATGCATATGTATTCTATCTCATCCTATACAATATATCGTTCACATCTCAATTCCCACTTTTTATTTATCTATTTCATCTCGTTCTTGCACCTGCGGAAGGATTCTGAAGGATATGCCTGTCGTACACATGCAGAGATGCGAGACTACACGGTGCGATCCACACGGTGTATGTGCGCGGAGATGTAAGCTAATCGTACGGGGCGCGGCGAGGTCTCGTACAGACGGCATCAACTTGTGCGTGGCGCCACTGTACGCTATTGTCTGCCACATCACGGTGAGACAGTGTACGCAGAATGCGTCCCGACTCGTGTGGGCTGCGGCACAGTCTGCGCGGAGAGATGCTGGCGTCCGGGGAGTCATTGCGCGCGGGGACTCGTGCGGCTTGCGCGCTGTGATGGATATGTGTACTTTTACTTAGTTTCTACGTACTATTTTTAGCCACAGTCATTTTCGGAATTTACTCCCGTAAATTCGCGTGAATCATTCTGGCTCTGAGTCAACATTGACAGGATAATGACTCGGAGTCCGGAGTCCAGGGAATTGACTCCAAATGACTCATTCGTAGCTTAGTATATATACATCCAAGCGTACTCTTGTAAAGACAACACATCTTGAATACAACTCTCATCTCGCCTCCATTTCTGTCTGAATTAAATTTCTCTTGAAAGATCCGCGTCGTGCAGTCTTTCACCCTCGATCAAAAAACAGCGTCTTGCGTGTTCATCACCCTTGGAAAGGCCCGCGTCCCGCAGTCTTTTGAGCAATTGATCACTGAGCAACAGTGTCTTGTGGGCTCATTTATCATTGCGGTCAGTTGAACTCTAGGATCCTCTTACGGGGATTTCTGGACCTTCTCAAGCTCTACTCGCGAGCCGAGTAGAACTCTATTTCTGCAACTTGGGTTATTTACGCTTCGAACGCGGCAAATCACCCTGATCCATAACACGCACACGGAGATGTGGGCAACAACGTGTGCAGATCGGCGGTATGCGGGTCCGCTGTTCCTGGAGGGGAGGCATCGCACGACACGCGCGGGGGCTTGCGGCGATGACGGGTGCACTCGCAGAGGAGAAACGTACGAGCGGGGGTCCGGGGCTCGCTCTCATGCACCCGCCTGCTCGCCGTGTGGCGAGGATGCAGACGCAGAGACTTGTGCGCGACGGTGCGTGTGGGCGGAGGGGCGGAGGGCTGCGACAGGCGAGAGGTCGTACAACATGTTGGGAATGGTGTAGGCCGGAGTCTTCGAGCGCAGGGATGGCGCTGAAATCCGGGCGGCTTGTGCATTTGGAAATGCGGGAGACGCTGCGGTATCTTATGACTCGTATCTGGCTGTAGTCCGGTCCGAGGACGGTAATTTCCGATTGACGCGATGAATTCGCTGGTTTCGGTGTCAATACCTCAGGTCAGACGTTCTCCACCATCAATTGTGGACTCTGCAGATTTTCCTCCATGGGTTTCTGTCGATTTGCTGCAGCTGATCGGGAACCGTTGGTGCTACCGCGGTGCCTTGGGCTGGACTCGGACTGCTGGTGCTCCTGTGGTGATTCGACTTTTCTTGTACGTTTTTCTTTTTCCCTCTATTAATCCTTAATCCCAGGCCCGGGACTTGTGTTCCGGATTAACAAGATAGTCTATAGATCACAACCTGAGTGTCAGCGAAATTTTTGGGAAGAAAGAAAGAGCAGTCATCTGGAATCGAACCAAGACCTCGGGATTAACCACACGTATATATTCTAAGGAATACCCGGTGTGCAGTGCTACACTATACCGCCTGCACGCTCCTGTTTTAGGTTCGGTGGAGTCGCAATAAATTGGAATGATAGAACAGATGAGCCAGCTCGGAGGAATAAAATAAAGAACGAACGGGAGAGCAAACCCGTTACCTGAATTTGACCCGGATACATTGATTAATTTGCGACTTAAGCATCTGAGGGAGCATTCATGTGCAAGTGGGTCCCAGCAAATTTATTAATGTGGGCAGAGATAAAAACGACGCTCCATTAATTGATCACGACGGATCCGGAGCCAATTGTATGAAAAAGATATTAGTGCAACAATCGGACCGCGAAATTCCTACATACAGATTGCAGTAGCGATCGTAGCGATCGTTCCACTACGCATGGCAGCGCTAACTTCGATTGATTCATTTGTCTCGCGTTGCCGCCGTAAGAATGCCGTAGAGGGAGTTGAAGCAATTAATGCAGGCCCGATGGTGAATACAGGGAAGAAATTGAACGCGTTGATTTGGAACCCTAGCAAAGACAGTGGAGCTGGACTCGAGCTCGAACGGATGTGGATCCGGAGCTCGAGCGGACGTGGACTGACTCAGAGCTGGGGACCAAGGACGCAGCAGGACCGACTTTGAGCAATAAGCGGAAGACAGTACGAATCAGGACGGAGGGGGTTGATTTTCACGTGGTACAGAGCTATCTTCCAGGCGTGGACGAGTGCACGGCACCGGTGGTGAACGAGCTAGGACGATACCAATACCGCTGCTGCAGAAAGAAGCTAGGATGACACGTTGAAGGGTCGCCCAGAGTCCGGATATCTCGATACCACTAGGTATGGAAGAAGAAGAAACAGCACGGGCCGGGAAAAATACTGCTGGGAGACAGGTTTTGGTGTAGGGCGGGACTGCTGAAGCTAAAACTCGGACGAGTGCGTAATAACAATATTGGATCCTCGACGCATCTGGGACGTAGAAGTGGTGCAGCGATGTGAGAAGAGTCCCTGACGCGGAGGAGACGGAGTTGAAAACGAATCCAAGGCCGAGGACACGAGAGATTGAATAATTATTTCTTGCAGACAGAGCACGAGAATGCGCGAGTTCTGCCTCGGAATCTAGATCCTGTTGGGTTGCGTTCGGGCTTCTTTTGTCGATGTCGGAATTCGGTGGGAATCTTGTTCGGTGCAGTGCCGAGTTTGGTGTAAAATTGAGGAAGGGAGCAAATAGACGACGGAGGGTGTAGAAATTAACCGTGTGTATGGGCGTGGGCGAGATGGGATTGAGGGAGGGTGCTCGCATCCATTGTCGCACCATGCACCGCTGGGCCGGCCGCTCATCATATACCCGAGCAGCGCGCGCGAGAACCTAAGGAGAATCCACGCCGCACGGTCGGCGTCTCATACCACAGGTTCCAGTTCCGCGCCGTGCGTACGGTTCCACTTTCGACATCTACGACGAGCGAGTGCGCAGTACGACACGAATCGGCGATCCCCGCCCATCTTCGACGCACACAGCAGTCCCGCGCACCGACGCATGTACGCGTATGTGCACTGCGACTCCACGTTGGACGTATGTGCTACGGCGTCTCCAGCGTGCGCCCGCGCTGCATCACAATGAGAGGGAAAGGAATTGCGATACCGTGGAAGAAAACGATGATACTGGAAGATAAGAAGAAAGAAAAGAGAAAAGGGGAGCATCAAACACACCGTAATTCCTCCCTCCCACCGTTCTCGCTCCCCATCGCTACGGTGACCTGACGCACGCTTCACGCCTACGTTGACACGAGACAGACGGGGGCGTCCAGCATGCGGTAGCGAAGATGGCGACAGCGCAACAGAGGCGGACACAAGAGCGTGAAGGAGCATTTGTGAAAGATGATGCCAAGTCAGATCGGAGGAGATGTGTAGGAGGACGAAATGAGACGCACCGTACCACTTGACGCGCGGCGGGGCACGTGTCCGGCTAGAGGGGCGGGCGCGCGGATAGGGCGCAACTCGCGGGGAAGGGGCGAGACGGTGCGGGAGGATCGAGGCGCAGTGGTACGGCGGAGAGTCGTTGTCGCAGGGAATCGCATGCGGGCGGTCATGGTGGGCGTCGGGATCGGCGCGTGGGGAGCCATTGTGCGCGGGGAGTCGGGCGCAAAGATCGGCAACATGGGCGGGTGCACTGTCGTACATGCTATCCGAGAACACGGTGGCCTGTCGGCGTCGGAGTGCGATTGCGCGCCATCGAGGGACGTATCCACTTCAAGGGCGGAATACGACGCCGGGAGCTTACGTGAACAGCGTATGACAAGTGCGCGCCGCTGGCAGAATGCGCAAGGAGGGGTGCCAGAGGAAGCGATCTGAGGTGCATAGAGTACAGAGTAAAAGGCCGTTGGCTTGCACAGCGAGCTCGGCAACTTCGGCCGTTGATCCGACGGACTTGATTGGCTCATCAGCACCGCTTTCTTCCTCCTCTCCTTTTCACGACATCCTACGTGACAACCCATTCCGGAGGCGTCGTCGCCGCTGCTGTCCACGACTTGCCTCTGTATCACGGCATATGCTCACTCGCATTTCCATTATTTGGTCTTATCTGCTCTCTCGCGATGTATTCCTTCAATCTACACCCTAATCTTCGCTGTCTTCTCCGCTCTCTTCCTCTCGTTCCTCCGCCGTTTCACCGCCGCATACTCGACAACGGCATTTGAACCTCGCCCGTGTCGATCTGCGTAAGAATCCGCGGCTTTGGGACACATATCTTGCACTATCTGTGGATAAGGATGGGGAAGTCGAGGATGGTTGGGAGGCGGGTATGGTGTGTATTCTCCTTGATTTTCCCTTGATTTTCTTTCTACCCCCGTTCCTTATTTTCCTTCTTCTGCTCCTTTTCTCATCCCATCCGCGTCCATCTCGTTCTTGGGCCCGCGGCGGGATACCCGCAGATCCGGACGGCGTACGCACCAAGATGCGCGCGGATCCGGGTTGCATACGTGAGCGAGGACGCCGTGCGCAGAGATGATGCGACTCGCTGGGGCTGGGACTGCGTGTCGGGTGCGGGGAGGCGTCGCATAAACACCCTACGCACTGGTCTGGAGGGGCCGCGACTCGCGATGGCGCACAGATCCGCATGGCGGAGTGTCAAGAATAGATGTAAGCCTCAGCCGCACTCGATGTAGTGCGAGACTCTATTTATATTACCTGTCAAGAATAGATGTAAGCTACAGGTAATAGTAAGTAAGTGGACGATAAATGAGTAAGTAAGAAACCACATACCCTCAGCCGCACTCGATGTAGTGCGAGACTGAGGGATATGAAATCGCCCGCAGCCTTAAATAGGGGTGCGGTTACGATCGGTCCCGAATAAGTAATAAGATAAAATAAAGAAATAGAAAGACGCTGTGCGCCATAGTCCGTTTGCTAACACTCCCCCTGGCGAACAGCACTCCTTCTCTTCCAATCGAGCCCTAGCTGGCTGACAATCTTCTCGTGAGTGATGCGTGGGAGGGCCTTCGTCAGAATGTCGGCGACATTGTCCTTGCCAGGAACAGACGACACCGCAATTTCGCCCTCCTTCACGCGGTCGCGGATGTAATGGTACCGGGTATCGATATGCTTCGCCAGCCCGTGGCCTTTGGTCGTCTCGGTAAGGCTAATGGACCCCAGGTTATCCCCACGGAGTTCGAACGGAAGTTCCTGTGGCAAGAATACCTCAGCGAGCCAGTTCTTCATCCAAATTGCCTGTTGAGCACCACGTGCGAGAGCGATGTATTCCGCCTCAGTGGATGATAGGGCAACGACGGCTTGCCGTTTCGCAGACCAAGCCACAGGCGCGCCTCCCATGAAGAAGACGTAACCAGATGTGGACCGGCGCGTGTCCACACATCCAGCCCAATCGGAGTCCACGAAGCCTTCTGGCTTGAGTCCAAGGCCTACGATGTTCGCATCCGCAGGTGGCGTGTATTTGATACCGTAGTCGAGCGTTCCCTTTATGTACCGGAGGACGCCAATCAAAACTTGCCAATGTTCGGGTCCGGGATTGGATTGGACGTGGCCGAGGGCACAGCACGCGTAGGCGAGGTCGGGGCGCGTCCCGCTGCTCCCCCATACGAGGGTGCCGAGGATGGGACGGAAGGGTTTGTCCTTCATGAAGGCGGCGTCTTCCAGGGATAACGCGTCCGGGGATGCGTGGATTTGATAGCCGGGTGGGAACGGGGTAGAGATCGGTGCGAGATCTGCAAAGCCAAAATGATCCAGTACCTTTTCGAAGTATTGGGTCTGGTTAAGCGAGATGCTTCCGTCGCTTAGCTTCTCGACTGTCAACCCAAGCAAGAGCGCAACATCGACTTCCTTCAAGTCCCATTTCTCCGCAAACTCGCTCACCACCCTCTTGCTCTCTGCCTCCGACGAAGACGCGCCGAGCACGTCGTCCGTGTGCGTTGTGGTAATCGTGTAATCATTACCGCGCTGTCGCGTTCTGATGCACGGGTCGGCCTGGTTTTCCTTGTACGCCAATTCACCGTACCCTCCAGCAAGAAGCTTGTACCAGATGTGGCCCGCCTGGACAAGCCCGTATAGCGGTCGCAGGAGCAGACAAACTTTGTTCTCCTCCCCCTGCTTTGCGAACCCAAGCGGTTGTTTCATGTAAACCGGGCGGTCCATAACGCCATTGAGGTAAGCGCCAGAGAAGTCCCACTGTCTCACGACCAAACGCTTGACGACAGCCACCGCAAAAACCATCCGCACCGACTCCATCCGCGCCACCATCGCCCATTTTGTCGCAAAATCCTTGCCCTCCACCATCTCATCCCCGCGCGCGACATATCTTCCTTTATGGGTCACGATATTCCCCTCACCATCGAGCTTCAAGTCATATACCCACATCCCGTCTATTGCGCGCTCCCCCTCAGGTAAGTCAACCAACTTCCACACGCCACGGCTTTCGAGCTGATTAAACTCCTTTTGCATTGCAGGTAGCCACTTTTCTGGGTCGCGCATGGCCTCTCGATACGACCTCGGGATGGGGTGGCCCACACCTCCTTTAATTGCGCTAGCGAATGCCCATGGCGACCGGAGGAGGTCGTCGTCAAAATCTGCCCAGCCGACATCCACCGCGTTCACGCTAGGACGAAGTTGGTCACGCGCCCAGTCTTTCTTGGCGAGGCGCGACTCTTCAACGTGCCGATTCGACACCAGCATCTCCAGATGCGCCCTCGATGGCTTCGGTATGCGATGCGTTCGGCGGAGAGGGAGTGGGGGGTTCTGGATAGGTGGTATGACTTGAGGTTCGATGATGGGTGGTACAGCTTGCGGCGCGTCTTCAACAGCAGCTGGCGCGTCGCCTGCAGTGTCAGGTACAATTTCTGGGACTCCAGGTACGTCGTCGAATAATGATGGGTCTTGCGGCAAGGGATCTTCAATGACCTCGATCCTAGTGCGATGCGGAAGACCTTCTTCGAAAATAACGTCGCGCACCGAGTAGATGCGCATCCGTACGGGGTCGAATATTCGATAACCGCGTCGCCCCATGTACCCCACCATCTTCCCTTTCCACCCCTGCTCGCCCAACTTCCCCGCGACCCCATCAAGATCCTTCACCCAGCATGCGCTCCCCCATGCCCGTAGATGCGAAACGCTCAGCTTAGCTAGGTTACCATCGGCGTCTTTCCGGCGGAACCACGCTACCCACGGAACCACGTCCGGGTGGCGTGCCGAGGGAATAAAACCCCGCACGTAGCAGTGTGCAGTTGCGGATTCAGCCCAAAAACGGTGGTCCATGCCACCTTCGATGAGCTGGGTCCGCGTCCCCTCGATAACGGTGCGGTTCCCTCGTTCCGCATGCCCGTTTGCCGCCGAGGAATCCTTCGGAATCTTTTCCACGCGAATACCCCTCTCCGTGCAGAAGCCCAGGAAGGTTTCGTTGTCGAATTCGCGCCCCAGGTCGAACCGAACGCACATCAGGCGCTCACCCGTCTGTACTTCTGCTTCCACAAGCCATGTCTTGAATGCGGCCAGCGTGTTGGCCGCCGTTTTGTTGTTCAAGAACAGTGGAAACTTCATTGACGTGCCACCGTCCGATACGAGCAGCAAGTACACAGCGCCCGACCAGCTTGGCGTCCTTGCGCGTCCCCATAGGTCGATGTGCACTCGTTCGAGCGGCTTCGTTTCATGTTCCACCACATCATCAAAAGGCATTCGATCTTGCTTCCCTAGGATGCAGTCCTCGCACATCCCCCGCAGCCCCGAATTCACTATTGTCAAACCCTCCACGAGCGACCTGTCCGCCATGCGCTTAATCGCTTGGACGTCGCCGTGTCCGAACCGCCGATGCCATGTCTCAAGATCAGTGGGCTGATTTCGGGAACGCCCTGCCACAGCTGCGACAATGTTCCCCCCTCCGTCCTTCTTATCAACGACATCGACCTGGTAAAGCTTCCTCTGGCCTTCGTTCCGTACTATCCGTCCATCGACAACCACAGTCCCGTTTGGGTCGATAACCGATAGGCGATTGTTTCCCCATTCGCCTCGGAATCCTCGCGTATCAAGGGTTGGGATTGAGATCAAATTCATCGAAAATCCCGGGGTATGCAGCGCTTCAACAGTGATCTTATGCACCGATCCACTCCCTATGCGCACCATGAACTCTGCCCTCCCTTTCCCCTCGACCTTAAATCCTCCCCCCGTCTGGACAGCCGTCGTGCCCTCAATGGCAACTTCCTGGTACGTTATGAATCGGTCGCGATTTACGACACAGTGCTCTGACGCCCCGCTGTCCAGGAATGTCAAGCATTGGGCCTTATGGGGATTCATGACGGTGGAATTGGCATAGATTGGTGTTACTACATCGGCTAAGGTACGACTAACGCGTTCATTCAAAATGGCAGGAGATGATCCTCCACGTCGAAATCTAGGAACCGCGTTATCGTCCGTATCCGATGCAGAATGAGGGAGGGGGGACGCACCATCGTAGGCGGACGGGTGGAGGTAGTCAGACGCGAGGGCATAGACTGCCATAGGCGAGGTGAACGCGGCAGTGGGAGCCGTCGCCGTCGTGGCTGCGACTTGGGGTACCGCGGCAGCGACGGCTGGGGTCTTCGCCGTCTTGGCTTTGGCGGCATCCACGAGTGCCTGGCGGGGCTCCTTTCCTTTCGGCGGACGCCACCAGCTGGGTCCTTCGCCCTCCTTTCCTCCGCCTGCAGCCCAACATTTGTCCTTTGTGTGGCCGCGGCGCGAGCACCCTTCACAATTCACGACTTGGCCGCCCTGTGTAGCATGGGTTGCGTGTGTCGCCAGAGCATTCGGTACGCCTTCTCTTTCCACATCAGCCTTGTAGACAATGTCCCAATATTGGAGCAGGCTAGACGTCACATCGATGACAAGCGAGTTGGACTGGAGAGTAATAATAGCTTGGCCGAATTCGACAGGCGGGAGCGACTGCAAGATGATAGGAATCATGTCGCTGTCCTGTACGTGGCAACCAATGCGATTCGCCTCCCCACGCAGGATGGTGAGTGCGTCAAGGTGGGCGGGGAGTGTGCGACCATTAGCGAGCTTGACCGCGCGCAACTTCTCCCAGGCGAGACCTTTCAAGACCTCCGAGGTACGATTGAATTTCACGTTGAGGGCAATCCACACCTGACGGCTAGTGTCGCTGGCACCGATCCCATGGGCTTTGGGGTCGATGATATTCTGGTATAGGATGGCGCCGGCGGTTGCATCGCGCAGGTCCCACTCCTCCATCGATGGGTTCGCGGAGTTAGGAGGCGTGGAGTGGGTACTGGGGTAGAGGCTGGGAAAGGTGGCTGCTGTGTTGCGCTTGATGACGCCAAGAGGGTATCCGTCGAGTCCGCGCCCACGAAGGAGACTGATCATTGTGTCCTTCCAAGAACCCCAGTTGGCGTCGTCGAGTTGCTTCTCCTTGGGGAGGATGGGGATGGACGTTGTAGATGACATAGGGGTTAATTCGGGAGGCGGAATGGAATGGGATGGGGATGTCCGGTGAGTCGGCCGGTATATACGAGTGTTCGCGAGCTGATTTTAGGCCTCAGGCACTGTAGCAATTCTGACTGCGAATCTGTCAAGAATAGATGTAAGCCTCAGCCGCACTCGATGTAGTGCGAGACTCTATTTATATTACCTGTCAAGAATAGATGTAAGCTACAGGTAATAGTAAGTAAGTGGACGATAAATGAGTAAGTAAGAAACCACATACCCTCAGCCGCACTCGATGTAGTGCGAGACTGAGGGATATGAAATCGCCCGCAGCCTTAAATAGGGGTGCGGTTACGATCGGTCCCGAATAAGTAATAAGATAAAATAAAGAAATAGAAAGACGCTGTGCGCCATAGTCCGTTTGCTAACACGGAGATACTGTCTCCAGCTAGCGGACGTCATGGCCCGTCATTCCTGTATGCTTTATGGGCGCGCAGCGCGCGGGGATCCGTCGCGACTTGTGCGAGTTGCGGCGCGGAGACGGTGTGCGCGTGCGCACACGCAGAGCGTAGAGTTGTACCTGCGCGTGCCGCCGTCGTGCATGGACTTGTGGGAAGTGCGAGCGGAGATGGGTGAAGTCATACGTGCGCAAGAGGGCGGCCGCTGAGCGAGGAAATGCAGGCCTTACTCGCGCATGCGGGGTTGCACTGCGCTCGCGCAGAGCTATCGTGCGTGCATCGCGCGGGCCGCAGGAGCGCGTATGGCGGGAGTCGTCGTGCGCAGAGGTGTGTACTTTGCGGCGATTCGTGCGGGATGAATGGCGTGGAGAGGAATCGCACCTTGGACGTGCTCGCCCGTCCATCCGGCGGTGCGGGTTGCAAGAGGGGTACCGTGGACGTGCTATTTGGCGCGCGCGTGCGAGTGGGAGGGGACTTCGCATCCCTGCGTCGTGGTACGGAGTCGCGCGCTGTCGTCCGGAGTCGTGTAAAGCGAGATGGGCGTTTACGTTGAAGGCAGTGGTGCGCACATGCGTTCCACGTCGACACGTCGACGATGAGGGGGGTCAGCGTTCGACGTAGGCCGCGGATGTATAAACGAGAACGTGCAGCATGGCAGGTGTATGTGCGATTCGTGGCGTGGTCCACGGCGAGCTGAGCTCGCCGTGCGGAAGACTTTGTGGTGAATAGTCAGTCATACGGGGAAGCGGTACACCCGGCGATGGTCTTCCTCCCTGGCTCCCTGGTCCTCCAATGTGCACGGGAGTCGGACGTGCGGATTTGGCGGATGCAGTGCAGGTGGGGGTTGTCACCTGCGTCTGGGAGGTGCTGAAGATGCGC